>JAJSOF020000027.1:104525998-104660998 GCA_025594305.2 Periplaneta americana
TTATAACTAGTTTATTACTGATAAATAAGGAAAAGCTGTTAACTTGAATTTATTTGAAGCAAAGCGTTACTGGATTATGCAATAAGGTAGGCGATGTTTGGATTCTGTGTTTCAACTCTTATTTTCAACTAGCCGTACCCGTGCGCTCCGCTGCACCCGTTAGAAATAAATATAAAGTAATTACATCATTAAAATAGGACATTTGATCCAGGGAACATTCGTGTTTGATAGAAGGATAAATCGTTTAATATGTTACCTAATTTAAATTGCATCAAAATAATGAAAATGCGATCATTTTGGTCCAGAGACACTCATTTGGTGCAATGACAATTCCTTTAACATGTTTCTAATTTTTATTACATGCAACCATAGTTTAATGAACATTGACATCATTTAAATTTAATGTGTATATTTTATTTTACTTGTTATAGGTTTCCATTGAATTATGGTAATAACTTAATTTTAACCCTTGTTTTCTACGTATTCAGTAAATGGCGTTTGGCCCACTATGATTCTGAACCCTTCAAATAACTTAAATTATATTATATAATATTAATTACATATATTATATATTATATTATATTATATTATATCAAGTTACTGTAATAACATTATAGTAATATGTCCATCTAGAGAAACTACACTTTCCAATGGTGAAATAATAATTAATTATACAAATCGGTTAATTTAGCTTCCGATATTACTTCATACAAACACAGAAACATTCTCTGTAGGCTATCTTTTATAGCTTTCGATTGTTGCTTTCCAAGGCCCCTTATAGACGAAGTCATTTGTTTTTTATTTCATTATACGGCCTTAGATGGCAGTTATTTTAATTTTAAAACTCATTTATCTCATTAAATATCAGTCCTATCAAACTTTTTCAGGGAATAAAACTTATCGCAAATTATTTTTAAAGAAATTTTTGTTATTTAATATTTTTCATGAAAATCAATAATAAGTGAGATATTTCGATTTATTTAATTCAGGCCCCTTATACACCCCCTTTTAAATAAAGTATTTTGAATGCCATATAGCCTAAAATCTAAGTTACAACGAACTTAATTTAAATTCCAATTTTCATATAAATCGGTTCAGCCATTATCGCGTGAAAAGGTAACAAACATCCAGACAGACAGACAGACATACAAACAAAATTTTCAAAAAAGCGATTTTCGGTTTCAGGATGGTTAATTACACATGTTAACACCAATTATTTTTGGAAAATCGATAATTACCAGAAAAATTTCGGCTACAGATTTATTATTAGTATGGATTATTATCTTAGCGTGTGCTCGATTACATTAACCTCTAGCGCTTGAAAGTGGAACTAAACGCCGGCGCACAGAGAAACAAAACAGGAAAATTTGCTCAGTGTCCATTCTATACAGAGTGATTCAGACCACCTGTAACAGTAATTTATTTCGGAAACTAGTGCATTAAAATTTTCGATACTAAAATGTTTCTAACTAAAGTACATGTGAACTTTCACTTGAGCTGATTTCATCAATCAACCTTAGCAGGAAGTACGATCAGTGGCGTATTTCTTTCAAATTTCAAATTGGAGTCGGGGTCAGATAGGGTACCATTTGATAGAGTTCTTCAAAACAAACAATTTTCATAGGAAATGTTCTGTTTCGTGTGATCAAAGAAAATAAATTTTTAGCTTAGACCTGCTGAATCAAAAACTGTTCAGTGAAACTAATGAATTTCATTTTGCCACACAAAATACATTAAAACACTAGATAATTAATAAATAATTTATTTGTGATTGATATATTATTTAAATGTACTTGTTTTATTATTATTATTATTATTATTATTATTTATTATTATTATTATATTTATATTGTTTGTATTTCATTTATATTGTTTGTATTTCATCTCATTGCCATTTTCTATCATTCATTCTCATCATCATTTGTTGTTTTGTTCTGTTTTGTATCGTGCAAAACTGTAATTATTATTCTAAATAAATAAATAAATAAATAAATTATTATTATTATTATTATTATTATTATTATTATTATTATTATTATTATTATTATTACTATTGCCATTAGGAAAGTTCAGGATAACACAGAGAGTTTGGAATTGAACGGGTTACATCAGCTTCTTGTCTATGCAGATGACGTGAATATGTTAGGAGAAAATCCACAAACAATTAGGGAAAACGCGGAAATTCTTGTTGAAGCAAGTAGAGCGATCGGTTTGGAAGTAAATCCCGAAAAGACTAAGTATATGATTATGTCTCGTGACCAGAATATTGTACCAAATGGAACTATAAAAATTGGAGATTTATCCTTCGAAGAGGTGGAAAAATTCAAATATCTTGGAGCAACAGTAACAAATCTAAATGACACTCGGGAGGAAATTAAACGCAGAATAAATATGGGAAATGCCTGTTATTAATTCGGTTGAGAAGCTTTTGTCATCTAGTCTTCTGTCAAAAAGTCTGAAAGTTAGAATTTATAAAACAGTTATATTAACGGTTGTTCTGTATGGTTGTGAAACTTGGACTCTCACTTTGAGAGAGGAACAGAGATTAATGGTGTTTGAGAATAAGGTTCTTAGGAAAATATTTGGGGCTAAGCGGGATGAAGTTACAGGAGAATAGAGAAAGTTACACAACGCAGAGCTGCACGCATTGTATACTTCACCTGACATAATTAGGAACATAAAATCCAGACGTTTGAGATGGGCAGGACATGTAGCACGTATGGGCGAATCCAGAAATGCATATAGAGTGTTAGTTGGGAGGCCGGAGGGAAAAAGACCTTTGGGAGGCCGAGACGTAGATGGGAAGATAATATTAAAATGGATTTGAGGGAGGTAGGATATGATGGTAGAGACTGGATTAATCTTGCTCAGGATAGGGACCAATGGCGGGCTTATGTGAGGGCGGCAATGAACCTACGGGTTCCTTAAAAGCCAGTAAGTAAGTAAGTATTATTATTATTATTATTATTATTATTATTATAATTATTATTTTATTATTATTATTATTATTATTATTATTATGCCTATTATTGTTTCAGTAGAATAGTATTATGATTTTATCTACTTTAGTGATATCGGGTAACAGTTGGCAACATTGGAAGGACGGTCATATTAACTTCTTAAGAACTAATCTTACGTGAACTGCACTATAGAACTTTTCACTTCGCTGCAGCGTCAAATATCAGAGATACGCCCTACAGCTGCATTGTCAGACATTTACTTCTCCATTTTCCGCTTCTAAAGTTTATGCTTCAAGTGTACATAAAATATTCATACCGCGATGTTGTGGTTGATACTCCTCGGTACATTATGTAATGTTTATAGGTTCGATACTTGAAAGACAACTTGAATTAGTCATATAAAAGATCGAAGCAAGTTTACGAGAAAGAAACGACAAAGAAAGGGAAGGACTTCTTTTTAGACAATTTGTATACGTAGCATTTTCTGTCTTCACCTTGAGTTTTGTGTAGTTTTATTCGACCGTGAACTCTTTTTATATAAGCGCTACGAGACTAAAATGAAAGTTTGTGGGAGTGAAAAATCTTTGTGGAACTATCTACATTATTTACAAGACTTAATTTTTCTTACACTGGATTTAAGATTGAGTTCCCCTCACGTTTTGTAGTGTGGAAAGATGTGTTGACAAGGCTGGGAAGTTGACAGTTGGGAAGCGTAAACATGATCGAAACTTAAAAAGTGTGCAGTGTGCACTTAATGGGGGCTTTCAATAGAAAGAATCTCATTTGGCCATCAGGCTGAAAGGGCTCCTAATCGACGTTTGTTCTTCCAACCTACAATAATCTGCTCTCTCGTCCTTTATTGTATTTAGCAATTATGAAACAATGCAACGATTTTAATTCTCACAACCCATGATTCTGTTTCGGTGGGTATTAGTAACTACGAAGATTGTTAATTGGTTACTAACGCCTACAGATACGTGGACGCTACTAATCTGACAGAATAACAAGCTGCGTATCTGTACACACATGCCTGTGTGGTACTTATGTACAGGGTATAACAAAAAAGTGCTAACATTTGCAAAGCGAAATTCACTCATCATATTTTGTTATAAATTACGACATTTGTTTTGTAATCAATTGCATCACTACTTGTTGAATTTCAAGTGGTTCCTCGTATATGGAGAATATAAAAATAAATGTTGACGCCCGTAAAATATATAGGGAAAACAGACATTTTTCATAATCAGGTACTTTTCAAATCGTATTATGTCCATTTTCAGTAGAGAAGGAAAACCGTTAAACTCCTACATCCTTGGAGATAAATTTAAATATTTCAAGGCTTGTTTGCTTGGGACCTAATACAGTTAGACGCGAATGGACTTCACAATTGGATAGAGCATGTTCAGAATATGCGGAAATGATATAAAACTCGATTACGTCAAGAAGTGGACTTAATACGTTTTGAAAAGTACCTCCTCTCACTATATCCTATCTCGCACCGGTATGGCGCTGCACTTGTTTTAGTGTTGTGACTGTTTGTCATGATGTGATTGTTGTTATGCACATTGATTTGTTATTGTGTGTTGTTTTTAGATAAATTTATTGAAAGCTCAGTCATCAAAAAGTCAACATTAAAAAAAACTGAGAGTTAGGATCTGAGAGAACTACCCGACGTGCATTTGGTTTTCGGATCAAAGCGTAGTGATATCCCAGTTCGCGAGTTGTGTGTTGTTCACTGTTGAAGCAACTTTCACACAGGATGGTATTTTAACGCACACAACCAGCACGTTTTGGAGCAGATAAATCCATAGTCCATTGCAGACAGTTCTTATCAGGTGTGATTTAGTGTCAATGTGTGGTGTGGCATCATTAATGGCACACTACTTGGTCCACATAAATGCCAAATAGCTTAAGGGTTAGGTACAGCTTACAGCAGTAAAATTTTGGAAATATTCAACTTTTTTCCTCCATTACTGTATCCTGTACAATAATTAAAATTAGTATGTGTAAAACACTGTCCTTCCGTTATATGAAAAAAATATTTTTACGGTTTAAAAAATTGTTTACATTTTTTTTTTTTCAAAATTCGTTTCACTGTGCAGTGATGAAGCGTTTCCCACATAACTCAAAAACTATCTAATATTCTGTGATGAAATTTTTGTGTGTATTTATGCATGTAATATCTACAATATCATGTAAGAACACTTCTCTACCTTTGGTAGATTTTCTGATAAAAAATAAATTCACTTAAAAATGGTCAAGTATCAGTACTCTCTTCTAACACAAAATAAAGAAAAATATTTATTAATGAATGTAGATGAAAGAGCATGATATTGTAAACATGAGTTTCAGTAATAAAATAAAAGAGAGAGAACATGAAAAAGTTAACAAGTTTATGAGTTATGAGGGAAAGACTTCATCACTGCACAGTGAACTGCCACCATTTTGAATTTGTAAAAAAAAAAAATAAATAATTTTTTTAAATTGTAAAAATATAAATTTTTTTTTCATATAGGCAGGACAGTGTTTTACACATACCAATTTTCATTATTGTACAAGATACAGTAATGGAGGAAAAATGTTGAATATTTCCAAAAATTTTACTGCTGTAAGCTGTACCTAACCCCTTAAGAGGAGAAAATGAATAAAATGAATAAATTGAATTAAATAGATAAATGAATAAATAAATTAATAAATAAAGAAAGAAATAAAGAAAAATAAATAAATTGAATGGGTGGATGAATGGATGGATGGATGGATGAATGAATGAATGAATGAATGAATGGAAATGGAATGAATGTAATGAATGAAATTAATAAATGAATGAATAAATAAATAAATAATGGATGGATGAATGGATGGATGGATAAATGGATGGATGGACGAATGGATGAATGTAATGAATGAATGAATGTAATGGAATGAAATTAATAAATGAATGAATAAATAAATAAATAATGGATGGATGAATGGATGGATGGATGAATGGATGGATGGTTGAATGGATGGATGGATGAGTGGATGAATGTAATGAATGAATGAATGTAATGAATGAAATTAAATAAATGAATGAATAAATAAATAAATAATGGATGGATGAATGGATGGATGGATGAATGGATGAATGTAATGAATGAAATGTAATGAATGAAATTAATAAATGAATGAATAAATAAATAAATAATGGATGGATGAATGGATGGATGGCTGAATGGATGGATGGATGAATGGATGAATGTAATGAATGAAATTAATAAATGAATGAATAAATAAATAAATAATGATGGATGAATGGATGGATGGAAATGGATGGATGGATGAATGGATGGATGGATGAATGAATGTAATGAATGAAATGAAAAATGAATAAATAAATAATACATAAATAAATAAATAAATAAATTGATGGATGGATGAATGAATGAATGTAATGAATGAAATGAATGAATAAATAAATAATGAATGAATGGATGGATGAATGAATGTAATGAATGAAATGAATGAATAAATAAATAAATGAACAAATGAATAAATAAATAAATAATAAATTGAATGGATGAATGTATGGATGAATGAATGAATGTAATGAATGAATGAATAAATGAATGAATGAATAAATGAATGAATGAATAAATAAATAAATTGAATGGATGGATGAATGATTGAATGTAATGAATGAAATTAATAAATAAATAAATAAATAAATAATAAATTGAATGGATGGATGAATGGATGAATGAATGAATGAATGTAATGAATGAAATGAATAAAGGAATGAATAAATAAATAATAGATGGCTGAATGGATGGATGAATGAATGAATGAATTAATGAATGAAATGAATAAATGAATAAATAAATAAATAATTATATAATTAATGACATTAAGAACACTTATGGAAGGCGAATGCAGATGGAGACGTCACAAGTCGATAAATAAATCGGTTTGGCACATAGTGTCAGTACAAATGTCGTGCCACTAAAATAAAATGAAAACGAAGCCATTTCAGTGAAACAGTGGTGAGATGATCCACTTCAGCAATAGCGCTTTGTATTGCAGGCCACGTTCGTTTAACAGTCATAAGATAAGGGCACTTCAAATGCTCTCTGTTGTCGGTGCATTAATGAATGGAACAGGGTAACATAAGCTAATCATTGTCCTATTATTAACCGATAGTTAATTCGCAGTTTCCGCTTCCATATCCGATATTGACTGGAGTGATTCTTTATATCGATAACAGCGGAGACTACCTCTGAATGAGGTCAGCCACTTTGAGGTCTGTGGATATAGAGCGAAAAATTGGATCGATGTCGGGTGGAGTTCCCAGATAGCTCAGTTGGTAGAGCGTTGGTACGTTTAACCAAAGGTCCCGGGGTCGATACCCGGCCCCGAAACAATTTTTCCCTCGAAATTATTCAACTCAACTTTACAGGCCGTTATAGGCCTACATGAAAGTTTGATTTGCATTACATACACTTCTTTCTTATTCTTCTTTAGGTATCTTTCGCCGATTGTTCACAGCAGTTCAATTGCATTTCTCGTACATTTTTCCCCGTCCTGAAACGAAACTGCTCCTTTTCCATCCTAGAATCTAAACGTCAATTCGTTATTCGCAGAAGAATCTTCGCCGAGTGCGATATCAGGCTGATATTCCTGAGATTTACTTACTTAATTACTTACAAATGGCTTTTAAGGAACCCGAAGGTTCATTGCCGCCCTCACATAAGCCCGCCATCGGTCCTATCCTAAGATTAATAGTTTATCATCATATCCCACCTCCCTCAAATCCATTTTAATATTATCCTCCCATCTACGTCTCGGCTTCCCCAAAGGTCTTTTTCCCTCGGGTCTCCCCCTGAGATTAGTGTAATTAAATCAAACCCATGACCGTTAACAAGAACGTGATAATAATTAGTAGTATTTATTAGTAGTAGTATTTATTTATTTAACCTGGTAGAGATAAGGCCGTCAGGCCTTCTCTGCCCCTCTACCAGGAGATTCCAACTATAATATGAACAATAAAATTACAATTAGTATTAAATTTACAATTACAATAAAATCAAAGTACGAAAAGATTACCTGACTAATTAAAGCTAGATAAATTATCATAGAGAAACAAAGAATATTTTATATTTACTGAATTACAAATTAAATCTAGAATAACAAAATTGTATAGCGATTAAATTACTGGATATTGAAATATTTTGTGATAGATTAAGGAAACTATTTACAAGAAATCAATTACTGACCAAATGCCTAGTAAGTTTGCGTTTGAATTCCATTTTATTTCGACAGTCCCTGATGCTAGCAGGTAGCGAATTCCAGAGTCTTGGCAGGGCTATTGTGAAAGAAGATGAGTATGAGGAGGTGCGATGGTATGGTATTGTGTGGTATTTTAGAAACTCACTCACTCACTCACTCACTCACTCACTCACTCACTCTACACAGCCCAGGAAATATTGGAAGACTGCATATTAAAGTTGTTTACTCAGTCAGTTGCTGTCACATTTTGTGTTATCCGATTACTTCACAGTTTCAACGTTTGTTTCATTCTATCTGAGGGGAGAATTAGCTCTTGAGAGTAATTTTGATCACTTCCATTGTGAGTACTCACCTGTCTCTCAAATCACAGCCTTTAATTCTGACATCCCGCAGGAAAAGTTTCTTGAAAACTTCTGTTCCGAAGCTTGTTCGAGCGCCTAAAGGCCATAGCACCCGTATTAATCAATCTCAATTAGACGGATCGTAGTGACTTTCATGGTTCATTGCTTCGAGAGCTGAAGGAAAAATGTTTATAGTTAGGAAACGGAAATAATAGAACTTTCTTGTCTTACAATATAGGCTACTTAGTAATAATATTGTAAATTTATTTCTAGACAACAATGTAACTTTATTATCTCAACAATAGGATTTGCTCTCCACACAGTAACACAGTATTCGTTAGTGCACTCCACCGACGACAATGACAATTTACTTGGACTATTACGAACAACAATGAACTGTTAATCTTAACTAATATTTACAAAGCACTATTTACAAATCTGAACTGTCAGTTCTCAGTTCACAGTTCTCCTAGCTCAGTCACTCGAGTTCACAGTATCTCGAACCACAGACCTTCAGAGACAGTTCACTGTACTCGAACTCAGGTCCCTCCAACTGCGGTCCACTGCACTCGAACTCAGGCCTTCGGATGCTGACATGCAGTTGCGGACGCACACTCGAGTCGAACTCCGGTACACAAGACTGGCTTGCTTTCTCTGGCTTACTCACTGAATGGCTGAATAAACTGAAAAACTGCCCAAGTTCGCTCGTGTTTCGTCTTTTATAGCAAAATCATAGTTACGAGAGATTTCTACGTGTGTCCTCTCGAATTATCTGGATATCTCCACTTCGACGGACTTCTGGAAGAGTCGGGAGGGTCCGTCCCCCTTCACTCCGCAAGTAGCATCTGCGCGCGCACCCTCCCCTCGCTGCGTTGACGTAATACACCCCTCTGCCCTTCAGCATGCAGATGCTCCCCGTACCAGCGTTTCGTCTGCCGCGCGCGCTGTCGGACGCGTGTTCAAACCCCGTTGCAGCTGTCACAATATCTAATCTTTCTCAACTTGGTTGCCAAAGACGAATGTTGAACAGTAACATTTAAATGTGACATTAAACATGTCTTACAAGAAATTTGTTTAAAATTAACCGAAATTTACAGTAGATAATATTTTACGGTAATTTGCAATGACCTCCAAAGACTTTTATTTGCCTTCTTTAAGGTAGCAAAATTATATAATATTATGAACATCTCTGTAAAGAAAATAAAATGCCTCACAGTTAGCAAACTTCCAGTAAGATGTAAATTGGAAATAGAAAATAAAATAGTTGAACAAGTCAATTCATTTACTTACCTGGGCATATGTATCACCTCATATAGAGATTATACAAGGAAGTGAAAGAAGAAACAAATAAAGCCTTAAGAATATCAGGGCACTAAATAATAATATATGGCATAATAAATATCTACGTCAAGAGGTAAAATGTAGAGTATATAAGTCAGTTATAAGGCCAATTTTAACATATGCTTGTGAATCACGACCTGACACTAAAATAACAGAACAACTACTCGAGACAACAGAAATGAAGGTGTTGAAAAGAATAACTGGTAAACATTATTCGATCGGGAACGAAGGCAGGTAATTCGTGAAACTTGTAACATCCAACAGATCGACCAGTGGGTAATTCGACGTAGACAAGACTGGATTGACCATATTAATCGAATGGAAATGGAAAACTTGTGAAAATCGCAAGAGAGAACTCTCCAATGTGGGCCGTCCAAAAGAAGATGGAAGGATAGTGGATTGAACAGGATTTATCCTCATTTTAGAAGAAAGAAGAAGAAGAAAATTTGCAGTAAAATAAAAAAATACAGACAAAAAATAGAATGAAAAAATTCATTGAAATACAAATGTCGCCGTAAAATCTGTCGTCTCAGTCTTCCTGAATTACCTTTATTAAGGTTAAGAACAGTCCCTTCCTCATTGAATTTCTTTGCTTTACGCAATTCTCTTTGAGTTGGTGCTAATCGAAGAACAGTCCCTTCCTCATTGAATTTCTTTGCTTTACGGAATTCTCTTTAGAGTTGGTGCTAATCGGCAATTAAAGTGATTCCGATATCTATGTTGTGTCTCTATCACTGATTTTGTTTCTAAATAAAATGTAGTAATTTTAATTCTCTGCCGTAGTGAAAAACCATCATGAATTCTCCCGAGCTTGCACAACAATTACCAAAAACAAAAGAACAAAGTTGTACCAACGTAGTGAAATCACAGTCTAGTACATACAGTCACGAAGATCAATACGTAGTAAATATGCATCCATAGATAGTTGCTAATCACTAGGATCGCTAATATCGCCTCATTGCAGATAATGCGAAGTAGTACCAGCACAGTCTATTGTTCCTAGCACCCTCACAACTCAAGCTTCGTGACTGTATGTATATACTTGTGGTATTAAATATTTTAATTAATTGATTCTGCTGTCGTAAGTTCAAATAAGTATCTAGACGGCAGTGGTTCAAACCAGTTTGGAAATGCGTTCGTACAGCTCAAATTACAGATGATTTGAAATTTGTTTTCCAATCTCTAATAATATATGTTGAATACAACTGAAATGGAAAGAAAAGAAGTGTCAGGTCTAATATAAAAAAAAAAAACGTGCTGACATGCTATTTTTGGGTCGCAAAAACTGTTCGTGGTCGCGTTTGGGGTGGGCAGTGGAAGTTGTTTGAGCCGAACTGCGTCTTGGTGGAGCTGGAAGCCGAATTTGAGCAGGCCGACGCAGTGATTAACTCTTCAAGGCCGGGAAGTTGGCTCTGAGGACTCGCAGCGAGATCTGTGGGGCTGATACGTCACGCTCTTCGCGGCCGCTTACTTGCCCGGGTGTCGCTCAGTTTCTGATGTTTACAGCGTGGTTTAGTGATACAGTTGTTGACTTACACGGTGTAATTTCTAGAGCCTTTCAACCACACATATAACTTTATTTTGGTTCAGTTTAATTTTATGAATATATCGATGGAATCACTTAATTCTTATCCTTCAGTTCTGCTTGATATATTTTTTATTACGCTATTATAGGCCGATTTCACCAACATCTTACTAATTCACAATTATTACAAAAAGAAAATTTATAATCTACTTTAATAAACCCTGATACACAAGGTACAACAAAAATCTACTTTTATAAATTAATAATGTAACCTTTACAGTAAAAATAAACTATAATTGAAAAAATTTAATCAACAACATATACAAAAACAATTAATTAATTTTAACATAAAAATAAAATGAAAAAAAAAAAAATCAGAATAATAGTAGGTGCCACATCTAGGGAATCGTGTAGGACTATTTTCAAAAAACTACAAATAATGCCCATGGCTTGTCAGTATATCTTTTCATTAATAACCTTCCTCGTATGTAATCGTGAAAACTTTGTAACTAATTCAACATTTATGACCGGCCATGGAAAATTCGGTTCCTACTTTGAAAGATTTAGGATCAAAAGTGCAGAAGAATCTCTGTGCATATGCAAAGACAATCAGCCTGTTGAACATTTGATTTTTCACTGTCCAGTGTTCGAAAGGAAAAGACACTTTTTAAGATATCATATCTCGGACTGGAATTTAAATTACTGCACACCCCTTTACCATTTACTTAGGAAAAAATGTTGTTGCAAACAATTCACAGAGTTTATACACTACATCCACGCAAGACTGTAGCTATTAATTGTATGTAAATTAATGACGATATAAAATCCTAATGCACTATCTAAAACAAGATGTCTTTCTTTGGGACATAATAATAGTAATAACAACAATAACTATGTTTGTATTATAGATTTTACTATTGTTCAGTATTTGATGACAGATATATAGTTTGTAATCATAAGTAATTCTGTTTTTATTTTTTTACTATCGCAAACCAACTATATAATAGGTGTTTTATTTGTAACTAAGCCAATTCTGTGCATTATCTCATTACTATTGCTTAAAATTATGTATACAATCACAAATTAATGTAATAATCTTGCAATTTCTCTACACCTTCGATTATAATTTCTAATTTTATTTTATTTTGTTTTAACTGAAAGTAATTATTGCATAACGTATTTAGTATTGTTTACTGTCTCTTAATTAATGTATTTATATTGTAACTATGACTCAGACCTACTATTATTTCTTTAAAATTGTGTATTATCACTACATAATGTATTTCACATGTAACAAACTACAACCCTAATATACCAAAAGTAAAACAGGGTTTCAATATTTGGATAACAATAATAATAACAGTTCATAGCATAAATACACGTCAAAAAATGACTTTCAATCTCCATCGGCAAGTCTATCGTGCTATCAAAAAGGAGTGCGTTATATGGCAGTAAAAATTTTTAATAGCCTCCTATCGATATAAAAATGAAACTCAAAACATAAGATTATTTAGGGCCAAATTAAAGAAGTGCCTAATTTTCACGCCTTCTATTCTGTAGGTGAATTCATGACATTCAATAACACTTCATGAAATTGATACTAAAACTTTGTGTTGTACTAGTAGACTATATTGTAAATCTCGTCTGTATATATTTCATCTAGACTGTGACTATAAATTAAGATTTTATAATAGTATTAAGTTTTTTTACTTGTTCCATATTCTAGATGTAAGCAATGTATGAATACCATGGAATGTTAATAAATACAATACAATACAATTAATTGAAGGATTATAGCAAAAACCAGACAAGTCCAAAATATTAATTTTTCAGAAAAAAGAAAAAAACTGTCCCTCACGTTTATCATACAATATAATAACCTGACATATTTTATACAGGTAGGTCTTTCTGATACATCTACCAACTTTGGTAAAAAGTTTCACTGTTTTGTTTTATATGGTTTCTTGGGGGAAAAAAAACATTTGGACATATTCACTTTTTGCAGAAAATTTTATATTAGACACATTAATTGATAAAATATATGAAATAATGTTTCATTCATGTTGTCAACTGTATCAACATACAAATAAAGCCCGCGCCTTTGGAGTAACGGTTAGCGCGTCTAGCCGCGAAACCAGGTGGCCCGGGTTCGATTCCCGGTCGGCCAGCCTGGATGGCGCAAGCGGTAGAGGCACGGCATGTCTATCGCTTGGCCTGAAGGGTTGTGGGTTCGAGTCCCACCTCGGGCATGGGTGTTGTGTACGTACTAGTTTAAGAAACCAGAAAAAAACAGAAAATAAGATAAACAAAAAAAAAAAAAAAAAAGGTCGGGGCAAGTTACCTGGTTGAGCAAGTTACCTGGTTGAGGTTTTTCTGGGTGTTCCCTCAACCCAGTATGAGCAAATGCTGGGTAACTTTCGGAGTTGGACCCCGGATTCATTTCACCGGTATTATCACCATCTCATTCAGACGCTAAACAACCTGAGGTGTAGATAAAGCGTCGTAAAATAACGTACTAAAATTTAAAAAAAATCAAATAAATACTTTATAAGTGTTTTATTAAATTAAGAACTTAATGTTGGAATGATTTCTAAACAAGAAAAACAATATTATTATTATTATTATTATTATTATTATTATTATTATTATTATTATTATTATTATTATAGTATTAACAACAGTATCTAATTTATTTACTTATTTACCACGTCTCATCTTTATGTAGAGAGATATTTTCTAAATGGTTAAATAATTCGTGATCTCTGGTACATTATGTTGGTAATTATCAGATTAGCATGATCTAATATTGAAATATATTTTGTCTGACAACATGAAATTCATTGCTATGACTAAACAGTTTACGATTCACGTGACCTAACCTATGTATTTTGTTTGATCACGTGCAATGATTTGTACGAATTCAAAAACAGAATACCACTTTGAAATGTATACCATACTTATTTTAAGTATGAATTTTAAGTTAAATTACATACTCCTAAGTCACTACCATGCTATTTCCTTACCGGTAACAACAAATGATCCACACCTGTGGAGTAACGGTTAGCGCGTCTGGCCCCGAAACCAGGTGGCCCGGGTTCGAATCCCAGTCGGAGTAAGTTAACTGGTTGAGGTTTTTTCCGGGGTTTTCCCTCAACCCAATATAAGCAAATGCTGGGTAACTGTCGGTGCTGAACCCCGGACTCATTTCACCGGCATTATTATCTTGATCTCATTCAGATGCTAAATAACCGGAGATGTTGATACAGCGTTGTAAAATAATCTACTAAAAAATGAAATAAGTATAATGCATAATATGAAATTTGGTGTGTAATGAAATGCAAAAATAGAATAAATTACAATTACTTACTAAATAGAAGAGAAAATAAGCATATAGGCGTACATTCTATTGTAATGTTTACACTTTAAACTCAAAATGCATGCCTCTAAAACAGTAGGGGAGAGTCCGGTAGTATCGGACATCGGATAATATCGGACAGTGAGTTTCTTTAATCTACCACACGATGATAGTACCTGATTGACATGGTTACGTTTCTGTGATGTCGCATAGAGAAACGTAACCATGTCATTCAGGTACTACCATATGGTGGTAGATGAAAGAAACGCACTGTCCGATATTACCCGATATCCGATACTACCCGACTCTCCCCTAGTTGTCTATGCCTTTGAATTACTTTAAGCAGATGCATTATTTCATTAATAAATAATTTTTAAGAAGATATGTTTTGCTTTTGACGATACCAACTGTAATACCTGAATGAATGAATGATGAATGAAGGAATGAATCAATGAACCTATCAATGAACCTATCAATGAACTAATGAATCAATCTATTAATGAATAAATAAACCAGTCAGTGAATCAATGAATCCGTAAATAAATCAATCAATGAATCCTTGAATGAATGAATCAGTGAGTCGATGGATGAATGTTTGATTGATTGATTGATTGATTGTAGTGATAGAAGAATAATTATAAATTAAATAGTAGGCCTACACGATGATAATCACGCCCTTACAAGGGCTCTTGGAACTCCTCCATGGCTCAATGTGGTCTGCCGTTGCCTTCCACCCACAAAGAATGAGAAATAACTTGAATATTCGTTAAACAGAATCTGAGACACTCCGCGAGATGGGAGAGCTTTGCATACTGACTATAGCGCCAGGCGTTCAATAGAAATATAGAAATTTATATTTTTCGTAACCGGTTGTTCACGATTCTATTTTGCAGTCACTAAGTTGATGTGTATTTTATGGCAAAGACGTAGCTGTTGTATGCGAGATGTTCTTAGCAAATCAAGACATAAGACTGGGAATCGATTCTTTGCGAACTAGTTGAGCATTAGGGAAAAACAACGAATGTAGAGTAAGGGAGGGGATTGTCGGATAGGTCTGGTAATGTCGGATAATCTCGGGTAACATATTTCTTTTCCATCGAATGGTGCATTCTGATGTGAAAATAATGCATTAAGTTCTCTACAAGTAGACGAACATCTGCATGAATAGCCATTACTGTTGAGTGCTTCACTGTGTGTGAATAGCTTGTTTTCAACGTTTCTGCAAAAAACAAAACTTTTTGAGGGTAAGTAATGTGATTTATTCGTTACAAGTTATTCTTATATTTACACAACATGGTATGCACTGTTTGATAGACCATAGATAAGGCTTCTTAATTCTCTAATTGCAGAAATGCTATCGACAACATGTTTCATGCAGCTGGCTTGTTTTACTGTTTGTGAAGAGTCGGCCAATGTCGGATACTAGCTGAGGGCAATGTCGGATACTAGCCGAGGGCATTGTCGGCTGTCTTTCAATGCTGCTCGCTACATAAAAGCTGCCTTAAACCCATTTATATGTTTTCTATAACAAACTACTACATTTTTACTCATGGGTATTTTTAATTAATGTAAGTAATTAATTTTCTAATTAATCGAATATTATGAAGTAACGAATTGTTTCCTCTTGTGATATTTTTAGATGCCTAAAGTAAAAGAAAAAAAGAGATTCAGTCTAAAGAAAATGGAAGTCTGAAGATATGGTAAATGCCATTGTCGCAGTACGGGAGAAAAGAATGTGCTATCTTGCTGCTCCCAAAAGATTCAATGTACCTCGATCAACATTATTTGATTATGTACGGTCCAACTCTGAGCCCACCAAAGCCGTTAAATCGAAACTTGGACGAAAACCAATACTCCCAGCTTCACTTGAAGAGAAGCTAGTTGACTATGTGTTAATGATGGAGAGAAAATATTTTGGATGAACCAGAAATGACGTTAAAAGGCTTGCATATCAGTTGGCTAAACAGAACACTATTGTAATAGTTTCTGATATGCAATATATTATTTTAAATGCATTATCATACCTCCTACATAATAATGTCTAATGTATCCGACATTAGCTTCCCATTCTGTCAGTGATGATATTATTTCTGTTTTGTCTTTGCAAGTTATACAGGAAATGCATATTATGTAAATTACCTAATACTTATGTACAATCTGCAGGAACTCCAGGAGGTTATTATAATACTAAGTAATTCCAGTTCTAACTTTTTAATTACCTTTATTTTGAAACATCAAAATGGTAACCGACAATATCCTCCCTTACTCTATTTATTTAACTAAAAGAACACATCAAAATATAAATCCTGCGATTTGTGGCATGTATGGGAAATGTTTCGTATAGTTAAAAAAAAAAAAACTGTAGAAATATTCGTACATTGTTAAACTTTATTTTTCTGTTTTCGTTCCGTAATTAAATTAACAAGAAGGCCGTTTTTGTTTGGAAGCGGATTCAGAACTAACTACAGCTCATATTTTAATACCCGGGTGTTAATTATATGTCGCTTTCAACATAAATGCACTCTGTACGTCGTTATACACAAATGTTACAACGCAGGAGCCATTATCACTGTAGTGCGCTCCAAATGCGGTTGACTGAAGGCTGGACATAAGCATTGATCAACGTGTGACAACGACTGCACGCCACAAGCGCTGCTGGCTGGCTTGCAGCCTTCCTTGTTCGATACATTCCTGCCCGTTGTCGAGTTGTGTATCGTTAGGCATTTCTTTTTTGGAAGACTGTAGAGGATTACAGTTAAGAAAAAAGTATTGAGCATATGGGGCTATTCCATCAAATGACCAGTTGCCATAGAAACGCCTGTCTACCACATAGCTTGTACAATGTATTAGGCAAGGCCTATAAAACCAATGCTTTTTTCTTAAGGGGTTAGGTACAGCTGACAACAGTGAAAGTTTTGGAAATATTCAACGTTTTTTTCCTCCATTACTGTACCTTGTACAATAATAAAAATTGGTATGTGTAAAACACTGTTCTTGTGCTATATGAAAAAAATATGTTTAGGATTAAAAAAAAAATATATATATATATCTAGTCTGCTGTCAAAAAATCTGAAAGTTAGAATTTATAAAACAGTTATATTACCGGTTGTTCTATATGGTTGTGAAGCTTGGACTCTCACTTTGAGAGAGGAACATAGATTAAGGGTGTTTGAGAATAAGGTTCTTAGGAAAATATTTGGGGCTAAGAGGGATGAAGTTACAGGAGAATGGAGAAAGTTACACAACGCAGAACTGCACGCATTGTATTCTTCACCTGACATAATTAGGAACATTAAATCCAGACGTTTGAGATGGGCAGGGCATGTAGCACGTATGGGCGAATCCAGAAATGCATATAGAGTGTTAGTTGGGAGGCCGGCCGGGAAAAAGACCTTTCGGGAGGCCGAGACGTAGATGGGAAGATAATATTAAAATGGATTTGAGGGAGGTGGGATATGATGGTAGAGACTGGATTAATCTTGCTCAGGATAGGGATCAATGGCGGGCTTATGTGAGGGTGGAAATGAACCTTCGGGTTCCTTAAAAGCCAATAAGTAAGTATATATATATATATATATATATATATATATATATATTAAAAATCATAATGGTGGTAGTTTACTGTGCAGTGATGAAGCGTTTCCCTCATGACTCATAAACTTGTTAACTTTTTCATGTTTTCTTTCTTTCATTTTATTGCTGAAACACATGTTTACAATATCATGCTATTTCAACTACATTCCTTAATAAATAATATCTTTCTTATTTTGTGTTAGAAGAATATACTGATATTTGACCATTTTTAAAAATGAATTTATTTTTTATCAGAAAATCTATCAAAGGTAGAGAAGTGATTTTGCATCGTATTGTGTATATGACATGCATAAATACTTACTTACTTACTTACAAATGGCTTTTAAGGAACCCGAAGGTTCATTGCCGCCCTCACATAAGCCCGCCAGCGGTCCCTATCCTGTGCAAGATTAATCCAGTCTCTATCATCATACCCCACCTCCCTCAAATCCATTTTAATATTATCCTCCCATCTACGTCTCGGCCTCCCTAAAGGTCTTTTTCCCTCCGGTCTCCCAACTAACACTCTATATGCATTTCTGGATTCGCCCATACGTGCTACATGCCTGCCCATCTCAAACGTCTCGATTTTATGTTCCTAATTATGTCAGGTGAAGAATACAATGCGTGCAGCTCTGTGTTGTGTAACTTTCTCCATTCTCCTGTAACTTCATCCCGCTTAGCCCCAAATATTTTCCTTAGCACCTTAATCTCAAACACCCTGAACCTATGTTCCTCTCTCAGAGTGAGAGTCCAAGTTTCACAACCATACAGAAGAACCGGTAATAAACTGTTTTATAAATTCTAACTTTCAGATTTTTGGACAGCAGACTGGATGATAAGAGCTTCTCAACCGAATAATAACACGCATTTCCCATATTTATTCTGCGTTTAATTTCCTCCCGAGTGTCATTTATATTTGTTACTGTTGCTCCAAGATATTTGAATTTTTCCACCTCTTCGAAGGATAAATCTCCAATTTTTATATTTCCATTTCGTACAATATTCTGGTCACGAGACATAATCATATACTTTGTCTTTTCGGGATTTACTTCCAAACCGATCGCTCTACTTGCTTCAAGTAAAATATCCGTGTTTTCCCTAATCGTTTGTGTATTTCCGCCTAACATATTCACGTCATCCGCATAGACAAGAAGCTGATGTAACCCGTTCAATTCCAAACTCTGCCTGTTATCCTGAACTTTCCTAATGGCATATTCTAAAGCGAAGTTAAAAAGTAAAGGTGATAGTGCATCTCCCTGCTTTAGCCCGCAGTGAATTGGAAAAGCATCAGATAGAAACTGACCTATACGGACTCTGCTGTATGTTTCACTGAGACACATTTTAATTAATCGAACTAGTTTCTTGGGAATACCAAATTCAATAAGAATATCATATAATACTTCCTCTTAACCGAGTCATAAGCCTTTTTGAAATCTATGAATAACTGATGTACTGTACCCTTATACTCCCATTTTTCTCCATTATCTGTCGAATAGAAAAAATCTGATCAATAGTCGATCTATTACGCCGAAAACCGCACTGATGATCCCCAATAATTTCATCTACGTACGGAGTTAATCTTCTCAAAAGAATATTGGACAAAATTTTGTACGACGTCAACAAAAGTGATATTCCTCGAAAGTTACCACAGTTGGTTTTGTCCCCTTTTTAAAAATAGGTACAATTATGGACTCCTTCCATTGTTCTGGTACAATTTCCTCTTCCCAAATAGCAAGTACAAGTTTATAAATTTCGCTATATAATGCACTCCCAGCATCCACCCTCTTGTATTAATTCTGCTGGAATTTGATCGATACCTGGAGACTTGTACTTTTTCAGATTTTCTATCGCAATTTCGACTTCTGAAAGCGTGGGTTCGGGTATAAATGGCTCAGCAGTTTGTATTTCAATTTCGTCCCGATCATTTCTATTTGGCCTATGTACATTTAGTAGTTGCGCAAAATATTTTTTCCATCTGTTTAGGATTGATGGAGAGTCTGCAAGCAAGTCACCATTCTCATCCTTGATCACGTTTACCCTTGGCTGATATCCGTTCTTAAATTCCTTTATACCCTTATATGAATCTCGAAATGACATGCATAAATATACACAAAACATTTCATCACGGAATGATGGATACTTTTTGAGTTATGAGGGAAAAGCTTCATCACTGCACAGTAAACTACCATCATTATGATTTTGGAAAAAAAAATATAAAGTATTTTTTTTTAGATCGTAAAAATATTTTTATCGTATAGCAGAAGGACAGTATTTTACACATACCAATTTTCATTATTGTACAAAATACAGTAATGAAGAAAGAAAAATGTTGAATATTTCCAAAATTTTATTCCTTTAAGCTGTACCTAACTAACCTTAACATGGAATCCTCTATAGTAATAAGCTTGTTGAATATGAACAGAATCTTGAATATAAATCTGTACGTGTAATTGCCTATTATGGAGAGGAAATTAAACGGAATAAGTGAGAAATGCTTTTTATTCGTCATCCAGTCTGCTTTAAAAAAGCTGAAACTTAGAATTTATAAGACAGTTATATTGCCGGTTGTTCTGTATGGTTGTGAAACTTGGACTCTCACTTTGAGAGAGGAACAGAGATGAAGAGTGTTCGAGAATAAGGCGCTTAGAAAAATATTTGGGACTAAGAGGGATGAAGTTATAGGAGAATGGAGAAAGTTACACAACGCAGAACTGCACGCATTGTATTCTTCACCTGACATAATTAGGAACATTAAATCTAGACGTTTGAGATGGGTAGGGCATGTAGCACGTATGGGCGAATCCAGAAATGCATATAGAGTGTTAGTTGGGAGGCCGGAGGGAAAAAAATCTTTGGGGAGGCCGAGATGTAGATGGGAGGATAATATCAAAATGGATTTGAGAGAAGTGGGATATGATGATAGAGAGTGGATTAATCTTGCTCAGGATAGGGACCGATGGCGGGCTTATGTGAGGGCGGCAATGAACCTCCGGGTTCCTTAAAAGACATTTGTAAGTAAGTGAGAGATAATGTTGAAATAATGGCTTTAGGGGTGTCTAACAAAATTCTCTGCCATTTATACCACACGAACAAGGGTAAATTTAAAAGAACTAACTCTCCTTGGTTCATAGATTAGCCCTTTTATGGTATTAATGGATATACCAATTATGAAAATTTGTAAGTTTTAATATTTATTTATTTGTAATTCTTATTTTTTCCTAGGTCTAATATACATTGTATTCATTGAGGTATTCAATAAATAAATAAATAAATAAATAAATAAATAAATAAATAAATAAATAAATAAATAAATAAATAAATTCCCAGCCGTTTATATCACAAGAACAAGGGTCAATTTAAAAGAACTAACTCTCCTTGGTTCATAGATTAGCCCTTTTATGGTATTAATGGATATACCAATTATGAAAATTTGTAAGTTTTAATATTTATTTATTTGTAATTCTTATTTTTCCTAGGTCTAATATACATTGTATTCATTGAGGTAATTGTAAATAAATAAATAAATAAATAAATAAATAAATAAATAAATAAATAAATAAATTCCCAGCCGTTTATATCAAATAAATAAATAGATTAGCCCTTTTAAAATAAATAAATTTATTTATTTGTATTTTAAAATAACATTGTATTCATTGATAATTGTAAATAAATAAATAAATAAATAAATAAATAAATAAATAAATAAATAAATAAATTCCCAGCCGTTTATATCACAAGAACAAGGGTCAATTTAAAAGAACTAACTCTCCTTGGTTCATAGATTAGCCCTTTTATGGTATTAATGGATATACCAATTATGAAAATTTGTAAGTTTTAATATTTATTTATTTGTAATTCTTATTTTTCCTAAATATACATTGTATTCATTGAGGTAATTGTAAATAAATAAATAAATAAATAAATAAATTTCCCAGCCGTTTATTCACAAGAACAAGGGTCAATTTAAAAGAACTAACTCTCCTTGGTTCATAGATTAGTCCTTTTATATTAATAGATATACTAATTATGAAAATTTGTCTGAGGTCTAATTTGCTTTGTATTCATTGACGGTAATTTTAAATAAATAAATGCATGAGTAAATAAATAAATAATTAAATTAATAGAATAAAATAAATAAATAGGTAACTGAGTAAATAAATAAATGAATAAATTAAATAAATAAGCAAAATAAATAAAAATAAATAAATAAAATAAAATAAATAAATAAATAAATAAATAAAAAATAAATAAATAAATAAATAAATAAATAAATAAATAAATTCCCAGCCGTTTATATCACACGAACAAGGGTCAATTTAAAAGAACTAACTCTTCTTGGTTCATAGATTAGTCCTTTTATATTAATAGATATACTAATTATGAAAATTTGTAAGTTTTAATATTTATTTATTTGTAATTCTTATTTTTCTGAGGTCTAATTTGCTTTGTATTCATTGACGGTAATTTTAAATAAATAAATAAATAAATGCATGAGTAAATAAATAAATAATTAAATTAATAGAATAAAATAAATAAATAGGTAACTGAGTAAATAAATAAATGAATAAATTAAATAAATAAGCAAATAAATAAATAAATAAGTAAATAAATAAATATGTAAATACAAATAAATAAATAAATAAATAAATAAACAAATTTATTGTCCATGTGTTGGAACTAGTTGTGGTAAAAGGAAGTTCCAACTCTGTTGAAAGTTTTGCCATGTGTTTTGTTTACAGTTACTGGAGAAAGCTCAAATTATTGAAAATTGTCTTCTTTTTAATATGAAAGAAAATTTCCATTCATTTTGGCTAGGTCTCACCGTGGTATAAAAAAACCCTATTACCTCTGTTACTTCCAGTTAAAATTTTGCATCAATTTAATAATTGAAGCGTCGGCTGGAACAACGTTATAAGTTACATTTGGTAAAATTTACAGGAGCTGCAAAAATGTGTGCACGTACAACATTGTTCTTATAGGGTAGCAAACTTTTGAGTGGACAAATTTCACGTACTGCATTGTTGCAAGCCAAGGAGTATAGCAAGGTAACATGACATAGAACATTATTACACGGAAACATGCCGAATGAAAATTTTGTTCCAGCCGACGTTTCAATTGTCATGAAGGGTAGTTATAATAATTAAGAGAATGCTGAGTTTGGGGTGAAAGACTTGCCCTTGGACAGGAAACTATGAATGAATGAATATGACCCTCGACTGGATTTGAAAGTATGAACTTCGGATACAGTAGCTAGCATGTTTATAACTAGACCATTGAGAACGACGCTGGTGCGTCTGTTCTACCCGGGGTGTATCGTCTGTCCACACTTGGGGGGGGGGGGAAATGCAGCATATGTTATAAATTTCGAAATATATCTTACATTACTATATGTTACGTAATACATTTCCTTATCAGAATGGTTATTTTGGAATATCTTAGAACTCATTATACGGGATGTTTTCAGCTTTTGCATACAGAACTGTGTGTTAAAGTGCGCTCTGTGGTCTGGTGCATACACCAGTATATTGACTTTCAGATCTGGAGATCCTGAGGTCTATTCCTGGGCTATGTTCTCGGGAATTTTTCTTGAACGATAAAGTTCTGTTTGTGTCTTAGAATCTGGAAATTTGTAAGAATGTGAATGTGATTGCGAGTGTACCGGGTTATTAATTAACGGATCATCAATGTAGATAGATAGATGGATTTATTGAGTAATATTATACATACAGATTTTATATTATCATAATTTTCTCTAAAATCCAGTGCACGGGTCTTCTGACCGTACGTGCTTTGTACCTAAAACAAGTCCTCCTTTGTAGGTTTCACCCCCCTCACCTATGATTGTATCCACTTACTCTTTACAAGAACACACAGATTAAAATGGAAATGGCACAATAAAATACATTACATAATATATCCTAACCTAAAAGACATAAAAGTGTATAGTTGGGTGGATACTATTATCCCTTCCTCAGTTCGCGTCACAAACTTCAACAGCTGCAGTTCTAATCTTTCTCGCCCTCAAGAGGAACAATCCAGTCTTTTGTATCAGAACTGTCGCTGAGCAGGAACCTGAAGACACGTTTCAACGTCACATTGTTGACATGTAACGCCATCAGTTAACATAATTAGGAAGCACTAAGAGGTGCTAGATAGTTAACTATGAATTAAAGAAAAAGAAGCAAGTTCTCTATCCTATACTTTCAGATTCAGCACCCTGAGTCCGGGAAGCACCGCCTCCATTTGTCGACGGGAACTACAATGGGTGATGCATCGCTTCTTAAACAGGTGCGACAAATGATTGAAGGCAGACGATTTCACCGAGTCCTTTCGAAGTTTCGGTGAGTACATGATGTTTTATCTGCTTATATTAGCAATGTCTTGCTAATAAACCGTGTATAGTTTTTGTACTAGACTTATGCAGAGTTGAGACAGAAAACTTACTAATAAACCATGCAGAAGTGATGGACGTATAAACAGCCTGTAACTATACAATGGGAATTGCTTTGCAGTAGTTATATACACGAAACCCCTTGTTTAAGCGTTGCATATAGCGAAAAAATGGCCGCCCTTTAACAGCTGTTCGTATCGACTGTCATTTTATGATGATGGTTACCTAGTAACCAAAGAAGAACAAACCAAAGAGCACAGAATAATTAGAATAATATTACTGTAGCTTGTACTCTTTGACCAAAATATATTATGGTAATCGATTAGAGCCAGTTGTACTATCGATACTTAACACGCCACAATAGAGCGCTCTACCGGTTGCAGTAGAGAACCTAAGATATTTTATTACCTTTCGTAACGAAGTAATGACAAAACTATGACGTAGCTGTGTAACAGTTATACTGTTATATACGACGTATGTAGTGATTATTAGTAAGGAATTTACACACTACTTATAAACGAGCTACGCATTGTATAAGTATAAGACAGTTAAACGTCTGTATATAGAGTTTTATTAGTAAGACAGTAGGGGTTTATTGTGTGTCGAATTACCGATATTATGTTACTTATCAATGATAACAAGCTGACTGCGTAACCGGAGTCTGCAAGCGGCTCGGCAGGGAGCCGTTTCGCTGCGTTGCGGTTTCTGTACAATCTGTTCGCCCAGTACTTTGATATTTACATATCAGTTGATTAGTGATTTCTCCCAACAGATTTTAAATTTGGTATTTTCTTTCTTTTCTCCTTACGTTTCCTTAGCAAACTCTTTCGTTCTCAGGAACTACTTAACCATTCCAGTTTTCGATCTTTCTTTATCGGTATGACATTCAGGTTTATTTTTTTTAGTTGGTTAAGTGACGACACTGTATCAAATACTAGGTTATTTAGCGTCGATGGAATTGGTGTTAGTGAGATGGTATTTGGCGATATGAGGCCGAGGATTCACTATACATTACTACATTACCTGACATTCGCCTTACGATTGGGGAAAACCTCGGAAAAAACCCAACCAGATAATCAGCCTAAACGGGAATCAAACCCACGCCCGAGCTCAGCTCCGGATCAGAAGGCATGCCCTCCGCCGACTGAGTTATGCTGATGGCTTTCAGGTTTTATTAAAACAATAAAGAAATTTGTGTTTAGACTTAATTTTCAATTATATGTAGGACTCTGAAAATTTCGTAGTAACAGTGCAATAGTATTTACATTTCGCAATGTTGGTTTCGAGCTAAGCAGATCTTTTATAAAAGACTATTACACTTTTACTACGTCACACTACTTTTGACCAATAAAACGGTACGAAAGGACGTCTTTTAACAAATCATGGCTGCTTATCGCACAATTTTATCGCGTCCCTAGCATTTGTTTAATTTTATCGCGTCCCTAGCATTTGTTTAATTTTATCGCGTCCCTAGCATTTGTTTAATTTTATCGCGTCCCTAGCATTTGTTTAATTT
The DNA here is from genome assembly GCA_025594305.2 of Periplaneta americana. Taxonomy (NCBI): domain Eukaryota; kingdom Metazoa; phylum Arthropoda; class Insecta; order Blattodea; family Blattidae; genus Periplaneta; species Periplaneta americana. The sequence continues at coordinate 104,552,266 of JAJSOF020000027.1, forward strand.
TATCGCGTCCCTAGCATTTGTTTCTTTGTTTGCCAGCATTTGAAACTGCGCTGGTCTGCACGTCAAAAAAAAAAATATAATATATATATATAATTACAAACCACTCCAGTTGATGCACAGCAGTTTCAAATATGACTCGCATTGGCATTCAAGAACAAGAATTAATAAAAATCACTGATCATACCTATGCATCTTCTGAAATCCGATTTACAAATAAATGAAGAGCACCATTCGGAAATCCTGAATAAGTTGAATACACCATGTAGGCCTGAATCAACGAGTTCCACTTCTATTACGCACACGTCCAATATAACATCAATTGAACCACCAACCACATTCAAATTTGAAAATTGTACATTCAATAATTATCCCTTTTAAAATTATTCAAGTTTATTTTTATGTCATCGTCGTTAATTAAAACATTTCTAACACTTGTGATATTAGCTTAGGTTATGTTATAGCTTCTGCTATATGATAGTATGAATAGTCACGTATCAGAGATTGTTTAATATTAAGATTTATTGAAAATCATTTGTCAAGTGACGTTGATTACTGGGATTCGGATAATTGAAGTGGAATGTTGCATTTTAATAAAAATGAAACTGAATCAACAAAGCCTTCTTGACTAGTAACATTGCCATCGTGTATAATAGATCGAGAACTTCTCGACGAGAAGGCATTACTCACTACTACTATCTGGGATGCATCTAGCGTAATATTTGTAATGTTGAGATGGTACAACAATACATTTGAAGACAGTTGTATTTTCGTAAGTCAATTAATATTTTATTGTATTGGAGCACTTCGTTATTTTCTAATCTTTATATACTTTCTTCTAATCGTGTAATAGTCAATTAAATCCCACTCGAGTTTTGATTTTCTCTAGATAAATCAAAACGTCTAGTGAGATTACTGTTGACTATTACACTTTTACTACGTCACACTACTTTTGACCAATAAAACGGTACGAAAGGACGTCTTTTAACCAATCATGGCTGCTCATCGCTCAATTTTATTCGCTCCCTAGTATTTGTTTAATTTTATCGCGTCCCTAGCATTTGTTTATTTTTATCACTACCCTAGCATTTGTTTCTTTGTTTGCCAACATTTCAAACTGCACTGGTCTGGACGTCAAAAAACAGAAAATTACAAACCACTCCAGTCGATGCACAGCACTTTAAAATATGACTCGTATTGGCATTCAAGAACAAGAATTAATAAAGATCACTGGTCATATATGAAGAGCACCATTCGGAAATCCTGAATAAGTTGAGGATACACCATTTACATCAACGAGTTCACTTCTTTTACGCACACGTCCAATATAACATCAACTGAACCACCAACCACTAAAACATTCAAATTTGAAAATTGTACTTTCAATAATTGTTTCTTTTAAAATTATTCATGTTTATTTTTTACTTCATCATCGTTAATTAAAACGTTTCTTGTTTATTTCATCATTCCTAATTAAAACTTTTCTAACACTTGTTTATATTATTTAGGTTATGTTTGTTATAGCTTCTGCTATATGATATTATGGATAGTCACTTATCAGAGATTGTTTAATACTAAGATTTGTTGAAAATCATCTGTCAAGTGACGTTGATTACTGGGATTCGGATAATGAAGTGGAATGCAAATGTTTTAATAAAAATGAAGCTGAATCAACAAAGCCTTCTTGACTAGTAACCGTCCACAAACTTCAATGAAGATTCCATATTTGGCACAACTGATAACAAGAAAACATAATCATAAAACACTACTGCCATCTAGCGTAATGTTGAGATGGTACAATAATACATATGAAAGCAGTTGTATTTTCGTAAGTCAATTAATATTTTATGGTATTGGAGTACTTCGTTACTTCTAATCTTTATATACTTTCTTCTAATCGTGTAATAGTCAATTAAATCCCACTCTAGTTTTGATTTTCTCTAGATAAATCAAAACCTCTAGTGAGATTACTGTTGATAACAAGATGCACTTATATGTTTTATAAAAGAGCTTTTATCAAATAAACTTTTATGAAAGAAAATCGTTACACTGTCTTATATTTTATAAAATATCTTTGTCAAAGAACTCTGATGTCCACACCTGTGGAGTAACGGTTAGCGCGTCTTGCCGCAAAACCAGGTAGCCCGGGTTCGATTCCGGTCGGGGCAAGTTACTTGGTTGAGGTTTTTCCGAGGTATTCCCTCAACCTAAAATGAGCAAATGCTGGGTAACTTTCGGTGCTGGACCCTGGACTCATTTCACCGACATTATCACTTTCTTCTCATTCAGACGCTAAATAACCTAAGATGTTGATACAGCGTCGTAAACAGTGGCGGTGCGTCAATAAGAGCACAAGAGCACGTGAACACCTTGTTTCCATTGAAGCATGACTAGTTTTATTATTTAATACCGTATTGACGTAGAGGGAGATGTATAATATCAGAATCGAGTATTTTAAACTTCCCGCATCTTGCATGAACTTACGTAAACTTGGCAACGTGCGTTCACGTTTAAGCCGTGCTCTTTGCAAGAAGGTTAAAGGAATTACACGCATGCGCGGGACAAACTTGTCTTTAGCTGGCTGCTTATGACTCTTCAAGAGCACAAAGCGTTAAGTGAACATTGAATCTACCCTACAGATGTCAGATGCATCGATGCCTATCTTTCTCTTGCTATATTTCGAGGCAGGGAATTTAATAGTCTGTATTTTAGCCCTGTAGATGTCAGCATTTCTCACTGTTGGAAAGTTTACTTTGTGTGGGTCTGTGTACAGTGCTGCTACGAGAGTTTAGTTTGTGAATTACTATAGTTTAATGTTAGCATAACAGCATAGTGTAGCTTTCAAACACGTGCTGGCTGACTGTGATAGTAGTATGAATTTAAGTATCTGTATGGTTGTGTATAATATTTACTGGCATGTATTTATAGTAATCAATCTATGACAATGGGATTACAGTAGTGGTATAGGCTATAGTGTATCGGTGTGTTGTGAACCAAAATATATTACACAACACACGCTTTTCTAAATAACGGTATTGTGGTAGGCTATGTATTAATTTTTAACAAACATAAGCAATGAATCTGTTCAAGCAATTTTGAACATAAAGAACTGGGTAAACTGACTTACTAGGAAAAATTGGAAATAAAAGGACTGGGTTTTATTATTATTATTATTATTATTATTATTATTATTATTTATTATTATTTACATCTTGATAGATAAACGGAGACATACTAGTATAGTAGATATTCGAACTTTCATTTTGCAGACTGTAATTCTGACCATTATTTGGTGATTGGAGAATTAAACGAAAGATTATCAAATGTCTCACATCTGCTGAGCAAAAGTTAATATTACTATTAATATTTTGAAATTAAAGGACAATGAGGAAACTAACTAAATTATCAGGTCAGAACTTCTAACATTTGTAACCCACTAAAAGTTCCAAGAAAATTAGAAACGATGTTAATATCTTCAAAATATCAGATTAAATAAATTTAGCTAGCAGAGCATAGTTATTATGAAACTAAGAAAAAAAACCTGGTTTGATGATTTGTTTCATAATTTTAGAAAGAAGGAAACAGGCAAAATTGAAATTCTTACAGGATCCAGTTGATGAGAAGAGAGATAATTATTTCAATGAAAGACGGGAAGCAAGTCGTACATTTATTTAGGAATAAAAAGAGAGGTCACTTGAAGGAAAAACTTTCATGAGGTAGAAACAAATAGTAAGAATAAAAATCATTCGAGATTTATATAAGGGTATAAAGGGATTTAAGAACGGATATCAGCCAAGGGTAAACGTGATCAAGGATGAGAATGGTGATTGCTTTTTCTCCATCAATTTAAACAGATGGAAAAACTATTTTAAACTACTAAATGTAAATAGGCCAAATAGAAATGATCGGGACGAAATTGAAACACAAACTGCTGAGCCATTTATCCCGAACCCACATTCCAGAAGTCGAAATTGCGATAGAAAATCTGAAAAACAAGTCTCCAGGTATCGATCAAATTCCAGCAGAATTAATACAAGAGGGGGAAGTGCATTATATAGCTGAAATTTATAAACTTGTAGTTACTATTTGGGAAAAGGAAATTGTACCAGAACAATGGAAGAGTCCATAATTGTACCTATTTTTAAAAAGGAGGACAAAACCAACTGTGGTAACTTTCGAGGAATATCACTTTTGTTGACGTGTACAAAATTTTGTCAATATTCTTTTGAGAAGATTAACTCCGTTCGTAGATGAAATTTTTTTGGGGATCATCAGTGCGGTTTTTCGGCGTAATAGATCGACTATTGATCAGATTTTTGTATTCGACAGATAAAGGAGAAAAAATGGGAGCATAAGGGTACAGTACATCAGTTATTCATACATTTAAAAAGGCTGTATGACTCAGTTAAGAGGAAGTATTATATGATATTCTTATTGAATTTGGTATTCCCAAGAAACTAGTTCGATTAATTAAAATGTGTCTCAGTGAAACATGTCCGTATAGGTCAGTGTCTATCTGATGCTTTTCCAATTCAACTGTGGGCTAAAGCAGGGGGATGCACTATCACCTTTACTTTTTAACTTCGCTCTAGAATATGCCATTAGGAAAGTTCAGGATAACAGGCAGGGTTTGGAATTGAACGGGTTACATCAGCTTCTTTTCTATAAATGCGGATGACGTGAATATGTTAGGAGAAAATACACAAACGATTAGAGAAAACACGGAAATTTTACTTGAAGCAAGTAAAGTGATCGGTTTGGAAGTAAATCCCGGAAAGACGAAGTATATGATTATGTCTCGTGACCAGAATATTGTACGAAATGGAACTATAAAAATTGGAGATTTATCGTTGGAAGAGGTGGAAAAATTCAAATATCTTGGAGCAACAGTAACAAATATAAATGACACTCGGGAGGAAATTAAACGCAGAATAAATATGGGGAATGCGTGTTATTATTCGGTTGAGAAGCTCTTATCATCCAGTCTGCTGTCCAAAAATCTGAAAGTTAAATTTATAAAACAGTTATATTACCGGTTCTTCTGTATGGTTGTGAAACTTGGACTCTCATTAGAGAGAGGAACATAGGTTAAGGGTGTTTGAGAATAAGGTGCTTAGGAAAATATTTGGGGCTAAGAGGGATGAAGTTACAGGAAAATGGAGAAAGTTACACAACACGGAACTGCACGCATTGTATTCTTCACCTGACATAATTAGGAACTTAAAATGCAGACGTTTGAGATGGGCAGGGCATGTTTAGCACGTATGGGCGAATCCAGAAATGCATATAGAGTATTAGTCGGGAGGCCGGAGGAAAAAGACCTTTGGGGAGGCCGAGACGTAGATGGGAAGATAATATTAAAATGGATTTGAGGGAGGTGAGATATGATGATTTAGAATGGATTAATCTTGCTCAGGATAGGGACTGATGTTCGGGCTTATGTGAATCAAAATGAACCTCCTCTGTTCCTTTTCATTCAGTAAGTAAGTTTAGGAACCAGCCTAAGTAAGATAATATTTTATACAAAAAATTATATTATAATGTTAATTGATTAAATATTTAGATTGATCAACAGCACTAGTTAAAATTTAGGCCTACTTTTCAATGATATATAGGACTCTGAATATTTTGTAGTAACAGTGCAATAGTATTTACATTGTCAAAGAACTCTGATCGTGTAATACCAGCCTAAGAGAATCGAATCTGTATAGAAGATTAGTAGATCTGACTGTTTTGCTGATTTTGGCAGGCGGGACATGAGTCTGGCCAGTTCATTTCTGATGTGAGCTGACAGAGGGTAGGCCTTCAGTGATGGAGAGCTTGCTGGGCTTATGAAAGTGCCTGCGGACCGCAAGCTGAGAATTCCCGCGGTTTACTCTACCATTGCGGGCTATATTAAGTGTTAAGATGAAGGCCTGAACCATAACGCAGACAGTGGTAGAGTTTATATTAGATTACATAGCGCTGTTGTTGGGTGGAGGAAGGGTGAGTTCATGAGGGTTAGAGTGGAGGGTAAAATCAATGCGGGAGGCTTAGAAGAGGCGATTCTCGCCATCCGAGCGGGGGCGGGACCAACCAATTAACTCACCTGACTTTAGATACAGGAAGGAAGATGTATGAATAACTGCGCAAACAAATCTTAAAAGATAGCGATCGTTAGCATGCAGCTGTGTTGGGTCAACAGCTCTGTTTACCATTCACACTTCGTTCCCGACATGCGGTGTCTTTATTAAGTGAGCTGCAGCTATTGCTAGACGATCGACTAGAATAAAACACACGATTAATGATCCAAACGTAGCTCAGTCACCTAGTAATTTCTCACGAAAGGTCTGGTTTCGATTCCGAGTAGACGTGCAAGATTTGTTTTTTGTACAAAATAAATTTAGGGCATTTTTCTTCTAATAAATGAAGATACTCTAATATTTTAATATCATCACTTTTCCGTTATCAACAATGGCGTTCAGAGCTAAAGTGGATCAAGTCCATGAGACTTAAGGCTGGTTCACAATAAACCGGAAACGAGAATCGGAACGAAAACGAAAACGGTAAAATGATTAAAATGTCTACATTTAAATGTGAGCATTTACAATTAACGAAAAGTTTGCCGGAGCCCGGATCGGGAACGGAGAGATGGTAATTTCAACTTTGGCGTTCACGTTTCCGATCACAGCCACTAGATTCATTCTATTGCCATCTAAAAGCTATTTTGTCGTATATTTTGTAGCAAGAAGACCGTGACATAACCTATGCATTATTTTGTTCTGTGCTGTGCATCATGGAGCAAGTTTTATTTGATGAGATTCTAATTTCGAGTGTTGAGGCGCGCCTCGTATAAATGAAGGAGAATACGTGGCTTTCAATAGCTGCATCTTTGAACACCGATCGTGACTTTTGGATTTCTATTTTATTACTGAATTGGTTGATGCCACTACATATTCATGCTTCAATTCAATAACTACAGTTGTGTTCATTTATGTTCTATTACAAATGTTTCTTCTTCTTTATTTTACGTCATCTAGACTTAAAATAGCTTGTGATAATAAAGATGCATGGGCATATTTATAGTAACCCATTGCGTCTCCGTTTTCTAATGAAATGTTTCAGTTGAAATTTCTAAAATTAACCTGTTTTATGTTGGCTCCCTTGTACTCAACAAAATTTCGCCTTGGTCAATTATACATAAATAACATCAGAATGCGTAATATCGACTTTACATATCGTTTTTGACATGCATATCGATATGCATAGTCGTCTACGTTCTCGGTTTATTGTGAATCAAAATTTTCATATTCACGTCCTCTGCTTCTCGTTTTCATTCTGGTTCTCGTTCCCATTTGCTCACTGAACCAACCTTTAATAGTTTTCAGATAAAGGACTTAAAGTTAACTTGAAACTGGATTAAATCATATAGCAATGACTATATCAATGTTTGATCTCGTAACGTTAAGGTTAGGTTGAAGACCGAGCAAATGACATTTTTAACTTTCAGTTGAATTAAATTCGCCATTTTCTCTGAATGAATACCCTACATATAGTTTATTAACTTCCCTTTAAATGGTGTTTTGATTCATGTTAGGCTACATAGCACCTATAAAAACATTAATATTTAGCTCTGTTTTTCTCAAAATAATGTTTCGCTATCTTCAATGTACCTTTTTTTCAGAAATTACAAGTTCAATTTGATACAAATTTCGCACAGATGCATATTATACTACAATGAACAAACATATTGAAAGTCTTAGGCCGTTATTCATACATGTTAAATATTCTAAAAATTTATAAATTTTTTTATTGCGAATGCTGAACATTACAAATAATTTTCTTTTATTACGGTAGTGAAGATATGAGATTCCCTGTTCCTCGAATTGGATCATTCATTCATTCATTCATAGTTTTCAGAACAAGTCTTTCTGCAAACCCAGAATTCAATTTTCTTTCCTCTTAAACTCCAGCATTATCGTAATGTCTTCTATTATTTGATATTTTTTCTGCTATTTTCTGCCTTCCTTTTAGTTTCTTCTCAGCCAGTAAATATTTTTAGCTATTTCTTCCATGCCTGTCGCCCTATGTTATCCATATATCGTAATGTCTTCTATTATTTGATATCTTTTTCTGCCCCGAACTCTTCTCCCATTCACCATTCCTTCCAATGCATCCTTTAGTAGGCAGTTTCTTCTCAGCCAGTAAATATTTTTTGCTATTTCTTCCATGCCTGTCGCCCTCGGTAGCGTAGTTGGTATAGCGCTGGCCTTCTATGCTCGAGGTTGCGGGTTCGATCCTGGCCGAGGTCGATGGCATTTAAGTGTGTTTAAGTGCGACAGGCTCATGTCAGTAGATTTACTGGCATGTGAAAGAACTCCAGCAGGATAAAATTCCGGCACACCGGTGACGCTGATATAACCTCTGCAGTTGCGAGTGTCGTTAAATGAAACATAATTTAGTTTAATTTCTTCCATGCCTGTTATTATTCGGTTGAGAAGCTTTTGTCATCTAGTCTGCTATCAAGAAATCTGAAAGTTAGAATTTAAAAAATAGTTATATTACCGGTTGTTCTGTATGGTTGTGAAACTTGGACTCTCACTTTGAGAAAGGAACAGAGATTAAGGGTGTTTTAGAATAAGGTGCTTAGGAAAATATTTGGGGCTAAGCGGGATGAAGTTACAGGAGAATGGAGAAAGTTACACAACACAGAACTGCACGCATTGTATCCTTCACCTGATGTAATTAGGAACATTAAATCAAGATGTATGAGATGGGCAGGGCATGTAGCACGTATGGGCGAATTCAGAAATGCATATAGAGTGCTAGTTGGGTGACCGGAGAAAAATAGACCTTTGGGGAGGCCGAGACATAGATGGTACGATAATATAAAAATGAATTTGAGGGAGGTGGGATATGATGATAGAGACTGGATTAATCTTGCACAAGATAGGGACCAATGGCGGGCTTATGTGAGGGCGACAATGAACTTTCGGGTTCCTTAAAAGACATTTGTAAGTAAGTAAGTTTCTTACATGTCACGGATGTTACAGATGAGTTAATGCCCTTCATTTTTAAAGTTTCAAAACAACTGTGATATTTCTAAGTAAAAATATTTACTTGAACTGTAACATTTCTAGTTGTTATTGACACAAACTACTGAAAACGAATGAAACAAAGAATAGTACAGAGTAAAATGTTTCTTGATCCTGGGATTAACAGTGTAGACTCTCAAAATATTTCTTTAACAATAGCTCCTTGAAAAACGTTTATGTCAACAGCTGACGTCTCTATGAGTAATTGCTGCAAACTTTATGGAAACAAAACAGTACTTAGGCCTATTATCCAGCCAAGACCACTTACATTCATTACCCAAAAACTTGTAAAATATTTTCCTTTTGTTTATAAAACATTAGAATATTTAAATTTAGAACTTTATCTATGCCTTACGCTAATAATAAATAAATATTTCTGAAAAAGACTTTTCCATTGGAATTCCCAGTTTGTCCGAAATGGCTGTATAGTTTTACAGTCTTACTAATAAACTGTGTATAGTTTTTATACGAGACTTATGCAGAGTTGAGACAGAAAACGTTACTAATAAACCGTGAATAAGCTATGTACGTATAAACAGGCTGTAACTATACTTACTTACAAATGGCTTTTAAGGAACCCGAAGGTTCATTGCAGCCCTCACATAAGCTCGCCATCGGTCCCTATCCTGTGCAAGATTAATCCTGTCTCTATCATCACACCCCACCTCCCTCAAATCCATTTTAATATTATCCTCCCATCTACGTCTCGGCCTCCCTAAAGGTCTTTTCCCTCCGGTCTCCCAACTAACACTCTATATGCATTTCTGGATTCGCCCATACGTGCTACATGCCCTGCCCATCTCAAACGTCTGGATTTTAAGTTCCTAATTATGTCAGGTGAAGAATACAATGCGTGCAGTTCTGTGTTGTGTAACTTTCTCCATTCTCCTGTAGCTTCATCCCGCTTAGCCCCAAATATTTTCCTAAGCACCTTATTCTCAAACACCCTTAACCTATGTTCCTCTCTCAGAGTGAGAGTCCAAGTTTCACAACCATACAGAAGAACCGGTAATATAATTGTTTTATCAATTCTAACTTTCAGATTTTTGGACAGCAGACTGGATGACAAGAGCTTCTCAACCGAATAATAACACGCATTTCCCATATTTATTCCGCGTTTAATTTCCTCCCGAGTGTCATTTATATTTGTTACTGTTGCTCCAAGGTATTTGAATTTTTCCACCTCTTCGAAGGATAAATCTCCAATTTTTATATTTCCATTTCGTTCAATATTCTGGTCACGAGACATAATCATATACTTCGTCTTTTCGGGATTTGCTTCCAAACCGATCGCTTTACTTGCTTCAAGTAAAATTTCCGTGTTTTCCCTAATCGTTTGTGTATTTTCTCCTAACATATTCACGTCATCTGCATAGACAAGAAGTTGATGTAACCCGTTCAATTCCAAACCCTGCCTGTTATCCTGAACTTTCCTAATGGCATATTCTAGAGCGAAGTTAAAAAGTAAAGGTGATAGTGCATCTCCTGCTTTAGCCCGCAGTGAATTGGAAAAGCATAACTGTAACTATACAATGGGAATTGCTTTGCAGTAGTTATATACACGAAACCCCTTGTTTAAGCGTTGTATATAGCGAAAAAATGGCCGACCCTCTAACAGCTGTTCGTATCGACTGTCATTTTATGATGACGGTTACCTTGTAACCACAGAAGAACAAACCAAAGATCATAGAATTATTACAATAATATTGCTGTAGCTTGTACTCTTTGACCAAAATGTAGTGTGGTAATCGATTAGAGTCAGTTGTACTATCGATATTTAACACGGCACACTAGAGCGCTCTACCGGATGCAATAGAGAACCTCAGATATTCTATTATCTTTCGTAACGAAGTAATGACGAAACTATGACGTAGCTGTGTAACAGTTATACTGTTATACACGACGTATGTAGTGATTATTAGTAAGGAATTTACACACGACTTATAAACGAGTTACTCATTGTATAAGTATAAGACAGTTAAACGTCTGTATATAGAGTTTTTATTAGTAAGACCGATAGGGTATATCATATAAAATTTTAAAGAGGGAAAACCAAATAATAAATTGGAAAAATAAAAAATAAATACAAATTTTTACCCAAAATTCAATTCCACTCTCCCTTAAGAGAAAGTTCATGAGTACATTTTAAATAAATTATAACTGTTATATTTTATTAAAGCCCGTCTTTAGTAAAATGATTTCATATCATGTACATTATTCCCTGTTTAATTAATTCGTAAATACTGAATATGAACAAAATAATTTCGGTAATTAGGATAAATCACTATAAAGTGACTGCCTACTGAAAACCACTTTTTTGGATCAGAGGTGCTGACAATTTTTTAACCGAGAAAATCTCCGATGTCAGTTTGTCGTAGCTCAGTCTGTTATCTTTTAACACTTCCTATAATGATAATATAAAAAAGTGCGATCGTGTTGTTGAAATGGTGCCTCGTTTCTTCAGATCTCGTAGACTGTCACAATTTTATTACTGCTGTGTTTTGTTTTGCTCCCTGCAGTCATTAGCGAAGACAACGCCTCTACTCTGTTTCGCAAGGAAGACAATAATGTGACTTTATTATCTTTCCGTTTGATAGGATTAGCTTTTCTTTCTTCTTTTATCACACCAGTAGATTTATCGAACGCATCCATTTGGTGGGAACAGAAGCATAAGATCAGACAATGCATTCTTGTCCAATAAATTGAACATTAAGAGTAGTGAAGAAAGAATAATAATGAAACTGATCAGGAAGAGAAAAAGAAATTGACTGAGCCACTGGTTAAGAAGAAACTGCACTGGAAGGAATGGCTGGTGAGCGGGAAAAAATGTTCGAAGTTATCAGAAGATATCGTGACAACATTAAGATATATGGGTCGTATGCGGAGACGAAGAGGAAGGAAACAAACAAGGTAAGATTTGAGAATGCTGGGTTTGCAGTGAATTAACAATCAAAGACAACGATGGAGGAAATCTGTAGTGACGTCACCACAAGGTCACAAAAAGAGTGTAATGTGTCAAACCAATGAGAGCGGTAATGTAGACGTGTGGTGTCAGCGAAAGAAATGAAGGCAACGTGAGCCAACAGCTGGGGAAGGTTAAGGTGCAAAAGAAAGACGTTAGGGATAAGAAAGAGGAACTTACTTACTTACTTACTTACTTACTTTTAAGGAACCCGTAGGTTTATTGCCGCCCTCACATAAGCCCGCCATCGGTCCCTATCCTGTGCAAGATTAATCCAGTCTCTACCATCATATCCTACCTCCCTCAAATCCATTTTAATATTATCTTCCCATCTACGTCTCGGCCTCCCCAAAGATCTTTTTCCTCCGGCCTCCCAACTAACACTCTATATGCATTTCTGGATTCGCCCATACGTGCTACATGTCCTGCCCATCTCAAACGTCTGGATTTAATGTTCCTAATTATGTCAGGTGAAGTATACAATGCGTGCAGCTCTGCGTTGTGTAACTTTCTCCATTCTCCTGTAACTTCATCCTTTTAGCCCCAAATATTTTCCTAAGAACCTTATTCCCAAATATCCTTAATCTCTGTTCCTCTCTCAAAGTGAGAGTCCAAGTTTCACAACCATACAGAACAACCGGTAATATGACTGTTTTATAAATTCTAACTTTCAGATTTTTGACAGCAGACTAGATGATAAAAGCTTCTCAAAGTTATCTTAATTATTATTAATTGTAATTATTGTATGCCATTAGGAAAGTCCAGGATAACAGAGAGGGTTTGGAATTGAACGAGTTACATCAGCTGCTTGTCTATGCGGATGACGTGAATATGTTAGGAGAAAATCCACAAACGATTAGGGAAAACACGGGAATTTTACTGGAAGCAAGTAAAGAGATAGGTTTGGAAGTAAATCCCTAAAAGACAAACTATATGATTATGTCTCGTGACGAGAATATTGTACAAATTGGAAATATAAAAATTGGAAATTTATCTTTTGAAGAGGTGGAGAAGTTCAAATATCTTGGAGCAACAGTAACAAATATAAATGATACTCGGGAGGAAATTAAACGCAGAATAAATATGGGAAATGCCTGTTATTATTCGGTTGAGAAAATTTTATCATCAAAAAATAAAAAAATCTGAAAGTTAGCATTTATAAAACAGTTATATTACCGGTTGTTCTTTATGGTTGTGAAACTTGGACTCTCACTTTGAGAGAGGAACATAGGTTAAGGGTGTTTGAGAATAAGGTGCTTAGGAAAATATTTGGGGCTAAGAGGGATGAAGTTACAGGATAATGGAGAAAGTTACACAACACAGAACTGCACGCATTGTATTCTTCACCTGACATAATTAGGAACATAAAATCCAGACGTTTGAGATGGGCAGGGCATGTAGCACGTATGGGTGAATGCAGAAATGCATATAGAGAGTTAGTTGAGAGGCCGGAGGGAAAAAGACCTTTAGGGAGGCCGAGACGTAGATGGGAAGATAATATTAAAATGGATTTGAGGGAGGTGGGATATGATGATAGAGACTGGATTAATCTTGCTCAGGATAGGGACCAATGGCGGGCTTATGTGAGGGCGGCAATGAACCTTCGGGTTCCTTAAAAGCCAGTAAGTAAGTAAGTAAATTAAGTTAACCATTAACCATTACCATTAACACCTGCTGTTTGTCCATTTGCAGCGTAAATAAATACATACATACATACAAATCCTTTCTTATATAACGACACCCTCTAAATACGAAATAAAATAATTATGACTAAGTGTTTCTGAAATAAACCCCTCGATGATAAATGAAGCAAAGTGATTTCCAATAATTTTCCCTCGATCTCTTTCTTCGTCTTGGCCTCGTAGATTGCAAACCCACACAATCTCCGTATATTTGATGTCCGATATTCCCACTAATGATGCGTCCGGTACTACAATTATGTTCCAATAAGTTAACTGATAACACAGACATGGATTTCGTTCCGCAAATCTTCATCACTTTTTATTTTATTTGGTTTATTTTACGACGTTTTATCTACAGTTGTGGTCACCTAGCGACTGAGTGAGATGAAGGTGATAATTCTAGCGAAATGAGTCCGGGGTCCAGCGACGAAAGTTACCCAGCATTTGCTCTTAATTGGTTGAGGGAAAACCCCGGAAAACTTCAAGCAGGTAATTTGTTCAAACCAGGATTTGAGCCCGAGTCCGCTCGCTGCACGATCAGACTTGCTAACCGTTACTCCACAGAGCTGGACTTCAATCTTCTTCCTGTCCAAGAGTTCGTGTTTCGAAAACTAACTTAGAAATCTCAGACTTGTCACCCCTCATTTCTGTCTTCTCTTAAAATTTCTGATATACCTCTACATAAAGTAAGAAGAACAGCTATTATTTTACACAGAGTGTCTCCAAGTTCCTCCGCGATTTCAGGAAGGAACTTTTTAGTCATGTTCCAGATTTTCTAGATTTAAGAAAAATTCATCAGTCAACTGTCCGAAGATATATTAGAACCTCATAAATGACACCAATAACGAATCACTCAGGAGACAATTAAGCCAGGAGACAATGGGGTGGTGTGTACAGTGCTATCACGGGAACATTGTGCCAATCTCTGGTCTAGATGTTATCTGTGCCGAAGGGTAGGAACAGAGATTAAGGGTGTTTGAGAATAAGTTTCTTAGGAAAATATTTGGAGCTAAGAGGGATGAAGTCACAGGAGAATGGAGAAAGTTACACAACACAGAACTGCACGCATTGTATTCTTCACCTGACATAATTAGGAACATTAACTCCAGACGTTTGAGATGGGCAGGGCATGTAGCACGTATGCGCGAATCAAGAAATGCATATAGAGTGTTAGTTGGGAGACCGGAGGAAAAGACCTTTGGGTAGGCCGAGACGTAAATGGGAAGATAATATTAAAATGATTTGAGGGAGGAAGGATATGATGGTAGAGACTGGATTACTCTTGCTCAGGATAGGGACCAATGGCGGGCTTATGTGAGGGCGGCAATGAACCTCCGGGTTCCTTAAAAGTAAGTAAGTAAGTAAGTAAGTAAGTAAGTAAGTAAGTAAGTAAGTAAGTAATATGTATAATTAACCATCCTGAAGCCGAAAATCGCTTTTTTTAAATTTTTGTATGTATATCTGTCTGTCTGTCTGTCTGGATGTTTTTACCTTTTCACGCGATAATGGCTGAACCGATTTATATGAAAATTGGAATATAAATTAAGTTCGTTGTAACTTATATTTTAGGATAAATATCATTCAAAATACCTTATTTAAAAGGGGGTTATAAGGGAGGTTGAATTAAATAAATCGAAATATCTCCTTACTATTAATTTTCTTGAAAAATGCTACGTAACAAAAGTTTCTTTAAAAATGATTTCCGATAAGTTTTATTCTATACAAAAGTTTGATAGGACTGATATTTAATGAGATAAATGAGTTTTACAATCAAGATAACAACGCCATCTAAGGCACTGTAATGAAATAAAAACAAGTGACCTCGTCTATAAGGGGCCTTGGACAATAACAATCGAAAGCTATTAAACATAACCGACGGAGAATTTTTCTGTGTTTGTATGAAATAATATCGGAAGCTAATTAATTACTAAATGATATGGCAATCTTCATTAAATTATGGTTGCATGTAATAACAATTAAGAAACATGTTAAAGTAATTGTCATTGCACCAAATGAGTACTCTCTGGACCACAATGATCGCATTTTATTTTTAAATACAATTTAAATTAAGTAACATATTAAACGATTTATCCTTCTATCAAACACGAATATTCCCTGGATCAAACGTCCTATTTTAATTATGTAATTACTTTATATTTATTTCTAACAGGTGCAGCGGAGCGCACGGGTACGGCTGGTAATTTATAAAACAGTTATATTACCGGTTGTTCTGTACGTTTGTGAGACTTGGACTCTCACTTTGAGAGAGGAACAGCGATTAAGGGTATTTGAGAATAAGGTTCTTAGGAAAATATTTAGGGCTAAAAGGATGAAGTTACAGGAGAATAAAGAAAATTACACAATACAGAACTGCACGCATTGTATTCTTCACCTGACATTATTAGAGACAGTAAATCCAGACGTTTGAGATGGGCAGGGCATGTAGCACGTATGGACGAATCCAGAAATGTATAGAAAGTGTTAGTTGGGAGGCTGGAGGAAAAAAGATCTTTGGAGAGGCCGAGACGTAGATGGGAGAATAATATTAAAATGGATTTGAGGGAGGTGGGATATGACGATAGAGACTGGATTAATCTTGCACAGGTTAGGGAGCTTATGTGAGGGTGGCAATGGACCTCCGGGCTCCTTAAAAGCCATTTGTAAGTAAGTAAGTAAGTTAAGATAACCTAATTAATACTTACTTACTTACAAGTGGCTTTTAAGGAACCCGAAGGTTCATCGCCGCCCTCACATAAGCCCGCCATCGGTCCCTATCCTGTGCAAGATTAATTCAGTCTCTATCATCATATCCCACCTCCCTCAAATCCATTTTAGTATTATCCTCCCGCCTACGTCTCGGCCTCCCAAAGGTTTTTTCCTCCGGTCTCCGAACTAACACTCTATATGCATTTCTTGATTCGCCCATACGTGCTACATGCCCTGCCCATCTCAAACGTCTGGATTTAATGTTCCTAATTATGTCAGGTGAAGAATACAATGCGTGCAGTTCTGCGTTGTGTAACTTTCTCCATTCTCCTGTAACTTCATCCCGCTTAGCCCCAAATATTTTCCTAAGCACCTTATTCTCAAACACCCTTAACTTATGTTCCTCTCTCAGAGTGAGAGTCCAAGCTTCACAACCATACAGAACAACCGGTAATGTAACTGTTTTATAAATTCTAACTTTCAGATTAACCTAATTAATAAGTAAACTTAATTTTTCACACACAAACACACACACACACACACACACACACACACGCAGACACAAACACACACGACTGCACATGTATATTGTTTTGGCACCGATACTCTTTCACTACTGTCACTTCACTTCCCGATTGCGATTGAAACCGTACCGCATGGAGTTACTGCAAAAGCTAAAACTATAAGACCTCGTCAAACGGTGTGAATTTAGTAATTCCATGCAGGCCGCTATGGAGAAGAATGATGGTTTTCAGAACCTTCTAGTCTGCAGTGACGAGGCCGCCCCATTGGCACACTGAAATGCGTCGCTATCTGAACATATCGATTGGGTGATCCGCCGAAGATGACTTAGCATTTTTACAGTGACCTCCTAGATCCCCCGATCTAACGATCTGTGATTTTTTCTATGGGAATGTGTAATAGTAATATACGTTACAAGAGCGGTATGTTGACGTTTTCATGGTCGAGGAAAAGATTGAAAAAGTGAAACGTAGTTGAGCATTTTTAATTTCCGAGAACATGAAAACAAACATACCGCTCGTGTATCGTACATTATTTTAATGCGAAGATCGTTTATTACATACCTGAAAGACGAATTTCTAATTAGTTGCAATGAAATCTCCATGTTGTTTTCTGTTTAATGACGCCAACTTCGGAACACCAAAATATCTTTCTTCAACATTGTTGCTATAAAATGTTTTCTGTGTTTACTATACTTCAGCAGGCCGTGATATACGTCTGTCTTTTTTTCCCCAGTCTATAAATGCGAACTTAAAACAAACGGTAAGTTTATGTAATGATTTATTTTTCATTTTAATATTTTAACAATATTATTTATATAACATATTGCAGTAATAACATCGGCATCTGGAATCTCGTTGATTTTTTCACGGCTTCCTTAATGTTACTTGTATCAGGAATGCAATAAGTTTCGTGGAGTAGTAGACTTTACTTAATTTTTGAAAATATTTAAAAACAATAATTAACATTCCAATTTAGGTGAAATTGCAGTGGTATGTTTCAATTTATAATTATTAGTATGTTAAACGTCTCTAAAAATAATATGTTAAAAGCCTAAAGCAGTAAAATGAATGTCGCGCTTAAGCGGTAAAAAAGAGGGAAATTGTTATGTGTGTTAGGTTGGGAATACTGAATGTGGTTTTTCACACTTACCGCGTATTGGTTCTATGCGGAAAACAAGCAAATACGCACGATCTCGCACAAAAGATATAGTGTACGTGCTACAACTACCAGAAATGTTGGTTGAGCTCAAGGATCACACTACAAATGCATTTACGATCATTACTAGGCTTAAACTACAGCGCGTATGGGATGAACTTCAATATCGCATCGATGTTTATCGTGTAACGAGAGGAAATCACATCGTACACTTGTGAAAGTGTGTCAGAAACTAGGACAGTGTCTGTTTATTTTGATGTATCATGCATTATTCTAAGTGTTATATTTTTCTTTATGCTCGACCATGCCGAAATGTAGTAATTATACACCTGGTAGCAGACCTTTAATACATGTCATTAAAGTACACCTACTCATTAAAGGTCAGGTCTTTCAGCCAATGATGACTCAGGTTACAACTGTTCAGCCAATGACAGGCCAGCTTTCTACCGTTATAAAACCGCAAGTATCGATTATTCTCGGATATGCAATCGAAAGAGAATTAGCGAAAAGTCACGGAGGCTGGAAATCCAATACTGTCGCAGAAGGTTATGTTCTGTTACTATAATAATTAGCGTTAATTGTAAATAATATTTAAATAAATTCAATTTGTCATCTCGTTTTTCAATGTCTAATTTTATTTCAGTGTTATCTCTGTAGGTTCTTATGGCCTAGCAAGGTCAATGTGGGCATCTGTTCCTCGGAAAAAATCAATACTTTCGCGTCTGCGTACATCTCACAACATACGGGACATTGCTCCAGGTGAGATACAATAAAATTAATAATATCAAGTTAGAAATATGGTCGAGCATAAAAAGTCGTATGAAACTCGCCTATAATGGTAATTAAGAAGCTCGTATGAAAATTATGAAACTCGCTTGCGCTCGTTTCATAAATATCCATTACTCGCTTCTTAATTACCTTCATTATAGGCTCGTTGCATAATGTACTATTATGCAGCCGCTTAAAACCTAGTGAATCATTTGCATTTGCCTTATATTAACCTAAAATTGCTAGTCTAAGATCGTTTTACTAGCTATTTTGAAAGATAGTTCACGAAACCTAACCCATGATGATTATGATTGTTATTATTTCTGTTATGGCGATGATTTAGAAAATGAAATGACTTTTTAAATTCGATTGTGTGATTTTTTCTGCTTAAATCTTTTTACTACACATTTGTTTGAAAACAGATAAATGGAAACTCGCTTTATAGTCAATTAGCAGCGTTCAGAAGCCAATAAAACTAATATTTGCACAGCAGAAAATTATTTGTCGGTTTTGTTATCGTTCCCCGTGGTGAAGTGTGCTTCTGAAGCTCGCAGTGGTCGCAGTGAAAACACGTCATTGCTCTCTTCGCAGTTCGCAGAAATCAAGTCGCTCTGAACGAGTCTTTCGGCAGTGTTCGCATCATGGCAGCCGTCCACACTATTAAGTTGGGAATTTAGTCTACTCCACCGTCATTTATCAACTCCCTCAGCACCGAAATCAGTGCGGAGACAAAACCAAATTAACTTCTATTTAAAGTTCAGACATTTGTTGCTATACTCTGGTTGGCTTCTCCACTAACTCAGAGGACCTAGGGGTCGCGAGTTGAACTGGTTCTGCATTGTTCGAGCTTGCTGGGAGAACCACCTCTGTACTTACCACTGAAGTGAGAGTTAAATAAACATGTTGAGCAGAAATGCAAATTCACACTTTCTGGATGCCATACACCATTATGCAGAAGGAACCCGTGCTATCAATTTTTTTATTGGGTTATTTTACGACGCTGTATCAACATCTAGGTTATTTAGCGTCTGAATGAAATGAAGATGATAATGCCGGTGAAATGAGTCCGGGGTCCAGCACCGAAAGTTACCCAGCATTTGCTCGTATTGGGTTGAGGAAAACCCCGGAAAAAACCTCAACCAGGTAACTTGTCCCGACCGGGATTCGAACCCGGGCCACCTGGTTTCGCGGCCAGACGCGCTGACCGTTACTCCACAGGTGTGGACTTGTGCTATCAATAATGGGGAATTATCCAATCTTATTACAAGCATGGTTCTGTGCTGTACCTAGGAGACTTATTTAAAGCCTTTTCAGCTGATATAATCTAATAATATTGTAAATTTATTTCCACTCAACAATAGGATTTTATTCTTCCAACAATAATTCCTTTCTACATTTCACCTTAAACGCTCTTGTCAACAATAGGATTTTCACTCAACACAGTATTCGTTATAGCACTCCACTGACGGCAATGACAATTTACTTGGACTATTACGAACAACAATGAACTGTTAATCTTAACTAATATTTACAAAGCACTATTTACAAATCAGAACTATCAGACCTCAGTTCACAGTTCTTCTAGCTCAGTCACTCGAGTTCACAGTATCTCGAACCACAGACCTTCAGAGACAGTTCACTGTACTCGAACTCAGGTCCCTCCAACTGCGGTCCACTGCACTCGAACTCAGGCCTTCGGATACTGACACAGTTGCGGACGCACACTCGAGTCGAACTCCGGTACACAAGACTGGCTTGCTTGCTCTGGCTTACTCACTGACTGGCTGACTAATCAACTGAAAAACTGCTCGAGTTCGCTGGCGTTTCTTCTTTTATAATCACAGCGACGTAGCCTCGAAAGTTCGAAGCGTCTCCAGAGATTGCACTCCAGAAAAATCCAGAGCCCACTCCTCTCTACCAGCACCAGATGCGAGCGCACTCTCGTCGCGTTGACGTAATACACCTCCTCTCTTCTCTCCCGCGCGCCGTCCCAAAGTGCTCCGCGCGATCTTCTCTCTTGCGGGACGCTGGTCTTGGGTTCGAATCTCACGTCGCTGTCACAATATTTTATTTAGAGTTCAGTCTAATTGACTTATCACAGTTTAAAATCAATAACACTTACAAATGTAAATGATCATTGCATATTATACAATAGTAATGCAAACGTTTCGGTCTTGGGCATCATCAGGCATTTGACTCACAATATCTTATACAGTTTTTACCATATCTTTGCTGTGAAATGCGTACCAGATAATAGATATTTACAATCTTATGTGTATTAATAAACAACAATTTACATGGTTAACTATATGATAAATAACAATCTGAAATTTAAATGAGTACAGGTATTAATATTATATATGATAAAATTGCGACTAAAATGTTGTATTGATCTTATGTTTCAAATTATAAAATTGTGATCATTGAAACAACATGATGAAAAACCATATGATTCCTCTTCCATCGGTTCCAAATGCACTGATAATAATTAAACAGTTTATAGTATAAAATAAATATTTGTCAAAAATGACTTTCATACTCCATCGCCAAATCTATCGTGCTATCATAAATGAGTGCGTTATATGGCAGTAAAAATAATATCCTCCCTATAGATATAACAAATCAAACTCAACACATTCGTATAATCAATTTACTGTATATCGATTGCTACTAAGAAGAGATACCTCGTATCTACAAAAATGATCATTTAATTGAACTACATTATTATTATTATTATTATTATTATTATTATTATTATTATTATTATTTAGATTAACGACATTATTATTGTGTTCACAAAATTGAACTGTGTACAAATATTTTGTTCTCAGGTAGAAGATCTTGCAAAGCAGAAACATATACAATAATTTTGTCTATTTTGTGAAAATAATTTCTAAAAGTTTTTTTCTTAATTTACCAGAAAATTTACAGACACGAGGTATCACTTCTGAGCCATTGATAAGCAATATGGTATTATTTTAATATAGTGTATATATATATAAAATATCGCATGCCTGAATCTTACACAAGTAACATTATATGAAACAAAATATATAAACTACACGGCAAAATGTACGTCTGTCTAACGGAGGAATAAATATTATTATAGGAGAGAAATCAAATCTCTAAGTTAGTGAATCCTTTAACGGATAAATAATTCTAAAGATGTTTCTTGCAACACGTCTTTCGAACTTATTGGTCCGTTAGCAGCTAACGAAGGAATAAATGCGTCAGCGTATTGCAACCCACCATTAATGTATTTTATTAATTTGTTTCATTATTTGTGAACTCTTTGCTTTAGCAGCCACATAAAACTATTTAAAATTTATGTCTGTAATTTCAGCATGTGAGCTTTATTTTATGAGATCGCATTCTCGCGTTTTGTTACTAATCTGCTAATCATTTGATATATTGTGTTATAATGCAGCCATTCAAAACACATATTTACCTCGCTGGTTCCGTTATTATATTTGCTGGAGTACGGTATTACGTCATTGTCATGTTTGTGACGTCACCGTTTGGCAGTTTATGCGGTGATATAGTATAATACCCAGTTAGTTCACTGTGGTCTGATATAGAACATTTGGGGACTCTGGTTCATAGCTCGAGGTTTCAAAATGCAATTCTCTGCTTTGATATCGTTTTGAAATTCATACATTGTGCTTTATATTAAACCTTTGAAGCAGCGTACATAAAATGAAGTCGTTAAGTAATACAGTTTATTTCAATCTACATGCAGACATTACATTTACTAACCCTACACCGCTCTAATTAAGTCTATCGTAAATGTGTGCTATTTCATATTTCTGTTACGTTCATCTGACAGAGGCGATATGATCTATAATAGCTCAAGTAACAGCTAGTCATTTTAACATACCCTACAGCAAGTTGGCAGCACTGTACGAAGAGACATGAACCCGTGGCACTTCGGTTTGTCCGATATATGTTGCACCGAACTAACACTGCAAACCGGAAGATCGCGGATTCGAATCCCGATGGAGTCATGGATTTTCCCATTGATCTAATCCAGCTCGAGCTGCAGTGATTACATGCGACAGACAGCCTATGAAGTAAGGAGACGGAGGAAAGGTGCTTGGCATGAAAACTACAACCAGTGGTGGTTCCTGCACTAACATCTTGATCAATCCCGCGGATAAAATCTCAAGCTTTGCTGTATCAGTAATGTCACTGCTGTCATCAAGAGCCAGTCAATAATATACGATTTTTCTTGCTTCTTTTTTAACCTTCCTCTTGAATATAATCAGGAATATAATCAGGAATTTTCTAAATTCTTCTCTCGATAATTGGTTGAGAAACTCGTAGTTTTTCAAAATTAAGAACTTCTTATGGACAAGTTATTTAAACTATTTTAATCATTACCATTTTGAGAAATTCTGTTCTATTAAAAGGCTTTAGAGCACGAGATATTTCAAACCCCATTGGGTAGCTGACTTCCTTACATTTATTTATCTCATCTTTCTCTTCCTGGCTATGATTTAAGACATGTCAATTCCTGGCGTTTAACAGTTCGTTGGCACATAATATTGAATCAGTTTTTTTACAATAATATTATTATTAAATCAATAACTAATAAATAGTTACTCTCATCTAAAGATTAAGAATATTAAAATTGAGATAAAACCTAATACTGTAATTTTACCCTTCTAGCGAGAAGATCTAAAAATATCAATATTCATGCACGTATAGAAGAATTGTAGAAACAACTACTTAGTGGTCAGTAATAATAATAATAATAATAATAATAATAATAATAATAATAATAATAATAATAATAAATAATAATAATAATACATTATTCAGCCTGGCAATTAATGTTTCTATATACTCCCAATTGAACCTTTGAGCAAAGTAAACATATTACATTTTTGCCGATAGAACAACAAAGAAGTTCTTCTCATTCTTTACGAAACCACCTCTTGCTGCTTGTAGAGACAGAGTTTGTAGAGCGACATGATACCGCCACTGCTTGCCTTCAGTACGTGAATGAAACACACAGCAATGTACAGGAAACTCCTCGTATCCGTTTGAATGTCTGTGATTACACGATGTAATATGTGTGTACATATAACTCTGAGCACTGGACGTGTGGAATTTCAGCATCACTTGAAAGGCCTTTGTACGAATATTACAACAATATTACGATGGAATAAGCATATTACATATTTATGCAATAGATTACGTAAAACAATTTATATCTTTGTTATACTGCTGTCATATTTACCAGTTAATATTTTACGTTTAATTTATTTAGATTTATTTCAATCCATTCTCCAGTATGGAATTTCAGGGTGGGGTAATGCTTGTAATTCTAATCTCACTCCACTAATACTTATTCAGAAAAGAATAATTAAAATATGCCTTAATAAACCAACTGACTACTCATCCGAGCTTTTGTTCACTGATTTTAATGTTTTGAAAATTAAACAGATTTATTATATTGCCTTATTAAATTTCATATATAAAAATCGCAATAAATCCAAATTGTATCATCATAAATATGGAACTAAAAGATTCGATTTTTTCGTCTGGAGGAACCAAAGTGCTTCACAAGCACAGCTCTTAGCCATGGTACCTACTTTAGTCCAAGGTTGTATAATAAAATAATTGAAAAATACTCAAATTTGGAAAATTTTAGTATCAGAAATTAAAATAATAAACGTTAGGAATTTAATTCTTAAGGAATATATATTGATTTAATATGTACATGTATTTGTATGAGTTAAATTGTTAAAATTGAAATTATATTTTTAAAGTTAATTTATTCTCATATTTTTTTTTCTTAACCCACTTTGTATAAAATAATTATCTTTGTTTATATTAAGTATGTGTTTAGATTACTCCCTGAGCACGAGTTTTTACTCCTCCAGGGAAGAATTAAGACTGTATTTTTGTACATGTTATTTTACTAACAGTAAACAATAATATGAAAAACTGAATTTGAGAAAAAATGTAGCTTATGAGATTTCTGTAAATCACGACTCACTTGTAGTGCACCACAAATAATAAGAGCTGCTGCCAGGAAGTCAAAAGGAGGATAGCAGAGGAAGCTTTTAATAGTAAAAGGAGCATCTTCTGCGGATCTCTGGAGAAAGAACTAAGGAAGAGACTAGTGAAGTGCTTTGGATGAAGTGTGACTATTCAAAACCGGACACATGAATATATGAACTTTTTTTCATCAGAATGATGTCAGAAATTACATCCTAGAGTATTGCATAATCTTCGTGAATCACCCTATATAGTTACACCACTTGTCTCTTTAGGCGAGATAGCAAACGCGCGAGAATGAGAATTGAGTATCACCACAGTTTAGTATACATACTAGGTTCAAAAAGTTCCCGGAATTTGCTAGCATCATAGAAACAACGTACCTTAAACACTATTCTACAGCATTCCCTTCAAAATAGTTGCCTTCCGCAACAACACACTTTTGCCAACGCGTGTAGAGTTCCTGGAAGCAGGCCTGAAGCCATTTTGTGAAACCCGTCTTAGTGCTCTCGTCGCGTTTGCGATAACCTCTTCAGCATTGAATCTCCGTCCTTTCAGATGACTTTTCAGACGGGGAAACAGAAAGTAATCAGGTGGTGAGAGATCAGGAGAGTATGGTGAGTGATCCAAAGCAGTTATGTTGTGCCTGGCAAGAAAATTCTTTACAATAATTGCGCGATGAGCAGGTGCATTGTCATGCATAAGGAACCAGTTGTTTTCTATCCACTTTTCTGGACGTTTCCTTCTCACTGCGTCCCAGAGGCGACCTTCTGGAATGAACTCATGGTGCATGAGACCCTGAGAGTCGAAGAAAACTTCCAACATAACTTTGCTTTAAGTGTGCTTAAATGCGACAGGCTCATGTCAGTAGATTTACTGGCATGTGAAAGAACTCCTGCGGGACAAAATTCCGGCACATCCGGCGATGCTGATATAACCTCTGCAGTTGCGAGCGTCGTTAAATAAAACATAACATTTAAAATAACTTTGCCTTTGGAAGTGTCCCTAGGAAATTTTTGCTTCCGAGGAGATGTTTTCGATTTCCACTCAGATGACTGTCGTTTAGGGACTGGGTCGTACAAGTAGCACCAGTTTCATTTTGTTTAAGAAATCACCATCTTCATCAGCCATACTGATCATGTCCCCAGCAAAACACAGAACTTGATGTTTGTACTTTGCTCTGTGGACATAATTACAAAATGCGACGAACAAACAAAACACTATGATAAACAATTGCCTACAACTCAAAACCAATAATTGCCATTATCAGCAAACTTTAAGGAAATGACATCATGAATGTTACCAACAAAACAAATGTATAATATCCCTTGTTATATATTAATACGAAAAATGGTAGTAAAATTCCGGGAACTTTTTGAACCTAGTAGTATACAGTTGCGAAGCTCAATACTTAATAAATATGCAAACATAGACAGTTGAAATATGAATCCATAGATAGTTGCTAGCCACCAGGATCGATACTATCGCCTCATCACAGACTCTTTCCCTAGCAGACGATAAAATGTATTGTACTTTTGATATATTATTATCATAAAGTATATATTATATTTTATAAACTCACCTTCCTGGATCTTTCGGAAGGATAACTCTGACCTCTTTTTCTTAGAATTTATAGTGCAACAAACGTTTCCTTGTCCCATATTATTACTCAAATTATTGTATTTTAGCCATTTACAGTTATTACAACCGATAACGAACATTTCATAGTTTACGCAACTTTTCACAACAATGCGAAATACGGCACAGTCAATGTCTTTTCGATCTAGACCAGGCCGTAATATATGTTCGGGTTTTCTAATTCAGTGTATGGAGATCAGTGAATTATTATATTATAACTTTATTGCGTATCATAGCTAAGTTTTATTTACTGTAATGTGTTCATAAGTTCTCTTTACTTCTTGTTGCATAATAGCCTATGTTGCAGAAATAATTACAAAACTGTGTTATTTTAATGTGAAGAGAATTTTACATATTAACATAATCTTTTCGCATCAACATTTTAAGTTTAGAATGGAACCTATTTTGAGGTTTAATAAAAAGAATTTATATTGTGATTTTAATATAGCACATCTACCTTCCTTGATAAAGACAGAAAATTTATCATACCACTCTTATGAAATTAGTGTACGTACGATTGTTACTTCGTCTCTTAGGTAGTAGATAAATACAATAATTCAATAATCAATTGTAGTATTAAAATACAGACAAATTGAATGTGCGGAGTATCATACATGACATTATGCTTAATTAAAATATATAATTGCTAATTTAGGAATATAAGATATAGTAAACATAACCTATAATATTTCCATATGAATGGCAGGGCATTGGAGACCACTAAAAGTAGACAGAAAGGGGCAACTGGGACAGTAAACATAACCTATAATTTCAACATATCTAAATATTCGTGGTGCAACTGAAAATTATTGAATCGTGCATAAATGAATGTACAATAATTTCGCAATTTTTAATCGAAATAAAGGCAGGTAGGTCCATTACACATACACATAATTTTTACACCAAAAATAATATTACATCTTAACTCGCAAGGAATTATTTCTGAAGTGTCTCCTAATCATTGTTTTAAATTTTATTAATGCAATTACACTACATTTTAGAGAAATATATGTTACTTTTTATGCATTCCAATTAATTTATATGGTTGATACGCCGCCCTTCGTGATCGGGTTAAGCGAGTCACATGGTTTGCCTTACGGCCTGTATTAGATCACGATGCCAGTGACACCAGCGAATAGGGATTATAAAGAATGGACACTGAGCGAATTTTCCTGTGTTTCGTTTCTCTGTGCGCCAGCGGTTAGTTCCACTTTCAAGCGCTAGAGGTAGTGTAATCGAGCATACGCTAAGATAATAATTGAGAATAGAGTTGAGGTACAGGATCCAAACATCGCCTACCTTATTGCATAATCCAGTAACGCTTTGCTTCAAATAAATTCAAGTTAACAGTTTTTCCTTATTTCTCAGTGACAATACAAAATAATATAATACATTATAAAATTAAGTATCGAATTCGTTTAATATTTGTATAATAATATAATATAGGTATATGGTTTTACTTCTCGTAAGAGTTTTGTTTTTCCATTTTCAGCGCTATCAAATCATTACATATTTTAATTGTTGTTGGGGTCAACGTCTCAACTCTCATTATAAAGGAACTCTAGAGTCTAGACATTGCAGTTAATGAAGGATTTATTATTTTATGGATCCAATTTATTTTATTTGAGTACATAATGTACCTAGATGTATTAATTGTATGTGTTATATTTCCGCTGTGTCGACTGCTAGCTGGTGTGATGTCAGTGCCAACTCTAGGGAGAAAGCAGAATCTGACGCTTTAGCTGGCTTGAAGGTCATTGAAATCAGTTCGGCTACATCAAAGGTACAGACGCGAAGTGTCCATTCTTTATAATCCCTATTCGCTGGTGACACAGTCTATTGTTCCTAGTACACATAGCGCTCCAAGCGGCTAGCAACTATCGCGAGAAATGCAAAAAATCACCCCAAGCTTCGCGACTGTATATACTAGACTGTGGTATCACTCCTCCTTTCACCGAGTACTGAAAATTAATTCGCAATTTTAGACTATCAACTTTGTGTTATTTTTACGCCTGTTGACATCGTTATTCTTCCGGGAAAAAGGAACACTGTTGTTATTGTATGCATGCTATTAAAAGACCTATAATGGGTGTCACCTGTACAGCTGGATTATTCACAGTTGTTGAGAGCTGCAAATTTTCTCTAACACCGTGATGATAAAGCTGTTAACGTGGAAGTAAAGGGAAGAATGGTAAGGAAATGACGTCAAAGGATATAGGAAAGGAAGAGAAAGAAAAATGGAGTGCGTTCATAAACAGAATGAGTGGTGACATGTATAATGTAGATCCGATTTATTTACCGGACCACATGCTTGGTTTAGGGATTAATCAAGGGACGGGACTTCGTACTTACCAGCACAGCTTTGTTACAAGGATTTCTAGTCCGCTCTCCAGGCGTCTTCTCCAGTGATTCCTACTGCGTTCACTTTATTCCTCTTCGATGCCGGGACGTCTTGCCAAATTATTATAGCCGCTTGCGATGTGATTCAAAACACAACAGAGATCTTCGAAAGGGTGCGGAAGAATCTCATACGGTGTTACAATGCTTGCATCGAGGTTGGTGGCCGACATTTTTTTTTTTTTTTTTTTACAGATTCAGAAACAAAATTTGGGTCATATGAATTTTCCAAATTCCAGTTATAACATACTGCGCATCCTCAGAGCAGATGCCCGAAATTTTGTTTCAGGGTCGGCTACACCTTTTGTAAGTTTCAAAAGTAATCAATAATATTCAAATTTTAGAATATCATTCATAATAATAATAAACTGCCCCCCCATTGAGGGTAGCCCTTACGGACTCAGTATATCCTCAAAATAGTAATACACGTTACAAGAGCGGTATGTTGACGTTGTCATGGTCGAGGAAAAGATTGAAAAAGCGAAACGTAGTTGAGCTTCTTTAATTTCCGAGTACATGAAAACAAACATACCGCTCGTGTATCGTACATTATTTTGTGCGAAGATCGTTTATTACATACCTGAAAGACGAATTTCTAATTAGTTGCAATGAAATCTCCATGTTGGTTTCTGTTTAATGACGCCAACTTCGGAACACCAAAATATCTTTCTTCAACATTGTTGCTGTAAAATGTTTTCTCTGTTTACTATACTCCAGCAGGCCGTGATATACGTCTGTCTTTTTTTTTCCCCAGTCTATAAATGCGAACTTAAAACAAACGGTAAGGTTATGTAATGATTTATTTTTCATTTTAATATTTTAACAATATTATTTATATAACATATTGCAGTAAAAACATCGGCATCTGGAATCCCGTTGATTTTTTCACGGCTTTCTTAATGTTACTTGTATCAGGAATGCAATAAGTTTCGTGGAGTAGTAGACTTTACTTAATTTTTGCAAATATTTAAAAACAATAATTAACATTGCAATTTAGGTGAAATTGCAGTGGTAAGTTTGCAATTTATTTATAATTATTACTATGTTAAACGTCTCTAAAAATAATGTGTTAAAAGCCTAAAGCAGTAGAATGAATGTCGCGCTTAAGCGGTAAGAAGAGGGAAATTGTTATGTGTGTTAGGTTGGGAATACTGAATGTGGTATTTCACACTTACCGCGTATTGGTTCTATGCGGAAAACAAGCAAATACGCACGATCTCGCACAAAAATTATTATATATATGTAAACATAGATATTAAATTTTAAAGAAGGGAAACAAAGAAAAGGGCGTGAAAAATTACAATTGCTATTAATGTGGCACCATGTGATTAATTAGGATTTCGCAGGATTTTTTAAACACAATTATCACAATGTCATCCCTCAGAGATGTTGGCAGAGCAAACTGCTGTCGAAATTCTTCGAAAAAAGCTGGTATAGTCCCTCGAGCACCTATGAGCAAGCCGAATACCTCAACGTGAATTAAGGCATATTTCAGCTTGAAATAGTTGACTGTAGGCTCATAGATCGATTTCTTCTCAAGGTGGAGCTCGGCTGACTGATGACATTCTACTTCAAAACGTATCGTGGGGTCCACAATGATGCCCTGTTTAGCGTCAGCATTGTACGCTAAAATATCTACTCGTCTCGTTGATCCATTTTCAGCTAGACAGGAGATTTCTAGATTAGGGATGTGATATTTGGTGATTATTTTATTTAAATTTCGGTCCTTATTTTGTCATGATTTTGGTAAATATTTCGTGGAGATTCGAAGGTTTGGGTTAACATTTCGTGCAAATATCAGTTAGAATAAGGCTTACAGAATTAACAGACAGCTCCCTTATGATTCTTTCCGAAGTTTTGCGAACGTGAACATATGTCACCAAATACGTCACTACTGACGTCAACATTGCGTTAGCTGTTTATCGGGTGATGAGAATGCGAAAACTCTCATGCGTTAGAAAATACGGAAATAACTTATTACAGTTATATTAGAAAGAATGTGGACATCACGCCTATATAATATTATGTATCCAATAATATTTTATAAACTCTGAAAGCTCTGTAGCACTACTACTACTACTACCTACCTACCTACCTACCTACCTGTCGCCGCCGCCCCCCCACCACCACCACCACCACCACCACCACCACCACCACCACCACCACCACCACCAAAGTAATAATTATTACTACAATTTTTATCATGTTTCAAAATGAATTTATTTTACATCTTAATTCCATCTATAAATTTTCTAGACATCACAATAACAAAAGTAGACAAGAAACACACATTCAAAGTATACAGAAAACCCACAACAACAACAACACACATACACAACACATCCAACCACCCCACACAACACAAACAAGCTGCATTCCGAACAATGGTACACAGACTACTCAACATACCAATGAACCAACAGGATTACAAAGAAGAGCTAAACACAATCAAATACATAGCATAAGAAAACGGATACAACCTAACATAATAGACAACATAATACGTAAGACAAAACATAATCACAAAAAACAGAAGAATACAACACAAACACAAGAACACAAAAAATACATCACACTAACATACGAAAACAAAAACACACATAAAATTGCAACCTCATTCAAGAAATTAAATTACAACATCGCATACAGAACAAATAACACTCTACAAAAACATCTCAACACACAAACAACACAAACAAACAAATACAACCACACAGGCGTATACAAACTCAGATGTAACACCTGCAACAACTTCTACATAGGACAGACAGGCAGATCGTTTCAAACACGTTACAAAGAACACATCACAGCCATAACAAAATTACAAAACACCTCCACATATGCAGAACACATCACAAACGCTAACCACACCCACAGAGACATCAACACAGACATGGAAATACTGCACATCCAACCAAAAAGCCAGAAACTCAACACACTAGAACAATATGAAATATACAGACACACAAAAACACACCCCAACGAAATTCTCAACACACAACTCAACTTCAAAACACACACACTCTTTGACCCTACACTATACCACAGGAACGCACCCTCACAGGAAAAGAACAAGTGGCGCCAAGACCAGCAACGAGCAGTTCTGAAGATGACCCATAAATAGGTCGAAACATGTAAACGAGGTACGTTGAAATTTAACACAGGAAAGTCTTACCATACATATTCCGAATTTATTTTGTTTTAATTCTGCAGCAAGTTCTCGTTCCTCTTCTTTCTGCGCTTTACTGACGGATTGGAAAGAGTATTACGTATCGAACATTCAGTATAAGCCTTCAGTTCTGCTATCGGATATTGGAAAATTCTCATATCATTTTATCTTCAGAGGCGGAATTTGAGAATATTTCTGATAATTGATGCAAACTACTGCGTTCGTAACTTCATTACCCGTGTGTAATCTACATCTGTAATGGATTTTAATTTCACTACACGATCAACAATATAGACTACATAATATCCATCGTCATCATCATCATCATCATCATCATCCTCATCATCATCATCATCATCCTCATCCTCCTCATTCTCATCATCCTCATCCTCATCATCATCCCCATCTTCATTCTCATCATCATCCTCATCACCATCCTCATCATCCTCATCATCATCCTCATCTTCATTCTCATCATCCTCATCCTCATCATCATCCCCATCATCATCATCATCTTCATTCTCATCATCATCCTCATCACCATCCTCATCATCCTCATCATCATCATCATCCTCATCCTCATCATCATCATCATCCTCATCATCATCATCATCCTCATCATCATCCTCATCATCATCATCCTCATCATCATCATCATCATCATCATCATCATCATCATCATCATCATCACCATCCTCATCATCATCATCCTCATCATCATCATCATCATCATCATCCTCATCATCATCATCATCATCCTCATCATCATCATCATCATCCTCATCATCATCATCTCATCATCCTCATCATCATCATCATCATCATCATCTCATCATCATCATCCTCATCCATCATCATCATCATCCTCATCATCATCATCCTCATCATCCATCCTCATCATCATCATCCTCATCATCATCATCATCATCATCCTCATCATCATCATCATCATCCTCATCATCCTCATCATCATCATCATCATCATCCTCATCATCATCATCCTCATCATCATCATCATCATCATCATCCTCATCATCATCATCATCATCATCCTCATCACATCCTCATCATCATCATCATCATCATCATCATCATCATCATCATCATCATCATCATCCATCCTCATCATCATCCTCATCATCATCATCGTCCTCATCATCATCATCCTCATCATCATCATCATCCATCATCATCCTCATCATCATCCTCATCATCATCCTCATCATCATCATCATCATCTCATCATCATCATCCTCATCATCATCCTCATCATCCTCCTCATCATCCTCATCATCATCATCATCCTCATCATCATCATCATCATCATCATCATCATCATCATCATCATCATCATCATCCTCATCATCATCCTCATCATCATCATCATCCTCATCATCATCCTCATCATCATCCTCATCATCATCATCATCATCATCCTCATCATCATCATCATCCTCATCATCATCCTCATCATCCTCATCATCATCCTCATCATCATCATCCTCATCATCACCATCATCCTCATCATCATCCTCATCATCATCATCCTCCTCATCATCATCGGTATCATGCTCATCATCCTCATCCTCATCATCATCATCCTCATCATCCTCATCCTCATCATCACCATCACCATCATCTTCATCATCATCGCCAAATTCTCTCGTCAGGAATCCTGTACAGATGATGATACTGCGTACCTTAAAGTCACTACATATTTAAATTAATTAAATTTGTAATACAGAGTGTTTCAATATGAATATCGGGGTGTTAAGGCTTTGTAGTATTTATTACATTTAACGTACAATTATAAATTATGCACCAAATGAAAGAGCAACTCGGACAGTTTTGCTACAAGTGCTCAATGTGAGCACCATTCGCCACACGGCTCACATCGAGTCGGTAAGGGGCTGTCCAGTGTTAGTATACGGACATTTCTCAGATATTTCAATTACAAAACTTGATATCACATAGTGTATATAAATTAAACAACAATGTTTCTGGTATGAATCTGTTAACTATTTACCCATAATGTATTTCTAGTTCTTTCATTAACATTTTCCCACTTGTAATCTTCATCTTACGATGTTTGGTGACGTAAGTTTCTTTCAACCCATAAGCAGTGCTGACTAGATCAGACGCTATGGACAGTACTCTATAACAGAGTCGCCAGTATGTAAGGATAATTCCAAGCCTTTGGCGTGAGAAAACTTGATATCAGTGGCAGAGCGCCTGACCGGACAACAGGAAGTCGCAGGTTCGATTTCCGCTCGAGGTTGTGAAATTTTTTCTTTTACCCATCTTGATTTTTAGTTCTTAATAGTATTTAAATTCATTTTCCCACTTGTATATTGAATAAAACACACATGTATCTTCCGTTAGTATCTGGACAAGGAACTTGGTAAGGTAAAGTGGTACATAAATTTCGGTGAAATCTCTCCTCATTGTAATGATTTATTAATGTTTTCATTATAAGAGAACACTTATACAACATCTGTTTTATAATTAAGCATATTTATTTTATCTTCCAATAACTGCATTATTGTGAAATATGAATAGCTACAAAGTTCCGCTTGTTAGTATCTGGACAAATATTAATACCCGAAAAAAATGCAGTAATAATGTTCGTGTTGACACTAAACTTTAGTAAATCTTTAAATAAGCCTTTGGAATTACAGAAAATTAATTATGTGCAAGAAAGACAATAATTAACCAAAATAGTTATAAACAATTTTGAATTTAAATCAGTGTGACCAAACTTGAAATGATACATTCTGTTCTTGCCTTATTCCTTTCAATATTATAAGATTCTCATATTCACAACCTTCAGATTAGTTTCTGAGTCCACTGAATGGTATTTAAAGCCAATAACATAAGGGGAAAGAGCAGTCACCTGGTGAATTTATTGTGTACCTTTAACTGTAATTATGGTTTCCTACTTTTGATCAAGGTTCGTCTTACAAGATTCAGTTTTAGTTAATGGCACAGAACTAGTAGAAATAGTGAGATTTTTGCAGAATTCATGGAAGTAGCATTACGAACCAATGTTTTCTGCGAGCGTACGTTGTTCCAAACATGGAGCTTTGCCACTGTTCGAACACCATCTACAGCACCTTTCCCGTGAGATGAAGCAAAAAAAATGTCCATTTGAGACTTTTCAGATTGAAATCATCTTTCAAAGGAGTAATATTGGCAAAACTGTATTTATGTTTGAACTGGAATGCATCTCCATCTGATAATACAGGGACATCACTTTATTTTTACCAACATTTTTAACATTAACCTGGCTATACTCGGAAACACTGTTGCCCCCTTCCATTACAGGAGTTTGATGTTACTAGTGCAATATGTAAACAAATCATTTTACTAGGTATAGGATGAGAGAAAAGTAGTGTATCCATTTATGTTGTAGGGAAATACGATATTACGATTTTCAGTTTGATTATAACTTTTACGGAATTTATCAAAATACACTAGAGTAGTAACATTTTTTTTTTTTTCAAAACTCAACTTTTCAGGCGGCTATGTTCGTTAAGTAATGTCTACTTTATTTATCATATTAATTATTGGTGTTAAAATACAATATAGAGAGTGCATTTAAATTGAGGGAGCATAAGTGAAGGGCTGTAAGTGCACTTAAGTTACTTTTGAGAAAATGGGGTCTACATATTTAAGCTTTCGTAAAATCGGTGAAATTTTTATTTAAATTTTAATGTGTGATACGATTAAAATATCCCTTTGCCACTAAAATTTTAGATACTTTTGCTTACACTGGATGCACTTAACTCATGTTATTACAAATGTCACTAGCATTCCTTTGCTTCTATCCACCTGAATTCAAAAAAGCTAATCTGAATTTTTAAACAAGTTTCTGAAAATGGTTGCCGTTCATTACAATGCAGGCTTCAATTCAGTACGCATATTATTAAAAACATTTTGAAGCATATTCTCTGAAATTGAATTTATCGTTTCTTGAATATAATTTCTTAGTACGATATTATTAATATAGGTTCTTTCTTCTATAGAAAATGCAATCATATTTCTGAAACACACTATACACTGCAGTGTTTACTTCACTGCTTTTAGACTTCGAATGCAACAGCGGCCGTACGTTTGTGTGTCTGACGGGAGCAAGGGCATTAGTGAAGGGGTGAGAGTGAAGTACATTCAGAAATGCAGGTACAATAAAAATGCAAGTAAAAATAAAATGATGTCCCTGTACACGCAGATATTTGAACAGAGGATTCTTTTCGCCATGGTTGCTCAATATAGCTCGCAGAAACATGTCAACCCAATATCTATCATGTGATATGTTGTCAGAAACTACTACATAACTGTTCCATGTATCTTTTCCATACCATACCATAGCTGTAAACAGCGCTATTTGGGGATTCGACCAATGTGCAGATTGTATTCCAAGATTAGGTCTGTGAAACAGCTGTCCGTATCCGTGTTTGAGAGTGTCCGTAAACTAGAGTTAAATTTATCATTATTTCTATATTATTTCAGTTGGGACATAAAAATCTGTCCGTATATGAGGAGTGTCCGTATCTTTGGGGTGTCCATAAGGAGAGGTTTCACTGTACAGTAGAACCCCGATTATCCGTCACCCTATTAACCGATTGGCGGATTATCGGACTGTCTATATCTCGCGCTTTTTTTTTTCTTCAGAAATAAATAACTTATATAAAGTACTGTTTTGTATATCATATTAGTAGCACAGCCTAGTATACGAAGCTCAATACGTAGGGAATATGCATCCATAGATAGTTGCTAACCACTAGGATCGCTACTATCGCTACTACCGCCTCATTACAGACAATACGAAATAGTACCGACACAGTCTATTGTTCCTAGTACTCTCACAACTCAAGCTTCGTGACTGTATATACTAGACTGTGTTAGTAGTTTCTACATATATTATGTTTTCGCTATAGTGTTTTATTACAAGAATTTATCGTTACACAGTATTGTTTACTGTTCAAATTGCCGTTCTACAGGGTGTTTAAAAAATACGGGCATAATTTCAGGTATGTATTTCCCACATGTAGACAATCAAAATAGTTCATTACAACATGTGTCCGGAAATGCTTTATTTCCGAGTTATGGCCTTCACAACATTGAAATTCACCAGAACCATACCTCATGTTTTAGAAGACACTCCACTGATCAATCGTCAACACATTCACTTCTTGCATGATGGCGCTCCTGCACACTTCAGTCGTACGGCTCGCCGGTACTTGGATCGAAGGTTTCCTGATCGATGGATAGGTAGAGGTGGCCCAATTGCTTGGCCTCCACGCTCACCTGATATGAACCCTCTCGATTTCCACTTGTGGGGCCATTTAAAATCATTGGTTTATTCGTCTCCGGTGCCTGATTTGGAATTCCTTCGGAATCGAATTGTGGCATGTTCTGAGGACATACGCAATACTCCTGGAGTTTGGGATCGTGTTCGCAGGTCAATGAGACATCGATGTGAGGTCTGTATTCAAGCAGGAGGTGGACATTTTGAACATCTTCTGTAATGACAACGACCTGCGGAAAGAAAAACGTTCCGGTGAATTTCAATGTTGTGAAGGCCATAACTCGGAAATGAAGCATTTCCGGACACATGTTGTAATGAACTATTTTGATTGTCTACATGTGGGAAATGCATACCTAAAATTATGCCCCGTATTTTTGAAACACCCTGTATAATATAACTTTTATATAAAATGTCTTCCACAGGTGTTAACAGAAAACGTGTTGTGCTAAGTATCGAAAAAAAATGGAGATAATTGAATGGTTTGAGAAAGAAAAACTGTGGCTCATCTCGCATCAGAATACGAGATTGGAATTACAACTGCGCGATTTGATAAAAAAAACAAGGATAAAGAATAAAAAAGTATGTAAATCTACAACATGAGACCTCCTTTATTCCTGTCCTTCCTGAGACAGTCATTACAAAGGGCTTCCTTGTCCCTTAAAAACCCGTCGTTGACAACCAGACTTAAATTAGTGAACTTCTGCTCCACTACCTAGCGAGTTAAATACAGGACCATGGAGGAAATTACAAAATCTTTCATGGTCGGATTATCTGATTTTTTCGATTAACCGTTCAGTCCATCCCCTTCATTACCACGGATAATAGAAGT
This sequence comes from Periplaneta americana, assembly GCA_025594305.2. Lineage (NCBI taxonomy): Eukaryota > Metazoa > Arthropoda > Insecta > Blattodea > Blattidae > Periplaneta > Periplaneta americana. The sequence continues at coordinate 104,590,482 of JAJSOF020000027.1, forward strand.
TCTACTATACTTCTAGATTACATCGGTGCCTCCGGTTTATTTTAGTACCCATTGGACCTCTGAGACTAACTCTCTGGAAATGTAATGGTGCGTTTCTGCGATGCTGTATTTTTATTATCCTATCTCCATTATGACGCCATCAGAACTGACCTCTCCGTCAGCATAAAACATTAGAGCTGCATATGGAAAGAGATGAATAAGCAAGCTTTTCTTCGTTCATCTTCGACGCAGATTCCTGGAATATAAGCTCCTTTCATCGGATATTCTCCGTAACACCTGATGCGGCTATGAAGCATGTTGGCACCAGACTGGAACGATACGTCTTCCCTTCTGAAGACGATATAAACAAGCCCACACTGCTATGAATAGAAAGTCTGTTACACAATATGTACTGACAGTTGTGTCTATACACATGCCATTTTTTCTCCGGCGGATTCCGATTCATCCTGTTGTCGAAGCTCTGGGAATGAACGAAGAAAGAAACTATTTTTAGAATTATCCACTTCGGATGTAAATATTAGCATTACATATATAAAACTCTCATTGAAGGTCGTCTTTCATTGCCAACTTAGACACAACTTAAATAAATTCATGTCGAATATTAGGATATTATAATGTAATACATTTTATTACATAGGCATGCTTCCCTCTAACGGGTCCAGGTTCATTTCTCTTCTAATTGGTTTGGGAAATTCTTGTTTTGTGTTTTCCCTTACATCAGACTAATCTACCAATGCCTACAGTTCCTTAAGTATCTTAAAACAGAAGATAACAATGTCTGAGATTTGCCGATAAATCCACGAGCAAAGCGAGTGGATTTATTTGGGAAATCTCAGACCTCGAGTGACATTTATTAGGACTATTTCGTGAATAAAATAAAAATGTAAATAATATATCCCTAAAATTCGCTCACAAAATCTTAATAATTATATATTTATGAATACTTAACCTATTCAGACATTGTGTAGTTGAAATAGATGAATAACGATTATTGCAATAAAGAAATTGAATGTTATTCAGTAATGCCAATTGAGAAAAGCGAAATACAGATTTAGAAATGTTAATTACGTGCACTGCGCTTTTCTCTTGTTATTATAACAGAAATACGTTTTCATTATCTGCTGAAATCATAATTTAATTTAAACATTTTATAGTATAATTACAAATAACCTGATTAATACATTAATTAAATGAACAATTGTTATGAAGGAGAGTCATTTTCTTTAGATACAATGGACATGAATTAGAAGATGAAAATGTAGATGTGGAAGTAGGATTTCGAACTTTATTTAATACAATGGGCTCATGCTCATCGATTTACTTGGAAACAGTTGGCGACACTGACTAAACAAAAGAACGACTATTTTTTTTTTACTTTATTGGGTTATTTTATGACGCTATATCAACTTCTAGGTTATTTAGAGTTTGAATGAAATGAAGGTGATAATGCCGATAGCATTTGCTCGTATTGGGTTGAGGGAAAACCCCGGAAAAACCTCAACCAGGTAACTTGCCCCGACCGGGATTCGAACCCGGGCCACCTGGTTTCGCGGCCAGACGCGCTGACCGTTACTCCACAGGTGTGGACAAGAACGACTATGCGATAAATTGATAGTGATAAATCGAGCTGCAGAAATTATCGCGATGTGTGACTGCGATTGGTTGGAATTCAAAATTTCATCACATTTTATTGGTACAAAAATGGAATGACGTTATATAAAACGAAATAGTCTGTTAAATTCGATATCATGTGGATATTATGCGTTTTCTTATATTTTTATGCGTTTCGTAACAGTGATGTCCGCCTACGCATAATATTCGATAGTCCACGAATAGCCTATATGTAAGCAATTCGTAGACAATGTAGGTTATAATAATAATAATAATAAAAATAATAATAATTATAAAAAAATAATAATAATAATAATAATAATAAAATATAAAAAAATCTCTCTAGCACCTCCATAAGGAGTAGGCTATATACTCGAGCTCAGGAGACATTCCACAAAATTTTATAATTAATAGTTTATTAATCAGCAGAATAAAAATTAAAAAAGAAAAAGAAAAAAAAACCACATGTATTACAATAATTGAAACTTTAATTTTCTCTCTAAACAGTAATTTGTAAATTGAGTTTTTAAGATATACCTAGACTACCTTCGCGAGGGGTGACTTTGTGCCATGAGGGTGACTTTGTGCCATTCGCGAAAAACGTATGGAAGTATTCTTTAAGACCGTGACAAGGTTTTAAAGTCTACTTCCTTACGTTTAGTAGTCTTTAAAACCTTGTGACGGTTTTAAAGTCTACTTCCTTACGTTTAGTAGTCTTTAAAATCTTGTGACGGTTTTAAAGTCTACTTCCTTACGTTTAGTAGTCTTTAAAATCTTGTGACGGTTTTAAAGTCTACTTCCTTACGTTTAGTAGTCTTTAAAATCTTGTGACGGTTTTAAAGTCTACTTCCTTACGTTTAGTAGTCTTTAAAATCTTGTGACGGTTTTAAAGACTACTTGCTCACGTTTTTTTTTTATGAAATGCGCAATGGCACAAAGTGACACTCATGGCACAAAGTCACCCCGCTCGACGGGTGTAATGTAGCCTATGCAGGCAGTATCATCTGTATAGTCACACAAATATTATTACCTAGCAACTGTGATTTATTTGAATATTATGTGAAGAATGTAATTATAGCCATTTTCTGTCGGTAATTGGTATAGTAACAACTATAATGTATTTTTTGTATGTTCGTGTTTTTTTGTTGTATTTACTGCTATTGTTGTTAGGCCTTGAAAGATAGAATTCACACAAAGAAACTTGTTGCTAGGGAAACCATTCTTCATAACGTAAGTCAAAACTATACTGAAATAGACCCATTACAGTGCACTTATTGTTATTGTGTTACCATAAATAAATAAATAAATAAATAAATAAATTACAGTATAGTTTTTCGAAGGCTTTGGAATAATATTGCTCTAAATTTTCAATACAAATATATTATATTGTATTTGCATTTTTAAAAATATGATGGTGCAAAAAATGTTGTACAATACACGTTTGTGAAGTGCTTTACAAAATCTCGGAAATTGAAAAATTCACTCTGCTGGAGCGAGCTGTAATAGATCCGCTTCTTCAAAGCAGGCTTCGGTTCTTATCCCGCTCGACAAACTTGAACCGAACACAGAGCTTGAAATGCACCGTACTAACTGGTACGGACATACCGTCACACGCAACGAAAATCTGAACTAATTTCTGGACACTCTGTATAAAATAAGGAATCAACGCGAGCGTGTCAAACGTATAATGGGGAATTAAGTTCCATCTCCATGACACTTTTCTCTACAGTTTGTGTTGCCAACAACATTTAAGAGTAGGTTATTTTGACTTTAAATTAATTATTCTTGCACAAACGTTTACACGATCTTCGATCTGATATTAAGGAAGGCTCTATTGGAAGAATTTGTAGTTCACACCTATGGAGTAACGGTTAGCGCGTCTGGCCGCGAAACCAGGTGGCCCGGGTTCGATTTCCGGTCGAGGCAAGTTGCCTGGTTGAGGTTTGTTCCGGGGTTTTCCCTCAATCCAATATGTATGTATGTATGTATGTATGTATGTATGTATGTATGTATGTATGTATGTATGTATGTACTTATGTATGTAAAAATGTAGTTAATAATAATACCAATAACTAATACAAATAATTAATACTAAGTAATTTCTTAATCTAATAATAATAATAATAATAATTGACATGGTTAATTTCTGTGATGTCGCAAAGAAACGTTAGCACGTCATTCAAATAACATTTAAAATAAATCTAATTTGTATCTTAAATCTAAGTTCGAACTAAACCCCACGAGTATGTATGTTCATATCTGCACAATGTACCTTTCCACATTACCTCATTTCGCTCAACTCACTCACTGTACTGGAACTACGACACATTTCATGATTCTATGTATTTATGTACTTCAAAAACATTTCAATGTTCAAATACCCATGGCAATGGTAAACTAATTAAGCACTCAATAATGACAATAATGAACTTAATTAAAATTTACAGTTAATAATAATACTTCAATAAACACTTCAATAACAAATATCATTAATCCTTTACAATACTTTATAATTATAATAATAAAGTAATAATATTTTTAATAATCTTTGGTTATAATAATGCATAACTTTCGGTGCTGGACCCCGGATATTTCACTAAATTAAATGAAGCATCTCATTCACTTAAAAAACTAACATGTTGAAAATAAAATAACCTACAAAAAAATTGTAACTTGAAGATTCGTCGTTCTCATCTAAGTTCGAAGCTATGAAAACTCGTAGTATGATATGTTCATATCTCCGGCAACAAATCACGTTGCAGGTCACTACATTTAAACATGTCAACTCTTGTGACGCTGATGAAGATGAAAGCATTTCCTAACATTGGATAAGTACTTAATTCTATCCTGATTTCTCTTTCGTTAACACTTCGCAAAAACATTTCACTTATTTGCCGCTCAATTGTTTGCTGAATTACTATTTAACATATTAAGAACATATAATTTACTCTGTCAAATAGATCCCTCGTTAAAAGTGTTAAAAAATTGTTTAAAAAGTGGTTCAAAGACCTTGAAGACGACGACAAATAGCGTCGAAACGGGCGTCTGTCGACTAGGTAAATTCATTTCAAAGTTTGTTGTCGTCAACAATTTTAACGAGTTTCAGCGTGTGATATGTTAAAAGATTTGCCTATTTTTAAGGCGTTCTTAACGTGAACTTTAATCAATAAACTATTAAGCTTGAACGTCGTGACAGAACACTTTCACGGTCTGTGTGACACAACACACTTTTCGAACTGACGCCAACAACTTCACTGACACAACATAATTCTTCACGGTTGCGTTCGGTAACATTCAAACAACAAAATATCATTTACACCATTTAAATACTGTCAATAAATACGTAAGTAAAGTCCTTAACCCTCTCCACATATCCCGATTTTTAAATACGTCTTTGGTTATGAGCAAATACCGGCGTTAACGTTATCGGTGCTGGACCTTCAGACTCATTTACTGGCAACTTATCACAGGTTATACAACTCTTCAGGAAGATCGAATTCTCTATTCTCATTCGGCTAGCCACATGACGGCATAAGCGAGCCATACACACTTTGATAAAGCCAGTCGTCAAATAACTCTGTAGACATCTAAGAATGTGTTCGTCTCTTAATACGTGAAGGTGTGACCAACGAGTCAGCCATATTTCAGAATATGTTATGCATATGGTAGAAATAAAACTTCCGTCAGGAAAGAAATTTCATCATGCTGATGTGGCTCCACTGCGACAATGGTTTGTTTCAAGAAACAGCCTCGAAATGCTTCTACTTAATCCAGAACTGCACGAATATCAAACATGTGCTTCTTTATTCTCTGGAAGATAAAACGATGCATTACCGACATTGCGCCGATCCTCACGGTCGCATGTGTTGCCTCAGGTCATTACATACAGTGCAGTCTAGACGCGTCGTGCTGTAAACTTCGCATCGAACACGTCTCTGGCAGCCATCATCGATTACATATAAAGCAGCTTTCACCTTATCATTAGTTATAAACTGCAGTCTCAGAGAAATACATCGCATCCCCTCCTTTGGTTATAAAATGATTATTACCGTCATCTTCAACACCACTCTTGTTACGAATTCTCAACGAAAGGCTAAAAAATAGTAGGTGATCCGATTATCTATATAGATAACTTTATAGAGCCTTGCACCTGTTAGAAATAAGACGTAATTACAAATTAAAATAGGACGTCATGCCGGGAACATTCGTTTTGACTAGAAGGATAAATCGTTTAAGTCTGTTACATCTAAGAATGTGTTTAAATAATTAAAATGCGATCATTTTGACCAAAAGCATTCATTTTGCAATGACAATTCCTTTAACATGTTTCTTAATTGTTACTAATGCAACCATCAGTTTAATGAACATTGACATCATTTAGATTTATGTGGCTACTTTATTTTACTTGTTATATGTTTCCATTGAATTATGGTAATAACTTAATTTTAACCCTTGTTGTTTTCTACGTATTCAGTAAATGGCGCTTGGCCCATATGGTTCTGAACCCTTCAAAAACTTAAATGATATTATATTATATAGTATTATATTATATAATATTATGTTATATTATATTATTTATTTACATTACATTATTATATCAGCCTTACTGAATAACATTATAGTATTATGTCCATCTAGAAAACTACACTTTCCAATGGTGAAATAATAATTAATTATACAAATCGCGTTAATTTACTTCCGATATTATTCATACAAACAGATAAACATTCTCTGTAGGCTATCTTTCACAGCTTTCGATTGTTGTTCCTCACGGCCGCTTATAGCCAAGTCATTTGTTTTTACGTTACACGGCCTTAGACGGCAGTTATTTTAATTTTAAAACTCATTTATCTCATTAAATATCAGCCTATCAAAATTTTTCAAAGAATAAAACTTATCGCAAATGATTTTTAAAGAAACGTTCGTTATGTAATATTTTTACAATAATCAATAATACGCAGATATTTCGATTTATTTAATTCAGGTCCCCTTATAACCCCTCTTTTAAATAATGTATTTTGAATGCCATATAGCCTAACATCTAAGTTACAACGAACTTAATTTATATTCCAATTTTCATCGAAATCCGTTCAATTATCGCGTGAAAAGGTAAAAACATACAGACAGACATACAAACAACAATTTCAAAAAAGGATTTTCGGTTTCAGGGTGGTTAATTATAATGTTAGGACAATTATTTTTGGAAAATCTTAAATAAGAAAAATTTCTTTCTACAGATTTAATTACTATAATTTGAACCGGTAATGATTCGGGAAAACGGCTGAACGGATTTTAATAAACTCCTCATTTTGAAGCTTGGAACCCAAAGTTTTTCGGAAAAATAGTAGTTTTTCAAGTGAAATAATTTTCCTACATAATTCCTATTTTCCAAATTCCATCTGTTGTCATTTTGAGAACTATTTTTCACATAATATTGCGACTTGATATTCTCTTCAAGCACTTTCAAGTCTTGGCCGTGTTGCATTTTCGTCAAAACAATTTTTACATAAACAGATTTTCACGAAGGCCATGATCTTTGACATATTATATAGTTATTGGTTATTAAAAACTTAACTTACTAATTTACAGGTTCATTCTGTCTATTACAACTGTTCCTTATTACTTAAAAACTACATTTTACCTATTACCATTAGAAATGAAAATGCTATTGTTTAATGCCATGATGTGATATTTTTACATTAATTATACTATTAATGCTATTTTATTGATGAATAAAGTTTTCACCTACTAGTATGCAGAGAATAACTTTTCAATTAGATTTTGATTTCATATTTTACTGATTGGCTCATATAGTATATACTTTTTTACTGAAAGCTATAAAACTACGTCAATACTAATAATAATAACCTACTACTATTATTAAAAATCAAATATTTTTACCTAGTTACCAATAAGTGGGGTTGGGTCTTTTCACCTATTTAATGGCGGTGTGGTGTATTTTATATGTCAGTATTGGCTCGACTATCTTTTCACCTAACTTTCCGAATGTCTGGTATTCTTCAAAAATAAATCTGAAAAATGTTTATTTGAACGTCTAATGAACTTAGTCAACACCATTTGCACCACTAGTTAGGGTTAATAATTTTCACCTATATAATGCCAGTTATACTCTTTAAATCTTATAAGAAGTATATTTCTTTCTCCCTGTAATGTACTGAAATTTGGTGATTCGAAGTTCAAAGGATCTTTATTGTAACACCAACAAAAGCATAACAGGTAGTGGTCTGCAAGTAGAACATAATTTTTTGTATTCCTATTTTCAGATCCATAATATTTCAGCACATTTTTAGAGGTATTCTTAACTTGAATAGTTACTACAATAGTTTGGGCGTCTTGGCGTTATTTTCGTCAATTTTTATTTATTTACGGTTTTCTGTTAATTTGTATTATTATTTTTATTATTGTCACTATTATTATCATCATCACTATTACAACTGTTCCTTACTACTGCTAATACTACATTTTACCTAATATGACCAGTACCATTGTATTTTTCACCTAATACTAACATCAGTACTATTCTTCACCTACTAATATTACTACTTATAAAACTACTATTTTAACCTATTTTACTACAATACAGTTTTCACTTACTACTATGTAGTTATACACTTTTCACCTATTGCTACCAATACTACATTTCATCTACTACCAATACTACTTTTCATCTACTACTGTCATTATCACTTTTCACTTGTTATACTACTTTTAACCTATTGCTACCAATACTACATTTCGCCTACTACTACCAATACTACTTTTCAGTTATGGTACTACTGTCAGTACTCCTTTTCACCTATTACTACTTATACCACTTTTCACCTATTGCTACCAATACTATATTTCACCTACCATTGTCTGTACTACTTTTCACCTACTACTGTCAATACTACTTTTCGTTTACTACTAGTTATACATTTTTCACTTATTGCTACCAATACTATATTTCACCTACTATTGTCAGTACTACTTTTCACCTACTACTACCAATACTACTTTTCACACCTACTTTTGTCAACACTACTTTTCACCTTCTACTACCAATACTACTTTTCACCTACTACTGTCAACACCATTTTTCACCTTCGGTACTACTGTCAATACCACTTTTCATCTACTACTGTCAATACTACTTTTCACCTGTTACTAGTTATATTACTTTTCACCTATTGCTACGAATACTACATTTCATCTACTACTACCAGTACTACTTTTCACCTACGGTACGGTACTACTGTCAATACTATTTTTCACCTTCGGTACTACTGTCAATACCACTTTTCACCTACTACTAGTTATACTACTTTTGTTTCTACTACTGTTATACTATCACCTACTATAAACTACTTCACCTACTTTTGTCAATACTACTTTTCACCTACTACTGTCAATGCTACCTTTCATCTATTATTAGTTATACTACTTTTCATCTGTTGCTACGAATACTACATTTCATCTACTACTACCAATACCACTTTTCACATACTACTGCCAATACTACTTTTCACCTACTACTAGTTATACCACTTTTCACCTATTGCTACCAGTACTATATTTCACCTACTACTGTCAATACTACTTTTCACCTACTAGTGTCACTACTTTTCACCTTCTACTACCAATACTACTTTTCACCTATTACTAGTTATACTACTTTTCAACACTATTTTTCACCTACTAGCAACTACTAACCTACTACTGTTCACCTACTATGTCATGCCTGAGGAACTACTACCACATGCAATACTATTTTCACCTACTACTGTCAATACTATTTCAGGAGTTATTCTGTTATTTCACCTTCTTGACTACCAATACTACTTTTTACACCTTTTCTACTGTTTTAACACTACTTTTTGGGAAAGCTATCTGACTACCAATACTTACTTTTCACCTATTACTGTCAAATACTGAAATAATTTTAGTTTTGTACTTTAAATGAGCTACTTTTCACCTAAGAATGTACTGTCAACACTATACTTTTCACCTACTACTAGTTTTATGTTCGAGGAAAAGTTTGAAAAAGCCGTAGTTGAGCTTTTTAATTTCAGAATTGAAAGAAAACATACAGCTCGTGTATCGTACATTATTTTGTGCAAGATCGTTTATTACATACCTGAAAGACGAATTTCTAATTGATGTTGAGGAACTCCATCTTGAATTCTATCCAAATTTGCAAAATATCTATTTCAACATTGTTGCTTTAAAATGTTTTCTGTGTTTACTATTTCAGGGCCGTTATTACTTTGTCTTTTTCAATCTATAAATCTTGTTGAATATAATGTTGTTCATCACGGTAAAAATTGTTTTATATGAAACCAATATTTAAAAACAATAATTAACGTGTTTTTAGGTGAAATTGCCATTGACTTAATTCCCAACATGGTTATTCAATTTGAACGTCAAAAATATTATGATAATAAATGATTGAAAGAATATTAGTTTTGTACTGTAAATGAGCAGAAAGATTTCCGCGGATTGGTTGGAACCGAACAAATGTAACTTTTTTTCTGCAAAGAAATTTTCAATGCTACATTTGATGAGATCAAATTTCTGCACATTTGAAGGACAAAAGTCAAATTATTTCAATCATACATTATCGTAATACACTGCTCTCTTAAATTGACTAAGCATGTTGGAAATTAAGTCAGTGGCTTCCACAAAATACGGTATGAAATATTTCATATAAAACAATTTTTATCTCGAAAGGGAAGCAAAATCGAGCAAAATCGTATTCAATTTTTTTTGTTTGAAATACCTCAAAGAATAACCCCCTAAAATTAATGATACTATTTACGGTTTAACATATATTTTCACTTCACCTTTCCTCATGAGTGGTTAGCATGACGTACCATGAAGTCTGACGGTCCCTCGATACACATACTGACGTAATCCACAGGAAAACCTTGATTATATAAATGTAGAGTGAGGGGTAAGTCTCCATGCACTTAATATCTTACACTCCTGCATGATTAGCCATATTAACCTATTTCCACGTCTTCCCCATGACTTAAACGCCTTGTATGTTTATTTCAGCACACTCACAACAGTGTGGTTATGATTTACATATTACTAATTCAAGCATTAGTGGTTACTATGGCGACCTGAACATCTGGATTTAGTATGAATTTCTGGGTGACGATTCGTTTACTCTTCGTGGCCTATGTTACAAGACTGATGCAGAGAAAAGATATACTTTTCTGCGTATAGTGATTTAAAGCATACTAAAGTAATACTTTCTGAAAAATAAATGACGTAAACTTTACATGATGTCGGTTTCTATAAAAATGTAAAGTGAATTCTTGAATTTGTTTGATGGTGAAAATTACCACCACCACCACCTTACTATACAAAATCTTACTATAAAAAAAATGAAAATGAACATGACTTCATAACACCAACAATTACCAACAATAATGTCCATTGTTGTCACACTCTGCATAAGCAAAATTTTGTTCAAATATGGATTGTGATGTTCATTCATTCATTCATTCATTCGTAGTGTTCTGCCCAAAGGCAGGTTCTTTACGGCAAACCCAGCATTCTCCAGTCTTTCCTATTTTCTGCCTTCCTCTTTGTCTCCTCATATGATCCATATATATTAATGTCGTCCATCATCTGATATCTTCTTCTGCCCCGAACTCTTCTCCCGTTCACCATTCCTTCCAGTGCATCCTTCAGAAGACAGTTTCTTCTTATCCAGTGACCCAGTTAATTCCTTTTCCTCTTTCTGATTAGTTTCAGCATCATTCTTTCTTCAGCCACTCTTTCCAACATACCTTCGTTTCTTATTCTGTCTGTCCATTTCACAGTTCCATCCTTCTCTTTATTCACATTTCAAATGCTTCTAATCTTTCTCTTCACTTCGTCGTAATGCCCATATTTCTGCCCCATACAATGCTACACTCCGCACAAAGCACTTCACTAGTCTCTTTCTTATTTCTTTCTCCAGAGGTCCGCAGAAGATGCTCCTTTTTTCTATTATTCTTCCTTTGCCATTGCTACCCACCTTTTGACTTCCTGGTAACAGCTCATGTTACTGGTTATAGTACACTCCAAGTATTTGAAGCTGTCCACTTGATCTACTGTCTTATTTCGGATTCGCAAGTTCACCTTCTTTACTTTTCTTCCTATGGTAATGGTCTTCGTCTTGTTGGCATTTATCTTCATTCCATACTGCTCACAGCTGTCATTTAGCTCTAGTAGCATATTCCTTAGTATCATCTCCTCTTCTGCAAACAACGTCATATCATCAGCAAATCTTATGCACTTTATTTTTCTTCCTCCTACTATCACTCTTCCCATGTTCTGAAAACAGTTCTTCACTAAATCCTCCAAGTAGATGTTGAACAGGGTAGGTGATAAAGGGCATCTTTGTCGTACTCCTCTCTCTATTTCACTTCCTTCTGACATTTTGTCTCCTATCCTGACTTTGACTCGTTTCATATAAAGGTTACTGAGCAGCCTCCTCTCTTTCCAATCCACGCCAATTTTCTTCAGGATTGTATTGTATTGTATTTATTAACATTCCATGGTATTCATACATTGCTTCACAGCTAGAATATGGAACAAGTAAAGAAATTTAACACTATTATAAAGTCTTAATTTATAGCCACAGTCTAGATGAAATATATACAGACGAGATTTACAATATAGTCTACTAGTACAACACAAAGTTTTAGTATCAATTTCATGAAGAGTTATTGAATGTCATGAATTCACCTACAGAATAGAAGATGTTGAGAAATTAGGTAAAATAATTTGGCCCTAAATAATTTTATGTTTTGAGTTTCATTTCTTATATCGATAGGTGACTATTACAAATTTTTACTGCACGATAGACTTGCCGATGGAGTATGAAAGTAATTTTTTTTGACGTGTATTTATGCTATGAAATGTTGAATTAATTACAAAGTTTTCATTATTACATACGAGAAAGATTATTAATGAAAAGATATACTGACAAGCCATGGGCATTATTTGTAATTTTTGAAAATAGTCCTACAAGATTCCCTAGATTTGGCACCTACTATTATTCTAATTACTTTTTTTTTTTTTTTTTAATAGGAGTATACTGTTACTATCTGTGGAATTTTCCCAGAATATTATTCCAAAACTCATTACCGAGTGAAAGTATGCAAATTATATTGTTTTTAAGGTAGGGCCTATTGATATTTACTATCTTTTTCATAGATCTAATAGCAAAACATGCTGAATTTAGTTTGTGATGTTATTGTCGGTGATTATTGGTGGTAAATGAATTCATGATAATTTTCGTTTTGAGTATATATTTAAAACATATTGGTGACATTAAATGCGAAGTACCGTAATATTCAAGTGTCGGAAATTTTTTGTCAGCCAGTCTATTGCTGATTAAGTTCTGTCTTTTATTAATTTGAAAAGCTTTTATCCCAGCAAAAAAACCCTAAGAACTTTTGCATCAACCAAATACAATTTTTGTGTTTGCTCCGTTAATTTTAAGCGCGGGCTGTTGTATATAGTACTGTAAGAAACAATATACTGTTCTGTGTCATGTTACAATTACGTTAATACGAAACCGCACGGCCTTTCAGTATGTCAGGTATTCACAGATATTTGAAATCACGTTGCAGTGCTGGTTTATCATGGGTGGATAGTGTCAATGTGATAGCGGGGTCTGAACGTAAATGTAACATTGACCCTTGACTTTTTCATCTGTCACGAGGTAACGTACTCGGCCTGCTGTTTGTTTCTCTATTATTTATTTATACTCCATTCTTTGAATTAATCTGTTTAAATTTTCAGATTATTGCCAGTATGCAAATCCAGTCGAACGTACTTGACCTTCTGACCTCTTTCACTGCGGCCTGTCTAGTTAATAATAGTGTACGAGCGGCTGGACTGAGCCTTTCGTTTCAGTTCCTTAAAATATCTGACAGCCAGCCGCGACCAAAATTTATTAAACACACAAAATATAAGCATAAGCACTCATTTTGAAGACGTATTTCATAATTGGGACGAAAATTAATACATATAATAATAATAATAATAATAATAATAATAATAATAATAATAATAATAATAATAATAATAGGCCTACTTACTTATGGCTTTTAAGAAACCCGGAGGTTCATTGCTGCCCTCACATAAGCCCGCTATCGGTCCCTATCCTGTGCAAGATTAATCCAGTCTCTACAATCATATCCCACCTCCTTAAAATCCATTTTAATATTATCCTCTCATCTACGTCTCAGCCTCCCCAAAGGTCTTTTTCCTCCGGCCTCCCAACTAACACTCTATATGCATTTCTATATTCTCCCATTCGTGCTACATGCTCTGCCCTCCTCAAACGTCTGGATTTAATGTTCCTAATTATGTCAAATGAAGAATACAATGCGTGCAGTTCTGTGTTGTGTAACCTTCTCTGCTCTCCTGTAACTTCATCCCTCTTGGCCACAAATAATTTCCTAAGCACCTTATTCTCGAACAGCTTTAATCTTTGTTCCTCTCTCGAAGTGAGAGTCCAAGTTTCACAACCATACAGAACAACCGGTAATATAACTGTTTTATAAATTCTAACTTTCAGATTTTTTTGACAGCGGACTATATGACAAAAGCCTCTCAGCCGAATAATAACAGGCATTTCCTTAATTTATTCTGCGTTTAGTTTCCTCCCGAGTGTCATTTATATTTGTTACTGTTGCTCCAAAATATTTGAAATTTTCCACCTCTTCAGTGATAAAGCTACAATTTTTATATTTTCATTTCGTACAATATTCTCGTCACGAGACATAATCATATACTTTGTCTTTTCGAGATTTACTTCCAAACCTATCTCTTTACTTGCTTCCAGTAAAATTCCCGTGTTTTCCCTAATCGTTTGTGGATTTTCTCGTAACATATTCACGTCATCCACATAGACAAGAAGCTTATGTAACCCTTTCAATTCTAAACCCATTCTGTTATCCTAGACTTTCCTAATGACGTACTCTAGAGCAAAGTTAAAAAGTAAAGGTGATAGTACATCTCCTTGCTTTATCCAGTGAATTGGAAAAACATCAAACAGAAATGTAACAGAAATGTAATTTTATAGTTAAAAATGGGGGGAAAAAATCTGTACGAAGCAACTATGGAATTCACAACAAATTTTTAACTTCAGAATACTAGCTAATTAAAGAAATGATACTCCTGAATAGTTTATTCTTTATCTGTAATATTATTTTAAAACTCAAGAATTATGATATTTTACAATCAATATCAAATTAGTGTAGCTCTGAAAATATTGAGATTAGGAGAAATATTTATATGATATTTTTTTCTCAGAATGTCTTCGGAAATAAACTCCGTAAGTGACGGTAAATCCTCGTGAATCACCCTGCATATGGATCATATTATGCGTAGACTAGGAGGAAGACAAAAAATACGAAAGACTGGAGAATGCTGAGTTTGCAGTGAAAGACCTGCCATTGGACAGAACACTGTGAATGAATGAATATTATTTTTGCAGTAGGATATTGCTGTGTGTGATATGTTGCTATACAGACTGGTAGATGAAATTAAACACTTTTAGTATTCTGTTACGTAAGTGTTGCTGTGAAGAGAGGGAGGTACAGTCACTCAATCGAAAGAATGGACGCTAAGGAATATGACTGAATTACATAGTCTGCTATGCTGTTCTGTAATAATAACCGTCTGGTATGAGGTACTGTACATATCGGTGTGCAATACTGTCCACACTGAAAACATCAAACGACTTACTGCTGAATGATTACGTACCACTCTGTGGAATATTGACATCTGACCTCATAGAGAAATGCCATGAATAGACATTCCCAGGTCGGTCAGCGCTAGTATTAGCATTGGTACCCAAGGCGCAATTATCAGTATGTGTGTGTATGTGTGTGTGTATGTGTGTGTGTGTGTAATGAATCGGAGTCTGACGAATGTAACTTTTGTGATGATTTGCCCTGCAGAATCCTCACTAACCGGCCTTTCTTTTGGGAGGAGGTACACTATTCACCTGCAAAAATTTAGTGAAATTATTAATTTTTATATCTCAGCTACTATGAAAGCTAATTGAACAAAACTTTTCATGCTTAATGTACAGTAGTGGCAAAAGAAAACTGGACCGACCGTTGTAGCTGATTTCAGAGCCTTGTTCACTCCAGAGCACGATAGACTGGTAACTAAGACTTTCGTGGTTCGAATCCTGCCTGGGAAGGAAACTTTTTTTTTTTTTTGTTCCTTATTGAAATTTATTCCCAATACTTTTCAATTGCAGCGATATTTTACTACTTAATTAAATTATTATTCCCAGAACATGAATTTTACCAGCAATCGAAAAGTAATGGGAATAAATTTGAATAAGGAACAATAAGGGTACTCTGTTGTCTCTCTATTGTGGTAATGTTCGCGTGAGTTGGACGGAAGATCATTGACAATGACGTTCACATTTCAATCAATCAATCAATCAATCAATCAATCAATCAATCAATCAATCTTCTTAATGTATCCAGCTGTTTGCTGTCAACATAATGTCCACTGTAGTCTATTCAGTTGTTTTTCACGAGAAATGAGGGGTATTTTGATCGGTGTTCATTATAGATGCCTGTTGCTAGTAGCCAGAGTTGGGGTGCATTTACATTTACTCGAACAGTAAATATTAGACTACTGTCAATCCTAAAAACATGATATTTCAAGAATTAAAAACAAAAATATAAGAAAAAACAAAATTTCGCTACAAATCATGTTTAGTAGACCGAGATATACAGTCTGTACAATTTTGGCAGTTTATATCGTTTACACTCTTAACAATTTTATAAATAATTTTTTATCTAATTTTCTGATTTTAAAGAAAAAAATATGTCGCATAGGAAATTAAAAATATTGGTTATTTCTCCAAATATATTTCCTCTTTAATCTTGGATTGTTTACAAAAGCTGAATGCAAAGTTCTCTTCCTAATGTAGCGGTGGCGCTGCATAAAAATATTCAGTCTAATAATTTAATGAAATTTGTATTAGAAGTGAGCTTAGAATTTTGAAAATATGCTCCTTTTTTAATTGAATAACTGAAAAAAAAAAATAGGTGCACGATGAAAGTAAAATGTTGGTAGTTTTATTAGGTACTAAGATCTATGAAGAGTCCACTGCAAAAATGATGGATGCCACTTTCTTGTCGAAAATGAACCAAGACTGTCAATGCATAGCTTAAGACATATAGAATGTACATAGAGAGTTATATGGCATTAACACTGATAGTCATTGTCCAGTAATGATCGGAAAATCACAGTTAAGCTTTGAGCGCTAAGCATTTGAAACTTTCAATTGCTTCTCCTAAAAAATGTATTCCAAATGACATCCATCATTCTTGCAGTGGACTCTTCATATAGTATGTGTACCAAAATTGAAAGCTGTATCTAAAAAAAAAAAAAAATTAAAATTTAATTTCCTTCATCTTCCTCCCTTAACAGCATGATATATTCAGTTTCAGTCAAACTCTGCAAAGAACGTCTCAAATAAAGCTTGCAATTGCTTATTCGATAATTTCTTTGAGGACAAGATTCGGAATGTTTTCACTGTAAACCTGTTCTTCACACAACCCCAGAGAAAGAAGTAAAGGGTGGCGTCAGAAAGAACGGATGGATTTCACAGGGCAAGAAAATTGTAAGGATTCATCAAATCAAAAATTTATTGTTATCAACAGATTCACCAATACATGCAGTTTATTTGCGGTATACAACATCATCCATATGATGTCCTTGGCTTTCGATACAGGCATCGAGGCGTTTTCTGATTCGCCGTAACTTTTCATAGTTGGTGGGATTGCCGCAATTTCTTCACGAATCGCCGTCTTCAGTTCGTCCAGTTATGTGGTTACTTACGCCTTCAAGTGGTCCCAAAGAAAGAACTCGCAGGGCGCGAGATCTTATCGTAAACTCGACAATCTCAGTGCAATATCATGTTTGCGGGCTGATGGTTGAGGTGGCAGGACAACCTAGTGTCTGTCTCCACATTTGCAGGAGTACACGCGCTCCGTGTCGTCCAGGTGATTTCTTCTTTAATGTTGAACCTGTGGTACGAAATGAAGCCGCCCGAGTTGGAATCCTATGACGTCCGATGTCGAAATGAGTCCTGAGTGACGATCACAGACTCTTCATTTTTCAAAAATGTCTCTGCGATGAAAGCACGTTGTACACCAGACCAACACCATGTTCTCAACTGAAACTGCATTCTATGGCTGACCCAACAGTCGTGGTCCCCCTTTCTCTATCCCTCCCCTCGCTGCGTATTGATAGTTTGAAATCCATCCGTTCTTTCTGACGCACCCTGTATAATAGGATAAGATAATGGCTACGGGATGCGTACATTTCTATCAATCCACCGCTCTGGATTATACACTTCTTGTACATGATTCACAAAGTTGGCTATTGCTCCATATTGTTGAAACACGATCTGAAATCCAGCGTCTTCCATTTGTGCGATTCGAAAAAAAAATAAAGTTCTCTAGCATATAAAGTGGCAAATATCCTGTATATTCCTACCACGCCCTGTAGTATCTTCATACCTTGCTGCATACATCTTCTACAAGTTTAGGAAGGAGGAAATGGGCGAAACCAAATTGCTAATAAAAATATATAGCGCGTTAATTAAAAACTTGGGCATGTTAAACCCTGTATCACAGCCCTTACTGTAAGTATGCTTTAATAGATTGGGTGCCACTTCGTCTATGGACCCATATCGTCATCGAGTAGAACGTGATCCGCATTCCTACCCTAGTTTGGAACTCTGGCCGCACTTCTGATTTAATTCAGGGATCGAATTGGACTTCTTCACGAACCGGAACCCTCTGTTGTTTTCGTGAATACAGTGGAGTTGATGACGACGACGGAATTAATGACCAATCACATGACGTCAAGAATTACCATGTTATATACAGAGTGATTCACCAGGAGGTACCCCTACTTATGGAGCATATTCTCGAAGGTATTTTGAGGAAAAGTGTCGCATAAACATGGGTCCTATTTTCAATATTTTCAGAGTTACACTAATTTGAAATTGTTAAAAAATACCCTTTTGTCTTAAGCTTTAAGGATAAAAGAATATTACAAATCGATAATGAACTATTCCATATTTGTATAACTTGGGCCAGAGGGCATACTGGGAGAGTTGGAAATGAGAGAGCCGATGAATTGGCAAAGATGGCAGCCAACTCTGATGTGCCACTGTCGTACAATTTATGTCCGATATCATATATCAAAAAAGTAGCCAAAGTACATTATATGCAAGAATGGAACGAAAGATGGGTCAATAGTGATAAAGGAATTCTTACAAAAGAGCTGTATTTTCCAATGGTCTATGATCATAATAAATGTACAGTAATAACGCCAAATTTCGTACTGACACAGTTTTTGACTGGGCATGGAAAATTCGGGGAATACTTAAATAGATTCCATATTAAAGACGATGCAACTTGCATTTGTGGGGAGGAATCTCAAGATGTCAAACATGTATTATATGATTGTCCAGTCTTTTGCCGTGAAAGATACGACTTGAGTTGTTACTGAACACTTTAAATTATACATTTACCAAACCGTTAACCAATATACTTACCAACTCCAAATCATATAAGTATTTCATTTGAATAGAATATTCAAAACTGTAGAATGTTAAATTATTCCGGGGAAAAATCGTATTAGTTCTAATCAACTATAATGAAACTGTAAGTCTTCAATTTCCATACTATAATATTGTACTATTGGTTTTAATTTTTATTTTAATTAGGCATTTGATTTCTAATTTTGAGCCATTTCTTGTAATACCTGATTATTGCCAATTTTTGTTACTAAATGTATTTAATTCCAAATTTTAAGTAATCTCTTAGTATAGCTATTTATTGCTTCTAAAATAACATGTTTAATAGCTATTATATATATATATATATATTTTCTTCCTATAACCATTAGATATAAATATAGAGACATGCCTTGAGGCTTTATGAAACGATCCATTCTTTCATTAAGGTGCATTCTTGTACATAATTCATGTGAACTGTAACCTTGACCACAATTTTGTATTATAATTTTATTATTGTTTATTGCTTATAAAATATGTATTTTGATACCAACTATAACCTAATATACCTCAGGGTGAAATAGAGTTTATAAATTGGATAATAAAAAAAAATATTCAGAAGTATCAGTTCTTTAGTTGGCTAGTCTTCTGAAGTCTATAAATGTGTTGTTAATTGCTTTCTACATATTTTGTTTTCCAATTTTTAACTAAAAATTACATTATTCTTACGCACTTATCACAACAGTTGTTACAAACCATACGACTTTAGGAACTTGATTCTTTACAGTTTCATTTTGCATCCTAGTGTACGTCTTTGAAGAATTTACAAGAGTGGCATGATTTGTAACAATTGTTGTGATAAGTGCGTAAGAAAAATTTAATTTTGTAGTTAAAAATCGAAAAAGAAATCTGTACGAAGCAACTATGGAATTCACAACACATTTTTAAGCTTCAGAATACTAGCTAATTGAAGAAATTATATTTCTGAATATTTCATTTATGTAATATTATTTCACTCTTAAAACTAAAGAATAATGCTATTTTACAAATAGCTTCAAATTATTGTAACTCTGAAAATATTGAGAATAGGATCCATATTTATATGACACTTTTTGCTCTATATGTCTTTGGAAATATGCTTCGTAAGTGCCGGTAACTCCCCATGAATCACCCTGTATTTACACCCTGGTCATTGTTAAAAGGCATCAAGCCATTTAATAGATCTTTACCGCAATAGAATACTGCAAAAATTGGGCGAAGACTATTTTTTTACTGTTTAACGGTGCTTCATCAAAGGAAAAGTGCAATAAAAGTTTTGTTATATTTAACGTGTATAATTACTCCTTAAATTTGGGTGCATCGGTCTCATTCCACTCTGTATAAACTTTTACAAGAAGTATATTGACTAAAATGTGCATTTCAATGTCTATTTAATTCGTGTATCAATGCACCAATGCAGTATAAGAATCTATTAAGTTTTAACCAATCAAATCCAACTATAAACAGAAATGTTATCGAAACAATCTTGTCGCGCCTGATGTGCATTTGTTTAATATCTTGCCGCATCTGCTGTTAAGATGTTAAATATTTTCATTACAGTGGGCCATGACATTGTGTGATGGCCATGCTAATAGGGATTACAACGAATGGACACTGAGCGAATTTTCCTGTGTTTTGTTTCTCTGTGCGCCAGCGTTTAAATTAGTGTAATCGAACATACGCTAAGATAATAATTGAGAAGAGAGTTGAGACAAGGATCCAAACATCGCCTACCTAATTGCATAATCAGTAACGCTTTGAAATAAATTCAAGTTAACAGCTTTTCCTTATTTCTCAGTGACAAACTAGTTGTAATAATCTATTTTATATTTCAGATATCATAAATTATATTATAAAATAATATAATACATTATAAAATTAAGTATCGAATTCGTTTAATATTTGTATATAATATAATATAGGTATATGGTTTTACTTCTCGTAAGAGTTTTGTTTTTCCATTTTCAGCGCTATCAAATCATTACATATTTTAATTGTTGTTGGGGTCAACGTCTCAACTTTCATTATAAAGGAACTCTAGAGTCTAACATTACAGTTAATGACGGATTTATTATTTTATGGATGCAGTTTATTTTATTTGAGTACATTACCTAGATGTATTAATTATATATATTTCCGCTGTGTCGACTGCTATGGTGTGATGTCAGCGCCAACTCTAGGGAGAAAGCAGAATCTCATCTAGCTTGCTTGAAGTTTTCACTCCGGGTACATCAAAGGTACCGACGCGAAGTGTCCATTCTTTATAATCCCTATTCGCTGGCCATGCTAGCAAATGTAAGTTTTAAATATCTCAATCTATAATAGGCCTATAATCTGTTTATATACGGCATAAATTATTTATTAATATATTCTCGAAATAGTCTTATTCAAATATCACAAAAATTCTCATCTTATCAATAATTCACTAAATGAAAGTACCAAACTCAAAATAAAACTATAACCTCAAATATTTGTTTGATTTTGCTGTTTCACCATAGTCTAGTATTTACAACCAATAAGCTCAATATGTAGGAAATATGCATTCATAGATAATTGCTAACCACTAGGATCGCTAGTATCGCCCCATTACAGACAATACGAAATAGTATCGGCACAGTCTATTGTTCCTAGTACCCTCAACAACTGAAGCTTCCTGATTGTATATACTAGACTGTGGTTTCACTATCGTAATTTCTACAGCTACTGTCAAATGTTTACCATGAGTTTCATATCGCAGGAGGCCAAGGTCATACCTACCTATGAAATAATATGTTAGCAACTTAAATATATTATTTAATAGCAATATAATCTTCCTTTTATTGTTTTATTAATGTTATTATCACTATTATTATTATTATTATTATTATTATTATTATTATTATTATTATTATTATTATTATTATTATTTGTTCGCCGAATAATAGAATTACGAAAACTGTGATTCGTTATAACCGTACAGGAGGAAGAAAAATGGGTCGTTCTTTGAAAAGATGGCATGAACAATATTCTGGGATGGAACAGGCCAACAGATCTAATCCTTACCATCATTGATGATTATTATTATTATTCTTGAAATAATCTTATTCAAATATGACGCAAGTTTCCATGTCTTTGAATAATTCACTCACCCTATCTACAAGACAAGAGCTCTTATAATATCGTCTATGATAAGAAATGTAAGCGTTCCATTAGAATTTGATCAATTATTAGTAATGCTACCGGAAGTTATGATTAATTCTACTTATACCATTAAAAATTGAATTTATAAAAGCATTTCTGTTAAGCGTGTATCTTATTATATTTTAGTTTCGTACGTTAAATTTAATTAATTAACAAAAAATGTTGACCCTTAAAACATTTTAATCTGACGTGAAGAGATTTGTAACACTCATAAAATATAAATGAAGAGATTTTTCCATGTGAATGCAGTATTTAAGTAAAAGTCATTAGTTAAAATTTGTTAAATGAATGAACAAGAGTAAAATAACTTATACATCTTGATTACACAACTTTTAACACTGTATCACTTCGGAATATGTATGATAAGAACTTTGTGTTAATTTTAACATACCTTGTTAACATGTTTCGACCTATTTTGGGTCATCTTCAGAACTGGTCGTTGTTGGTCTTGGCGCCTCTTGTTTCCTGTGAGGGTGCGTTCGCAGTGTAGACTCACAGAGTGTATGTGTTTTGAAATAGAGTTGTGTGTTGAAAATATCGTTGGAGTGTGTTTTCGTGTGTCTGTAAACTTCATATTGTTCTAGTGTGTTTAGTTTCTGGCTTTTTGGTTGGATATGCAGTATTTCCATGTCTGTGTTGATGTCTCTGTAGGTGTGGTTGGCATTTGTGATGTGTTCTGCATATGTGGAGGTGTTTTGAAATTTTGTTATGGCTGTGATGTGTTCTTTGTAACGTGTTTGAAATGATCTGCCTGTCTGTCCTATGTAGACGTTGTTGCAGGTGTTACATTTGAGTTTGTATACGCCTGTGTGGTTGTATTTGTTTGTTTGTTTGTTTGTGTTGAGATGTTTTTGTAGAGTGTTATTTGTTCTGTATGGAATGTTGTAATTTAATTTCTTGAATGAGTTTGCAATTTTATATGTGTTTTTGTTTTCGTATGTTAGTGTGTTGTATTTTTGTGTTCTTGTGTTTGTGTTGTATTCTTCTGTTTTTGTGGTTTTGTTTTGTCTTACGTATTATGTTGTCTATTATGTTGGGGTTGTATCCGTTTTCTTGTGCTATGTATTTGATTGTGTTTAGTTCTTCGTTGTAATCCTGCTGGTTCATTGGTATGTTGAGTAGTCTGTGTACCATTGTTCGGAATGCAGCTTGTTTGTGTTGTGTGGGGTGGTTGGATGTGTTGTATATGTGTGTTGTTGTTGTTGGTTTTCTGTAGACTTTGAATTATTTATTAGTTTTTATTATTTATTTATTTATTTAACCTGGTAGAGATAAGGCCATCAGACCTTTTCTTCCCCTCTACCAGGGGATTACAACTACAATATTAAGACTACAATTAGAATTATAATTACAATCAATATTAAATTAAAAAATACAATAAAAATCAAAGTACTAAAAGATTAACTGATTAATAAAAGCTAGACAGTTTATTGTAAAAGTTAAGAAGAGAGAAGCATTTCTTTTATTGATTAAGTAAAAATTAAACCTACTCTACGCAGTAAGAAAATACTTAATAAGTGTGCTTTGAACGCTACTAAATTCCGACAGTCTCTGATGTCACTGGGTAGGATATTCCACAAGCGCGAGAGCGAGATTGTGTATGATGATGAATACTATGATGTCTTATATGTTGGTATGGCTAATATGCGGCTATTTTGCGTGCGTGTGAAGAGATTATGATATGATGACAGGTAACAAACGGGAGGCAAGGTAGGTAGTTGTAGAGGTGTGAAGGACTTGGAAAAGGAGAACAAGAGAATGAAAATTTCTACGTTCGTTAAGCCGTAGCCAGTTTAGAGTTTGGAAGGATGGGGTAATGTGGTCAGCGCGACGGACATCGCAGACGAAGCGAACACAAGAATTATGAACACGTAATTTTTGGCGACTGGTTGACATTGAGGTCAGTCAGTAGAAAATCACAATAATCGAAGTGGGGGATTGTGTTTGTTGTCTACTTTTGCTATTGTGATGTCTAGAAAATTTATGGATTTGTTGTTTTCAATTTATAATGTGTAGTGTAGCTTTGGGTGTATTTTGTTTATGTGTTGATGTAGGTTTTGGACCTGTCTTTTGTTTCCTTTGTATAGTACAGGGACATCATTTTATTTTTACTTCAATTTTTATTGTACCTGAGTTTTTTAATGTACTTCACTCCCACCCCTTCTACTAAGGAAGTTCCAACTCCACACAGAACCAAGACCACAGATAGTAAGCAGTACTGAGTTACTGAGTATAGTACGTTCCAGAAATATGTTCGCGTTTTCCAGTGACGAAAGAGCTTTCAATATTGAATCATATTTTCGCACAGGTACTGTCCGTTTGCCTACGTCGCATCCCGATTTCCCCCACCTGCTTCTGCTCGCCCCTCTGTAAAAGTTTGGCTGTCTTAGCTCTTTTCTGAAAACATTAATTTCTCTTAGTAATTGGACGTTTACGTAATATTACACAACTGTTTAATTTAA
This sequence comes from Periplaneta americana, assembly GCA_025594305.2. Taxonomy (NCBI): domain Eukaryota; kingdom Metazoa; phylum Arthropoda; class Insecta; order Blattodea; family Blattidae; genus Periplaneta; species Periplaneta americana. The sequence continues at coordinate 104,615,346 of JAJSOF020000027.1, forward strand.
CTTAAATAAAAGGGCCTCGTTAAGTAATTAACTGTCACGTGATTTCCTCCCTTTCTACAATCCTGCGGCATAACCACTTGGACGGACAGTAGATAGCATGTCTGAGTAATTTTATATTTTCGGGTCGGGCAGAAGTGAAGATTGAAATCACAGTACGTAGAGTAGGTACAGAATTATTTCAACATGAGTTACTAGTACGAAGGACGAAACTGGCAATTGGAATTAGATGCAATAGTCTATAGTGCGATAATATGCACAAAAGAACTGAAGCCCGTATCGAAATGAACGGCCACCATTTTCAAAATTGTGTTTAAATATTCATATTATGATTATTTTTCAATTTAACTTCTTTCTCTATATTGTACGCTAATATGCTGTAGACAGTATAATATACTTGCATAATGAATACGTTCGCATGGATAACTCACTTCGTGAGTAAAAACACTTATTCTTAATACAGTACTGTACTTTGATTAAAGAAAAATCTAATGAAAATTATCAAACTCAAAATCGCGATATTTCCTAGTTTACGTAAATGGATGAACTACTTTTCTTCCATCCTATACTTAGCAGAGTGATTTGTGTTTTACGCCAGTATCATCGAACTCCAGTCTTGGAGGGGGGAGCAAGCGGTGTTTCCGGTTCTCTAAAGATATAGACAGGTTAATATTAAAAATGTTAGTAAAAATAAAATGATGTCCCTGTATTAGTATGTCATCTACGTATCTGTGCCAAATAACTTGTCAGAAAGTAAACACGTGGACAAGAAGCAGAGAGCGTAGCTAACCAGGATAAGCAGAGGGTATGTGACATACCGGTAGGTGCAGATCTGACTACACAGACGAGACTGACTTCATATTGAATTCGTTTGTTCTGAATGAAAGCTTCAACGCGCGATATGATGTGAACGTGATTCTCAATTTATTTTCTTTTCAAATACGAGAAGATGTGTCGGAGCCTAGGACTGAAAGGAATTCGTACAAATATCGCGAGATTGTCTGCCCAGGAGAATCAGTCTGCCGGAAATTGTGGGGCGTCCGGTCGATAGAGATGTCTGCCGGTACCGTACCGGAGAGTTGATCTAATCTGCTACACGTCCCCTGATCAAAAGACGATCCCTCGCCATTGTCAAGGTTCGCATCTTCTGCCTTTCGTGGCTCTGTCGCGCATGATGGATGATTATTTGTGTCTATTGTTTGTCTTTAGTCTGATTTCTGGAAAGTCTTACGAGGTCATCGTTTCCTTTTCTGTTGCCTTATGGCCAAGGTTCGACGTTGACAGACGACGACCTCGTACAGTTCGATCTGGGTTCGAGATGCTTTCAACCTTTCGATTCAAGAAATAAAACACACTATCAGATCACGTTGCCCTCTTCGACATCTCACCAAAATTATGACGATATTAGTACACACATCAGAGGTCTGCATCGGACGTTTTCTCTCGAGCGCCAAGTAGTTCATAGCATAATCCGATAGGTAGCGCACATGGATGATGGGTAAACTTTTTACGAGCGATAAATCCTCGAACGGTATAAGCCGAGCGTTAGACATTCGTTCTTGTTACAGTGATGAACTGTGTAGTAACATCATAGATGTTTATCATTTCAAAACTTTGCAGTGTTTAACTAATCTCTCCATAGTACAACTACAAAACTTGCTTTAAAATGTAATATAAATGTTGTAGGTAAATGTTCCCCCCCCCCACACAGGAGTGATTTTGTTTTTGCCACATCTGATAGATGTTATTGGATGTAAATGTAATCTAGTAATAATAATAATAATAATAATAATAATAATAATAATAATAATAATAATAATAATAATAATAATAATAATAATAATAATCTCTAATAATTAGTGTATCAATCTTTGCGTCTGTAACAGTTGTGCAGCATGATTATTCGTTTTATTATATTTTCTGTGACATTATCTCTGTACTAATATTGTTATTAATCTACTGCTATATCAATAATATTTTGTAAAACGTTTCTACATTGTCGCAGTATATAGGCGGAACACTATGTATGGACCTATCATATTATATATGTGGTAAATCAAATATTGAATAATTATTAATTAGCAATAATAACTGTATATCGAAGTTTTTCATACTATTTTATTTATAACCTCATGTTCCTGTTTTGGTACGTTCCATTGACTGTTCCATTAAACGTTTGTCAATAAAGCCTTATTTTTACCTTGTGAGCAAAACATATGTGTATCTTATCTGTCGCCTTCCTTACAAGATAAGACATGTCGGTGAGATGACCTTGTACTGTGCTTCTATTTATTACGAGCGTATCACGACCGATCGTATCTCACTCGAGGGTGCGACACTCGACCGAGTTCAAGCAAGCGATTTAACTCCAATGCAGCACTCTGACACAAATGGTAGGATTATACCTTTAACTAGTACAGAAATGGTAGGATTCTTCCAGGAGATTTAGACCGTGAAAAGTTTTTCAAACGCGGACCTTAAAAATACTACTTCAACTTGACAGGTCTGAACACGGGTCTCCAACGTGAAAGGTCTACTGTCTAGGCAAGTCTTGCCCAAGATGTTATCCCGCAGGACGGGATGGTGTAATAGGCTATCGATCTCAGAGGTGGAGTAAGACATTTGCGCATCGAAATGACTTAGGGATATGCCTTATTTACGTACTTGCGGCTTTTAAGGAACCCGAAGGTTCACTGCCCGCTAATCTTGTGCAAGATTAATTCAGTCTCTATCATCATATCCTACCTCCCTCAAAGTCATTTTAATATTATCCTTCCGTGTACGTCTCGGCCCCCCAACTAACACTCTATATGCATTTCTGGATTCGCCCATACGTGCTACATGCCCTGCCTATCTCAAACGTCTGGATTTAATGTTCCTAATTGTGTCAGGTGAAGAATACAATGCGTGAAGTTCTGTGTTGTGTAACTTTCTCCATTCTCCTGTAACTTCATCCCTTTTAGCCCCAAATATTTTCCTAAGAACCTTATTCTCAAAAACCCTCAATCTCTGTTCCTCTCTCAAAGTGAGAGTCCAAGTTTCACAGCCATAAAGAACAACCGGTAATATAACTGTTTTATAAATTCTAACTTTCAGATTTTTTGACAGCAGACTAGATGACAAAAGCTTCTCAACTGAATAATAACAGGCATTTCCCATATTTATTCTGCGTTTAATTTCCTCCCGAGTATCATTTATATTTGTTACTGTTGCTCCAAGATATTTGAATTTTTCCACCTCTTCGAAGGATAAATCTCCAACTTTTATAGTTCCATTTCGTACAATATTCTGATCACGAGACACATAATCATATACTTAGTCTTTTCGGGATTTACTTCCAAACCTATCGCTTTACTTGCTTCATGTAGAATTTCCGCGTTTTCCCTAATCGTTTGTGGATTTTCTCTTTAATCGGATATTTAACGACCTTGCATTTCTGTGAGCTTACTCGTGTCTACCGTGGATGGAATGACTGATAGCCCGATGGTATTTTGGTGAGATGAGTCCGAAAATTCGTTATACATATTTTAAAACAGAATAAAAAACACGGCCCAGTTGCAGAAAATGGACATTGGAGAATTCTAAAAAAAACAGAGAAATTATAAGCATGTATCAAGAAACAGATATCACTGCAATAACCAAAAGTAGACGACAGTTGTATAGGCATATCTACGAAGAGATGAGACCTCACATTGTGGACTGAGCACATCGTAGATTACGATACATTGTATGAACTAGTGTGACGGACATCTGTGTGGGTCTAGTATTGGCAACAGAAGCATTTGCCCACGCTTATCAGTCTGTCGTGTATTGTCTGCAAACGTCCTTGGCCCCGTCAGCTACCTCCTGCATTTAGGGGAAAGTAGCCATCAATGGACCAGCTAACGATTTCTTATTTATATAACAAAGACAATGCCTTAAATTCCGTTCATAGGCTTGAACAATTACATTACTAATAAGGAATGTCAAAATGAAGTTTCAGGGCTACATCTATTTATAATAATAATAATAATAATAATAATAATAATAATAATAATAATAATAATAATAATAATACTTACAAAATGGTTTTAAGGAACCGAAGGTTCATTGCTGCCCTCACATAAGCCCGCCAGCATTCCCTATCCTGTGCAAGATTAATCCAGTCTCTATCATCATACCCCACCTCCCTCAAATCCATTTTAATATTATCCTCTCATCTACGTCTCGGCCTCCCCAAAGGTCTTTTTCCCTCCGGCCTCCCAACTAACACTCTATATGCATTTCTATACTCTCCCATTCGTGCTACATGCCCTGCTCATCTCAAACGTCTGGATTTAATGTTCCTAATTATGTCAGGTGAAGAATACAATGCGTGCAGTTCTGTGTTGTGTAACTTTCTCCATTCTCCTGTAACTTCATCCCGCTTAGCCCCAAATATTTTCCTAAGCACCTTATTCTCAAACACCCTTAACCTATGTTCCTCTCTCAGAGTGAGAGTCCAAGTTTCACAACCATACAGAAGAACCGGTAATATAATTGTTTTATAAATTCTAACTTTCAGATTTTTGGACAGCAGACTGGATGATAAGAGCTTCTCAACCGAATAATAACACGCATTTCCCATATTTATTCTGCGTTTAATTTCCTCCCGAGTGTCATTTATATTTGTTACTGTTGCTCCAAGATATTTGAATTTTCCACCTCTTCGAAGGATAAATCTCCAATTTTTATATTTCCATTTCGTACAATATTCTGGTCACGAGACATAATCATATACTTTGTATTTTCGGGATTTACTTCCAAACCGATCGCTTTACTTGCTTCAAGTAAAATTTCCGTGTTTTCCCTAATCGTTTGTGGATTTTCTCCTAACATATTCACGTCGTCCGCATAGACAAGAAGCTGGTGTAACCCGTTCAATTCCAAACCCTGCCTGTATAATAATGATAATAATAATAATAATAATAATAATAATAATAATAATAATAATAATAATAATAATAATAATAATAATAATCTTTATTTATACTGGCAGAGTTAAGGCCATAAGACCTTCTCTTACACTCTACCAGGTCACAAAGTATACAAGGAGTTAAAATTTAACAAAAAGTTAAAGAACAGAATACTAACATATTACAAAAAAAAATAATAATAATAGCATAATAAAATCGACACTAAACAACATGTCTGCCGTCTGAGTTGTTTCTGCGAGCTTCCAGGATTTCACAGGTCTCCAAATGTGAGATGGCTATACTGACATAAGTGGTTTCTGTATGGAATGATAGCCCTATATCAACATTCTATGAAACTCGAATAAACTCATTTCGCCACAAATAGTGACATATGCTGTTTCTGCAATCCCTGATTCATATGTAGGCCTATGACTTTAAATTATTACTAACAGTTTCGGTATTCGAAATTAATAAATTTCTGAAGAATGACTTTCGGAATACCTATGATTTTCGAAAACATGGAAGTAGGATTACAGCCTTTCGGGAAAATGGATAAGAAAAAATTTACGGGAATCGAAATGTAAAGGCCCATTCACAATGAAAATTAAACATAACCGTAACATAAACACAGAAGTTTGCGCCCAGGCTACCAAATGGGATCATTCACAATGATTCACATAAACATTGCCATAAACATTACCGTAAGACGTTAACATGAAAGTTTGCAAACTCCAAACTTTCATGCTTATGCTTACGTGATTTGCAAACAGAACACAATCGTGGAGCGCTGAAGTATACGACAGAATATGAGGAAATGGCGTCGTTGTTATGTTTCCATGGTTACCAAGAATGTTTGCTGTTACTGTATGTTAATGTTCCCATCGTGAATGATGGTATGACTTCTTGATTTTACTGTAACGTTAAGTTAACGCTTACGTTATGTTTAATTTTCATTGTGAATGAACCTTAATATGTAAGATACACGTACCAAATAACGCCACCTTAACACTTCAGTCACTTTTTCTCTGGAAATAAGTTATGTACAAACACGAAAATTATGAAATAGAAACTGTAATCTTATCTTTACAAAATAACACAATGAAAATGGATATATTATATACCGAACAAGAATTAGAACTCAAATAGGAAAACTTTGTAAACTGGCGTTATTAGGGACAGGTTGTACAAATTAACGCCACCTATTTTCTAGTAATCTATACACTTATAATTGTTAATGAATTATTTTTCCTAAGCAACACAAATTGAACTAAGCGACTAAATTTGAGTTTCTGTTAATAAAGGATACAAAATCACTCAATACTAATGAAAGATTCTTGATCTGAAACTGAAACACCAGATGGATTAGGAAAATATGTTTTCCAGTAACTCCTTACTTTAAAAAAAAGAGACAATGTGACTCAGTAGAAAGTTATTAAACACAAAAGCATTTACCTTAGTTTAATATGAATGTTTTCCAATAAGTAAAACAAAAAAATTAAGTTATGTAAAATAAAAAAATAAGAGTTCGATCAACAATTGAACCTATATCATCACTGCACATTCTGAACATTTGTAAGTTGAAAGCTTAGTGACTTTCCCGATGTTTTCACACTGATGCTGTACTGTCAGCCTTAGTACTAACATAGCCTAAAATTTTGTCTGTAGACCTTTAACCCCACATGGCGTTAAAGCGCTACTGAGTACTTGATAACATGACATACCTGTTTCTCTAACATTTTCAAATTTTATAGATAACAAATACTTTCTATACGTAGAAGAATGTTTAAGGATCACGAAAATATATAGTTTAATATAGTTATTATTTGCTCAACACACAAAATAAAATATTGCCTCTTACCTTGATATAAGAACAGCCATTCACTATCAACACTTGCTTACTTACTTACAAATGGCTTTTAAGGAACCCGAAGGTTCATTGCCGCCCTCACATAAGCCCGCCATTGGTCCCTATCCTGTGCAAAATTAATCCAGTCTCTATCATCACACCCCACCTCCCTCAAATCCATTTTAATATTATCCTCCCATCTACGTCTCGGCCTCCCTAAAGGTCTTTTTCCCTCCGGCCTCCCAACTAACACTCTATATGCATTTCTGGATTCGCCCATAAGTGCTACATGCCCTGCCCATCTCAAACGTCTGGATTTTAAGTTCCTAATTATGTTAGGTGAAGAATATAATGCGTGCAGTTCTGTGTTGTGTAACTTTCTCCATTCTCCTGTAACTTCATCCCGCTTAGCCCCAAATATTTACCTAAGCACCTTATTCTCAAACACCCTTAACCTATGTTCCTCTCTCAGAGTGAGAGTCCAAGTTTCACAACCATACAGAAGAACCGGTAATATAACTGTTTTATAAATTCCAACTTTCAGATTTTTGGACAGCAGACTGGATGATAAGAGCTTCTCAACCGAATAATAACACGCATTTCCCATATTTATTCTGCGTTTAATTTCCTCCCGAGTGTCATTTATATTTGTTACTGTTGCTCCAAGATATTTGAATTTTTCCACCTCTTCGAAGGATAAATCTCCAATTTTTATATTTCCATTTCGTACAATAATCTGGTCACGAGACATAATCATATATTTTGTCTTTTCGGTATTTACTTCCAAACCTATCTCTTTACTTGCTTCCAGTAAAATTCCCGTGTTTTCCTAATCGTTTGTGTATTTTCTCCTAACATATTCACGTCATCCACATAGACAAGAAGCTGATGTAACCCGTTCAATTCCAAACCCTGCCTGTTATCCTGAACTTTCCTAATGGCATCTTCTAGAGCGAAGTTAAAAAGTAAAGGTGATAGTGCATCTCCCTGCTTTAGCCCACAGTGAATTGGAAAAGCATCAGATAGAAACTGACCTATACGGACTCTGCTGTATCAACACACAACAGGAAAATGATTGAATATAATGTCACTCGTAAATGTCAGCGGACAGCTAGTAACTCATTTCATCACTAGATTGCAAGCGAATGCAGGCTACAGTAGTGCACTACCGAAAACTTGTGCCGTTAACAAATTTTAATAGGGTGGCGTTAAAGGTATATAGTACGTCCGCTCAAATGAGAGCCACTCGGAACGTGCGATTGGACACACTTTCCGCAGGGAGCAAGTGGGCGCGGGACTCCGAGCAGATTCCATGTAAACAACGCTGCGTTGCCATCTCTCCCTTCTGAAGACTGAAGTGAACCTTCGTGTGCGTCTTGTAAACAGAGAACTAAAACACGAACACCTCCTATTCGGAGTCCGTTGAGTTACTATTTAAATCAATTACACAAAATTCCAAGCTAGCTTCTAAGAAGCGATAATCACTTTTTGTCTTCATGTTCGATATACTTTACCCAATGCTTTTTATTATTAATGTCATCCATCACATTTACTATTAAATCACGTACTTCTTTAACAGATTTGTTTCCCAATCCATTTTCTGACCGGACATTTCTATTCAGTTCCGATCAAACTAATTCTATGGCAGCGAGGCAACAATGGTATGGTGGGCAGTCGTAGTACAACATGGCCGTATTTCGATGATAGTTCATCAATTACATATATCTTTTTCTGTAATGGCTACATTTTATCTCTTGTAGCAGACGTAACTTTGTTGTTGGGACTGGCGAGGGCAAAGGGATGTTATTTTCACGTTTTAATGACATCTATTGTTGATCTAGTGGTAGGTACAGGATTCACAATACGGGAATGGTATGGGGCATTATCCATAATGATGACAGACGGTTCTTCTAGTCGTTTTAGCAAACATTCCTCAAACCATTCTTCAAAGATTTTAGAATTCATAGTCCCATAATAATCAGCCGGGGCATCACACATACTTTTGTGGGTAACGAATAATGCTCCTGGAATGAAACCATTTCTTCCTCCCGCATGTAAATTTACCATTCGTTGTCTTTTACCTGAAGAAAAATTGTCATCAAAATAACTTGACCCATCTCACCAACGACACTTTACTCCGTCATGGGTATCATACCATGTTTCGTCTAAGTATACTTCTTCATAACCCAGTTGTCGATAATACTCTATATTCCGTAAATACGAGGAACGCCACACCCGTATTCGTAATGAATCCATTGCTGCTGGTTGAGATCCATGAATTTTATATTTAAACCCCATTGAATATAAGAGTTTCATTAATATAGTTCTTGATACAGAAACTCATATTGGGTGTCTTGTGTTTTATTACGCATTGCATTGAGAAGTTTATTTGACGTTGGAGCTATTTTATTTTTGATTTATATTATATGGAACACAAAATCCACAATATACATTTACAGTCTTCTGCCTTGTTCTGAGCTAACTGTATTATACTTGCGGGCTCGTCTGAAACCGAATACTATATGAACTTGTTCTCGGAGCACCGACTTAGATCTGTCAACAGCGCTGGCGTACCAACAACACGCTAATCCCTTATTCATCTGTCGTAAAAAATCTTGGCTTCTTTTTTGATAATAATCTAAGTTGGAATTTTCAAGTTAAAGAAACGATAAAAAAAATCTGTTCCTCCATTCACTGTTTGAGTCGCTTGAGAAACTTCTTGCCCCAGCAACTAAAACTTACCCTAGTGCAAACCCTAGTAACGCCGCACTTCGATTATTGTGACGTTTTGTTAAGTGACCTAAGTTCTGAATTGTCAGTCAAGTTAAATGAGCTCAGAATATGTGCGTCAGATACGTATGCAACATCCGACGGTATGATCACATATCACCATCCTTCGCAAGTCTCTCGTGGCTCCGACTTAAAGAACGTAGAACTTTACACTCTTTGTCTTTACTCTTTCGAATTCTGCACACTTCAACACCAAATTACCTTTCGTCTCGTTTCTCTTATCTATACTCTAACCACGACGAAATACCAGATCACTTATCTGTGGCACGCTAAGTATACCTCTTCATAGAACATCTTGTTATTCATCATCTTTTACAGTATCCACCTCGCGTCAATGGAATTCCTTGTCACAAAGTATTAGGGGCTGTAAGACAATAAACACCTTTAAGAACAGCTTAAAAGATAACCTTATTAGCATTTCACTCCAATCATACTGATTTAAACTATCACTGACTACATTGTTACTTTTTCTTTAGACATCATCCTGATTGTGCTGTATTTTAATTGTCTCGTAATAATCTCTTTCTATTACCTAATATTATTTGAAATATATTAACATTCTATGTATTTTAGTTTAATTCTGCTACACAGTTTATTTCAGTGTTTAATTAATAGTTCATAGTATTTTGTTGTTTAATTTGTAAATAACTTTTGTATACATGTAACTCTCATCTAAATCAAATTGTTGGATTCTTTGTAAGTTCATGCATATGTATATACACTTTTTGCTGGTTGAGTGGAAGAGAAGGCCTTACGGCCTTAACTCTGCCAGCTAAAATAAATCATTATTATTATTATTATTATAACAACCAGCCGCGTGCTTCAAGACTGAAACACCTGACGCCTCCCGCTCAAGGTAGGTGCAAGTGGCTCTTATTTGAGCGGACGTACTATACATGACGTTATTTGGCTCAGGGACCTTACAAAGTTTCGTGCATATACAGATATCGCTGTCTAGTCCGTGAAATGTAGACTTCGAGTCTCGCCATGTACTCCTGGCTTTCTTCTCTCTCCGAAAAAAAAAAAAAAAAGAAGGCTAATAAAACGAATGGTCAACTGCAGGCGCGACGGCTAACCGTACGGTGAGGTGTGGAAACAGAGTGCTGTGGCGAGGTGTGGAGTGGAGAAAAATGGTCTGCACCTTGCAGCTAATGAGGTCAAATAAATTCTAACGACGAGGGGAGGCGGGCGGAAATCTGTACACGCTTACTTTGTCATAGCTAGACTCGGCGGTTGAATTTGTCTCTCCGTGTTTTATGTTGACAGTAACATTGTCCGCTTTCTTCGAACGTAATGGCGATAGAAGCTTTACCTAATGGATCAGAGTTGTGGCCTCTTACACTTCAGCAAATGAAGGGAATAAAGAAGCAGGTGCTCGTATCTTAGCTGGAGTGCGCTGCCGCTTCTTTGAAGACAAGCGGGAAACGATCTTACGGTCGAGAGATGCTCGTTTATGCTTAGTAAAGGAAGTGAAGCGAACGAGTGGCTGAAATAAGTTAAATATCATCAGGGGTATCAGAAATAATAATGATAATAGTAACAAATATAATAATAATAATAATAATAATAATAATAATAATAATAATAATAATAATAATAATAATTTCCTACAAACGATTAGGGAAAACGCGGAAATTCTAGTTGAAGCAAGTAAAGCGATAGGGTTGGAAGTAAATCCCGAAAAGACTAAGTATATGATTATGTCTCGTGACCAGTGTACGAAATGGAACTATAAAAATTGGAAATTTATCTTTTGAAGAGGTGGAAAAATTCATATATCTTGGAGCAACAATAACAAATATAAATGACACTCGGGAGGAAATTAAACGCAGAATAAATATGGGAAATGTCTGTTATTATTCAGTTGAGAAGCTTTTGTCATCTAGTCTTCTGTCAAAAAATCTGAAAGTTAGAATTTATAAAACAGTTATATTACCGGTTGTTCTGTATGCTTGTGAAACTTGGACTCTCACTCTGAGAGAGGAACATAGATTAAGGGTGTTTGAGAATAAGGTTCTTAGGAAAATATTTGGGGCTAAGAGGGATGAAGTTACAGGAGAATGGAGAAAGTTACACAACGCAGAGCTGCACGCATTGTATATTTCACCTGACATAATTAGGAACATAAAATCCAGACGTTTGAGATGGGCAGGACATGTAGCACGTATGGGGGAATCCAGAAATGCATATAGAGTGTTAGTTGGGAGGCCTGAGGGAAAAAGACCTTTGGTGAGGTCGAGACGTAGATGGGAAGATAATATTAAAATGGATTTGAGGGAGGTGGGATATGATGGTAGAGACTGGATTAATCTTGCTCTCAGGATAGGGACCAATGGCGGGCTTATGTGAGGGCGGCAATGAACATCCGGGTTCCTTAAAAGCCAGTAAGTAAGTGAGGAAGTAAATAAGTAAGTCAATAATTAAGTAAGTAATTAAGTAAGTAAGTAAGTAAGTAATAATAATAATAATAATAATAATAATAATAATAATAATACTTCAACTGAAAAAAAAATGTATAATAAAATAATCAGACACTTCAGTGCAGCAAAATAACGTCAAGATTTTCGAGATTAATGTAGTTGGTCTATCTTATAAAATATAAAAAAGAAGCTGTAGGTACATATTTATTTATTTATTTATTTATTTATTGATGTAGGCCTACTTTCTTATTTAATATATTTATTTATACATTTATTTATATATTTGTTTACTTACTTATTTCTTACATAATAATTACTTATGCGTTCGTTCATTCATTCATTGATTTAGTCCGAGGTGGATCTAAACCCGACCAAGCGCACCCTCAGATTACGAGCGTAACTCGCTACTTTCTGAGCTACGCCGGCAGCCCGAAAAATGAAATCACAATTTTTGGTCTTTTTAAGCTTATAAATAATGTAACTTCTTAAGTGTCTAATATATAAATTATAGATATTAATTATGTTGCACATGTTTTCAGGAAGTGATCTTTTCGAACTTAAGGAGACCCCCACTAAAATGACAACTTTTTTCCTAATAATTTTTTTTTCAAATAAATTTAGAGAGCATGTTTACTATGTAAAAGATTAACAAAAGCAAACAAATTTTTAACTCCCTAATGTTTTTGGCTTTTGATTTTTCTATTTTTATAACTATTTTCAAACCCAAGTTTTTAGTAGAAGATCGTAATTTTTAAGCTTCTCTTTTTTGGTTGGATTCACAAGACATAAGAAACATTTCTACGTGTTCATGTTATGGAATATCTGATTTATTCTCTTTGGAAAACATTTTTGAAATGTTGAAAATGTTATATGTTATGATATATGATATGATATATATGATATGACATGATATTATATAAGATAGATATGATATGGTATATGATGATATATGACATGATATGACATGATATGATATGACGATATGATATGATATGATATGATATATGATATGATATAAGATAGATATGATATGATATATGATGATATATGACATGATATGATATGATATGATATGACATGATATGATATGATATGATATGACATGACATGACATGATATGATATATATAATATATGATATGATATATGATATGATATGACATGACATGACATGATATGATATATATATAATATATGATATGATATGACATGATATGATATGATGATATATGATAGATACGATATGATATGAAATGATATTATATATAATATGATATGACATGATATGATATATGATATGATAGATACAATATGATATGACATGATATGATATGATATGACATGATATGATATATGATATGATATGATATATGATAGATACGATATGATATGACATATGATATGATATTATATATAATATGATATGACATGATATGATATATGATATGATATGGTATATGATATATATGCTATGATATATGATAGATACAATATGATATGACATGATATGATATTATATTATATATGATATGATATAACATGATATGATATATGATATGATATGACATGATATGATATATGATAGATATGATGTGATATGACATATGATATGATATGTTATTTATTTATTTATTATTTGCTGATAATCGTAACATAAAATATACAATATACAGAGAAACTTTAGCTCGCCCCTGAAAGAGTAGAACTCGTGCTCAGGGGCGGATTCCTGAATTGAAATTAATAATTATACAATACAATTATAATTAATAATTATACAATACAATTATAATTAATAATTATAATACAATTATAATTAATAATTATACAATGCAATTATAATTAATAATTATACGACACAATTTGCAATTATAGTATACGTGTGTAAATTTAAATTTACAATTTTTCAATTTTATAAAATCCATACATAACTTTTTAAATTTAATACTAGAACTATTAGAATTGACAAGATTAGGATATTTAAATATAAATTTGTTATATATTCTTGGGCCTAAATTACTACTATGATTAAATACTGTAACAGTGTTGCATTTTGGTTGAAACAGTCTTAAATAATTCATACCTTTTGTTTCATAACTATGAGAATACAATTCAAAATTATTTCGATTTTTATGTATGAATTTTATTAATACAATATAATACATTTGTCTTACGTTAAGTACCTACATTAAAGTCTAGAAACAAATTTTGAGATGGAAAATCAATAGGTTTATGAAGACATTTTAATTATTTTCTTTTGTAATAAATAAAGTGGATTAAAATTGGATTTAAATGAGCTACCCCATCCTATAATTCCATACATAATTACCGATTGAAATAAAGTTAAATATATTTTACGTAATAAACTTATTGACAAGTAATTCCTCAATAAAACAACATAATATACTATTTTACGTAATTTATTACAGAGGTAATTAATGTGTTGCTTCCATTTTAAATGATTATCGAAAATTATGCCTAAATACTTAACTTCAGAGGACTCTTTAATAATAGGACATTTACAATGTATAAGACAACAATCAGAATTATGTAATTTAATACTTAATATAGATGTAGGAGGTTTGTTACATTTTTCAGATAATGAGAATGGAATAATTATGGTTTTATTTTCGTTGATAGAAAGATAATTTATGTCAAACCATTTTTTTATTAATTTAAGTCCATTATTTGAATTATTATATGCATCATACTAGGTTGTTCCACCAAAAAGTAAAACTGTGTCATCTGCATAAGAATAGTGAACACCATTGTATTGTTTTAAGTCAATTTTTAGTATGTCATTAATATATATTAAAAATAGAATAGGGCCTAGAACTGTGCCTTGGGGAACACCTATATTAATAATTAAAGGTTCACTTGAATAATTGTCAATTTTCGTTATTTGAATTCTGTCGTTAAGATGCGATTTTATTAAGTTTAAAGCATTACCTTTATAATATGATATATTTATTCACCTATCATATATCTGTAAGACAGACCTGTTACAATTGTATATTACCCCAGATCTGCCTTACTTTACAATTTTAATCTCCTATGCCAAGTCTCACAACTAAAAAAAATAAACAAAAACAAAACAAAACACACACATACACACTACAATATAACTTTAATATGTCATTACGTTTAACTTTCTCTTCCCATTTCATCTTCACTATCATTAAAAATTTTCCCAATTTATTTAACTCTCTTGTATTAGTTATATTTTCTTATATGCTACATACTTATTCGTATTCAAAAGTTTATTATTTATCCACTTTTTCCTTATATTGTCTCTGAAAATGTTATTTTTTCTATAATTCATGGAAAAAAAAATAAACTAGCAGCATTTCTCACAAAATAAATGCATAGAAACATGTAGCTACTCATAATTACTTGCAGTAAAAATTTTCATCCAGATTGATTAATATTTGACATAAAAAAGTTGGTGTTGAAACAAGAAAAGTTAACTGACGGAAAAATTGATTTGAATGTAAAATTAAGGGGAGTTGGTCATTATCGCATGCAAAATAATGGTAAAAATAGCCAATCATTTATCAGAGGTCTTTCATTTTTGTTAGCTATGTATATATACATATTAAGCTTTAAAGTGAAAAAGAATGGTTACTCTAGAGTAAATCTTTATCCTTAAATCAATTTTTTAAATTAAGCACAATTTTTTTTTATAAATTCACTACATGTCTGTGATTAGTTACACTCTATTCACTTATTATAGCACATATTGAATTGAAAATTTGACCACGTATTGCTATTAGATACTAAAACATACCCTACTAAAATTATTCATGTACCTGTAATATTATGGGTATAGGGATTATAGCAATCATCACCGTCAATAAATTAAAAAAAAAAAATTGAAGATTAGTATAAGCCCTATGCCCATAATATTACAGATATTTTAATAATTTTAGTAGGGTATGTTTTAATATCTGTTAGCAGTAAGTGGCCAAAATTTTAATTCAATGTGTGCTAGGATAAGTGAATAGAGTGTACCTAATCACAGGTATGTAGTGAATTTACATAAAAAATATGTTTAAATTCAAAAATTAATTTAAGGGTAAGATTTACACTAGATTAACCATTCTTCTTTCATTTTAAAGCTTAATGTATATACATATATCACTAAAAAAATGAAAGAGCTGTGATAAATAGTATTACATTTATGACTGCTTGAAGATAGGCTATTCTTACCATTACTTTGCATGCAATAACGTCCAATTCCCCTTAATATTTATGTAACATATACCTGTTAAAATTTTCCTTCGCAACATTCATCTAGTAACTTCAGGGAGCCAATTTGAGAACAAAACGTTATTAGATTTGTAATTAGAAATTTTTAAAAAAGAATTTTGGATGAAAAAATTATTTTAACAGATCTTTAAATGCGACACCCCCTTAAAGCCTAAATAAATAAATAAATAAATAAATAAAATATAAATAAAAAAAATATATATATATACACTATCTACCAAAAAGTAATTGGGCACCCAGGATTTTACGTGCTAGATGCCATGTTTCGGTGGCTACTATGCAGTGGTATGCAGACAATAATGTTCACCTGTTGGACTGGCCTGCACAGAGTCCTGATCTCAATCCCATTGAGCACTTTTGAGACGAATTGGACCGGCGATTGAGGTTTCGGAAATTCGGCCAACTTCCATTGTCCAACTGAGTGACATGTTGCAAGAGGAATGGCGACATTCCAGTGGATATCCTACACAAACTAGTGGAGAGCATGCCTGACAGGGTGGCTGCTGTTATAGCAACAAAGGTGGTACCACGAGGTTCTAAAGGGGCAAAAACAGTGCCCAGTTACTTTTTGGTAGATAGTATGTATGTGTATATATATATATATATATATATATATATATATATTGCAATCAGAATTGAATTAAATAAATTTTTGATATGAAAATATATATTCTAAAGAAGTCAAATAGCCAATAAAGAGTTTTGGAAAATGTTCATTATTTTCAATGAAGTCTCCCCTTAAAGCTTCTTAAATCGGAATGGAAAGCAGATACTGTAAATGAGATATCCTAGAGTATGTATTCTAATAATAAAACCAATCAAGCTTGGTATGCATGATTACAGAATATTAGTCTCTTTATACCAGTAAAAATCTCCATGCGCTCGTTTACAGAATCCCAATTCCAACTAAACAATAAACTATTATTAGATTTCTCGGTAGACGAACTCAACTATGGAAATCATTTGCAGTTAATGTCATCAGAATTTCCTCAGAGCGTAAAGAGGACTCGAATATCGTGTGGCATAACCTCCGAAAACAACGGGATATGATGTTTATTTTCATTGAAAGCAGATACCGGTATTCTGCGAACTCACCAGCCTGGCGAGAAAAATTATTGCTCGCCTAGCGAACTAGCTGTAAGGTCACATTAACTGCTTAGTAGCCAATAAAACCCGTAGTCGATCTAACCTTTAATGTGCCGAAATTGTGTGTATAGTCTGTTTCGATAATAAAGCGTGGTCTTATAATGTTCCAAAATTATACCTCATATGTGCTTCAATGTGATTTTAATGGGCAAAGTGTTAGGATCATGCAGTGCATTTATTTATTTATCTATTTATTTATCTATCTATTTTTATCTATCTATCTATCTATCTATCTATCTATCTATCTATCTATCTATCTATCTATCTATCTATCTATCTATCTATCTATCTATCTATCTATCTATCTATCTATCTATCTATCTATCTATCTATCTATCTATCTATCTATCTATCTATCTATCTATCTATCTATCTATCTATCTATCTATCTATCTATCTATCTATCTATCTATCTATCTATCTATCTATCTATCTATCTATCTATCTATCTATCTATCTATCTATCTATCTATCTATCTATCCATCCATCCATCCATCCATCCATCCATCCATCCATCCATCCATCCATCCATCCATCCATCCATCATCCATCCACCCACCCACCCACCCACCCACCCACCCACCCACCCACCCACCCACCCACCCACCCACCCACCCACCCACCCACCCACCCACCCACCCACCCACCCACCCACCCACCCACCCACCCACCCACCCACCCACCCACCCACCCACCCACCCACCCACCCACCCACCCACCCACCCACCCACCCACCCACCCACCCACCCACCCACCTACCCACCCATCCCATCCATCTATCTATCTATCTATCATAGTATTAGTACTACATAGCTTCACAGCTAGAATATGGTACATGTAAAAATTTTAATAGTACTACAAAGTCTTAATTATAGTCACAGTCTAGTTGAAATATATATATATATATATATATATATATATATATATATATATAGGGTGATTCACGAGGATTCACCGCTGCTTACGAAGCTTATTTCCGAAGACATCGTGAGTAAAATATGTCATATTAATACTGTATGTGTCCTAATCTCAATATTTTCAGAGCTGCACTAATTTGAAGTTGCCACAGATGCAGGCAGACCCAACTCTCTGAGCTACATGTCAGTTCTGTGATGAGGGAAATAGAAACTATTCCATTTCTGGATTATTTCCTAATTATTTAGTGCGAATTAATCCTGTATGTGTAATATTTAATATGAAACGGTTTCTTAATTGAATGTAACTAATTTATTATTAGAGACAGAATAAGTTAACAGGAAAACTGAACGACTCGAAGTAGGTACACTTTTGTGTTCAGTCCTCTTATGTTGTAATGCAAAGTGGGTTATGCCTGAATAACCGTAGGGAATTTGTCGAAAGGCATTTCGTGTGCCGTGCGAGGAAATGCCCTAGGGGAGCGGGCTTCATGATTAAGATGGATGAAAGGTATTCTCGAGAGAGCCCGCTAAGCAGTGTCCGCAGACGAAACGGATCTGCAATTGTTTTCGCAGAAATTCCTTTCAATTGTTTCCAACCGAATCAATGATAGAAGATCTCTGAGTTTTCAATTAAATGTACTTCGTTCTGAAATGTGTTCATACACGAAAGTTAAAGAAACAGGAGACCACTACGTACTAAGATGTTAAAAGAAATAACTGTGACAATTCATGTAGGCCACTGTTGTTGATTGGAATTTCCCTTCCGCATGTCCCGTGTTGCCCCGCTGTATGTTCGAATAATGCAGGCTTAGATCATCTCAGCTGAGTTTATAAAAAGTTCTCATTGAGCAATTGATACAGGTAGAATGATTGGTTCATTGATATTGAGATTAGGGGAGAGTTGGGTAGTATCGGACATCGGGTAATATTGGACAGTGCGTTTCTTTCATCTACCACCATATGGTAGTACCTGAATGACATGGTTACGTTTCTCTATGCGACATCACAGAAACGTAACCATGTCAATCAGGTACTATCATCGTGTGGTAGATGAAAGAAACTCACTGTCAGATATTACCCGATGTCCAATACTACCCAACTCTCCCCTACTTCTTACACTTCGGTAAATTTCTTTATTATTAGGACAATTTATAAATGGAAAAGCAGATTGATACATAGAACAATAAAACAAAAACGTTGAGGAAACGAGAATCCTCCTATCTTAACCTATGTTATATTAATAGTTTTTAATACACCTTTGCTCAGAAACTAGTGGGGGTACAGTAATTGCATTTTTACAGCATATTTCTTATAATTTTAGCCTTAAGATACGAGGGGCTTTCGAAACACATAATTTAATCTTCATGTTATGATTTTTTTCAAATAATGAAAATTTGAATATAGCCTAATTTTTTTATGGATTTTAGGGTTAACTCTTTTGAAAATTTGAATGTCATAAAATGCTCGTTTTGTCAAACATTAAGCTATAATGAATTTTTCTGAAAGTTTGAAGTAACTGTAATGGGTAAAAACTGAGAAAAAGTTCATTTTGTATAGAAAATATAAACTACGGAAAATGATCTTTAAAATTATTAGTACAGCCAAGCTGCATATGATTCACCGTTAAAAAAAGCTCCTTAGAATTGAGTGATTCATGTGTTTCATATACCATTGGAAAGAAAAAAATTTAGAGAATATAATGCAGTAAAAATAAAAATGAATATTTTTCACTATTTTTCATGGGGATCTTAAAAATGTTTAGTATATCTCTGCTGCATATGGCGGATTGCTATAAAAACCTTTAGCACTCTGGATATGTTTTACATACTAATGGAAAGAGGAAATTTTAGATAACCTAATGTAGTAAAAAACCAAAAATGAAAATGTTCACTATTTTGGAAGGTCCGGCTTCCCTTAACACATGTAGCAATACCAGCCACTGGAAAAGAAAACAAACATATAAAAGCTGGTTTACAATAAACCGGGAACAAAAACGACAACGGAAACAAGAACGGAAATAATGTTAAAATAAATGTATTTAAATGTAACTCAGTAGAGGATCAAGGAACTCCATCTCCTTATTTGACGGGTTTGTTTAACTTGTATAAGTAGTAATGCATCAGTACATTCATGGAAAAGCAATACTCCTAATTATATTAAACGAAAGTATATAGTTAATTGTGAATGCTCATATTTAAATACATTTATTTTAACAATATTTCCGTTCTCGTTCTCGTTCCCGTTCCCGGTTTATTGTGAACCAGCCTTAAGTGTATATAATTGTACTCTAGAGTAAAACAAAGACACTGATAATTATTTTGTGTCTCACAAACTAGGAAATCATATTAGTTTTAAGGTTTTTTAAATTAATTTTTTAGTTTGGCAATTGAATTTGAATTGGAAGAAAAGTGGTTGTTATATTATGCTAAAATTGAATATTTCCATATAAAAACTGCCAACCTATCATGCTTATAAATTTTAGCATTTTATGTAACAAAATGATTTTTGAAATTACTTCCCCTTTTTGTTAGTTTATTTCCTATGAAGATGCAAATATATTGGTCAGAGAATCTGCATAGATAATTTGAGGGGGAATAGATGGGTAGTCAGGTTGTTTGATTGTCCTTAACTATAGGAATCATTACAAATCTAATCTTTCAGGTAAAGCTTCCTGTAAAGCAGATTTGAATAATTTCAAGGGATAAATTGTTCCGGGGCGGGTATCGATCCCGGGACCTCTGGTTGAACGTACCAGCGCTCTGCCAACTGAGCTACCCGGGAACTCTACCCGACACCGTCTCAACTCTTCCCTTTATATCCACACAACTCGCGTGGGCTGACGAAACGCCAGAGACCCACATTGAGTGCACATAAACTCTGTATGACTTGAAATTGTGGTTTTCTGTTAACGTACACAGTGACGTAATATATTATGCAAATCTAATCTTTCAGGTAAAGTTCCTGTAAAGCAGATTTGAATAATTTCAAGGGAAATAAAAATAGGAATCATTGTGGAATTACAGTAACTGGCTCGGGCGACAACTTCTCTGACATTGGTGTAACGCATGCAACCTAATTGATAGATTTACAGGCGAAGTAGAGATTCAGTAAGAGCTAAGGAAAAGTAACAAACATTGTAGGAGCTTAATACGTAGCTATGGAAATGAACATAAACAAAGGAATTACTTTTACAATATTGATAACGAAAAAAATGAAAGTGCGCGTGAGGTATGAAATTGCTTGAAATCAATTGAAAACAATATCTACTTTACTTGTAAGTAAAGTTAGTGTCTTCTGAATGAAATGCGGAAAACAAGTTTGTCATATTGTTTGGATGCACGCAAATTGAATTATTTAGTCTATGGATGACAGTTCAAGAGAATGACATAACTAGAGCCCGGATTTATATGCACTTACAGAGCTTGAATTATTTATGTGCTCTATAAAATCTTAAAATATGCAACATAAATAAAAAAAAATAACAGCTAGTAAATGTTTTTACTTTTAAATGAAATGAAAAGATTACAGATTACAATTTTTAAACTTTAATGCAGATATTTCCCAGTTGCTTACGTCACAGAATTTTCATATCCTGTACGAAGTCTTGACTTATCAGCGTGTGATGCGTTTTTGTGGGGATTAATGAAAGAACTTATCACAAACCATGGCGGAAGAAATATAGAGTCCACCGCTGTGGAGTAATGGTTAGTATGTCTGACCGTGAAACGAGCGGGCATGGTTCAATTCTTGATTGGGACAAGTTACCTGGTTGAGGTTTTTCCGGTATTTTCCTTCAAATCATTACGAGCAAATACTGGGTAACTTTCGACGCTAAATCCTGGACTCATTTCGCCGGCATTATCACCTTAACCTTACTCAGACGCTAGATAATCATAGTAGTTGATAAAGCGCCATAAAATGACCCACTAGGAATAAATATAGAACACATAGTGGTTCGATAAGTGTTGTGTTTTGTGTTAAATTTTATATAATTTTTTCGGTCACCTTTTTGGACCACTCTATTTATACGGAATCATTTACTAAACACGGAAGTAACATGAACGTGAACCCCGCTTAGGTTAATTGGGTTTTTTACGAGGTTATCTCAGCTGTAAGTTGAATGTGACGTATTTCCCCGGCGAATTCGTGAACCGATCTCGCCAAGTACTTAGGCATAATTTTCGACAATTATTTAAATTGGAACCAACACATTAATTACCTTTGTAATAAATTACGTAAAATAATATATTATTTTGTTTTATCGAGGAATTACGTGTCAATAAGTTTATTACGCACAATATATTTAACTTTTTTTCAGTCGGTAATTATGTATGGAATTATAGGATGGAGTAGCTTAATAAAAACAATTTTAATCCATTTTATTTATTACAGAAGGAAATAATTAAAATATGTCTTCATAAACCTGTTGATTTTCCATCTCAAAAATTGTTTTTAGACTTTAATGTTCTTAAAATAAGACAAATTTATTATATTGTATTAATAAAAGTCATACATGGAAATCGAAATAATTTTTGATTGTATTCTCATAGTTATGAAACAAAAGGTATGAATTCTTTAAGATTGTCTGAACCAAAATGCAACACTGTTACAGTATTTAATCATAGTAGTAATTTAGGCCCAAGAATCCATAACTAATTTATATTTTAATATTCTAATCTTGTCAACTCTAATAGTTCTAGTATTAAATTTAAAAAGTTATGTATGGATTTTATAAAAATTGAAAAATTATAAATTTAAATTTATATATTCTTATTGCGTAGTATACATAAGACAAATTGTGTTATATACTTCTTAATTTCAATTCAGTAATCCGCACCTGAGCACAAGTTCTACTCTTTCAGGGGCGAGCTAAATTTTTTCTGTTTATATTATATTTTATGTTACAATTATTAGAAAAATAATAAATAAATAAATAAATAAATAAAATATATATAATTTCTCTTCTCATATACACTGGAAAACCTTGTAGTTGATACAGCGTCATTAAGTAACATTAAATAAACGATGAAATTTTGTTTTCAAGACTGCACATTTACAGTAAAAAATCATTATAATATCAAGAAGTAAGAAAAAGTAGGCCTTATTTCTAAATTGTACCGTTTAAATATATGTTGTTATTGAACTCGCACAATCTCTCATAATACAGTTTTTCGTACATTCTACTATATTAGTTCTGTGGCCGGGAGGAAAAAGGTCTTAAGTAAAAATTTTATACTTTTCAGGAGAGCAGTAGAAAGATTGAAATTGGTGTCAATTGCAGAGTTTTTTTAATTAAGAGGTTTTTACTGGATATTATTTGTTTATATTTCTTCTAAAATAGGTAATGTTGCTCATTTAACAATTTTCTTGATTATTTCAAAAATAGCCGCACTTAAGCCCTTTTAAGACTAGAACCCAAACTGAGTAGAAGGGACTATTTAAACATAAGACCTTCTTCATGTCAAAATAAATGGGAACTGTACATTATTAGGAATGCAAAATGGGTCTTAAACAATTATAGGACTGTTTACCCTGGTGTTTAAAGTTTTGAAAGGAAAGGGCATCAGTATGTGATAATAGTACATTATGCAACGAGCCTATAATGATAGTAATTAAGACGCGAGTATGTTTGTTTATGAAATGAGCGCAAGCAAGTTTCATACGAGCGTCTTAATTACCATTATAGGCAAGTTTCATACGACTTTTTATGCTCGACCATATTTCTAACTTGAAATTATTCATAAGTATTCATGTTATTCCTATCTGACTGGGGAGCGGAACTGACCTTGTGCAATATCTCGTAAATTGTGAGATGTGCGCAGACGCGAAAGTATTGATTTTTTCCGAGACACAAATGTCATTGACCTTGATATAATCTAGAGAGTAAAATAAACATTAATCTTGATATAACCTTGAAATTGATTTAGATATTGAAAAACGAGATGACAAATTGAGTTTATTTGAATATTATTTACAATTAACGCTAATTATTATAGTAACAGAACACAAACTTCTGCGACAGTATTGGATTTCCAGCCTCCGTGACGTTTCCCTCGTTGTCTTTCGATTGTCCGAGAATAATCGAAAACCTGAACTTTAATGAATATGTGTACTTTAATGACATGCATTAAAGGACTGCTACCAGGTGTATAATTACTACATTTCGGCATGGTCGAGCATAAAATGGCTAAAATACAAATTAGACCTTTTTAATAGGGAAGCATGGAAAGTAAACATGTGATGTTTGTAAGGAATAAAGTATTAAATATTAAGTCCTTTATTCTGTGTGTGCTAGATTCAAAAAGTACTTAGGACATTTGGTAACGCTCTATAATTCCAGTCAGGAGTCTTATTTGACTTTAACAGTTTTACCAGATTGTAGAGAATTGTTTCCGCTTTCAGAATATATAAAAATCTCATTTTCACAAAAAATTGCCTTAAGACCTTTTTCCTCCCGGCCACAGAGTTAGTTTCTTAGAAGAATCGCTATGTAAAATTGATAGAATGTAAATAGGTACGACTGCTTCAGAACGAAATTCCGTATTGTTTATTTATTTTTTTACTTATTTATTTATTCATGTTATTTCTTTATTTCCTTTCTCGATATATTTTTCTCCCTTTATCTGTGTCTGGTCTAGCTACTTTATTTTCGTTTATTTTCCTTACCTTTTTATTTCTCAATGACTTTTTTCTCCTTTCTGTTATTTTATATGATCTCTTTTATTTTTCCTTATCTTTTGTTTTCTCCTTATTTTTATTGTATCCTCTCTACCCTCCATCTCGTCTATCGTTTCGATTGCCTCTTTATTACTGTTTCTTTCTTTTCCCCTTCCTTTCTTTTCCCACTATCATACAGGCTGTAACTTTCATATTCTGTACAGGAATTTTCGAAATGTTAAACAAACGCTAGATCTCAATTTTCGAACAGAAGGATTTGCTAATCCACTAAGAAGCTTAACTACGGCGCGACGACTCTTATTAAGTTATCGCTCCTCAATTGAATGAATGGGTGGAATACTGAATTGAATTACGAGACCTTCCCTACCTATGCGGAATATGGAATGAAATGTATCTCTCGATAAATTTCTATGGCTCTAATTTGAATTGCAGACAATCTTACATAATAAGAACGTTAAATGCCCCGCGATTTAGCAACTGCCACCGCTGCAAACGATTTAAGCTCCAGACCCGACCCCCGACTTTCGCCCTATTAACTTAAGCATTCTATGACAGAACAAAGTCTCCTGAATTTGGGTGCCTTGGGGCAAGTTAATTGTATCACCTGTTGGACCTAGACGCTTTGGTT
Organism: Periplaneta americana; assembly: GCA_025594305.2. Lineage (NCBI taxonomy): Eukaryota > Metazoa > Arthropoda > Insecta > Blattodea > Blattidae > Periplaneta > Periplaneta americana. Next base: position 104,640,968 of record JAJSOF020000027.1, read on the forward strand.
ATGGTTATGGTGTCAGAGAGCGTAAGGAATTCGGGTAACAGCTTCAATGACGTACGACCCGAGTTGTTGAGTCCGCGCTTAAACGAGTACGAACACGTTTTAAAATTAAATATCAATGAACGAAAGAAATTTGTTAAGGGGGCTCATACAGGAGCGCTGCTGCAGATTGTAAAACTTTCACACAATTTTAATATCACCGATATAATTCAGTCGATCTTTCTCATTTTTTGTACACAAATAAGTGGTATTTTGGCTTCTGATTTGGTAACAATAAATTTATAATTATCGCAATAGTTCATTATTTCTATTTACAAAATTTAAACGAAATAATTTGCTGCTATTTTTCAAACTAAAAACATTATATCTCTTGAACTAATTGTCCAAATTTTTTAAAATTTTCGGGATATCTTCAGGCATTCAAACTGTAGAGGATGAACCATTTTCATAGAAGTATAATTACAATTTCACAAATATTAAGTAGTTGTAAATAACGTAAAATAAAAATGACTTTTCTTGTTTATGACAAAACAAATGTAGTTCAAAAACTTTGTAACGTAGAAAGTTCACTGCGGTCCATCCTCTAACACTACATTACTGGAGTCAAAAATGAAAAAGAAACTTTGAATCTGACAAGTGGTTGGGAAGATACCATGTTTATCCTCTTATATAGTAAAAAATTATTTCCTTTAAATTGCGTAAATAAAAAAAATAAATTAATTTGATAATTACAAATTTGTTGATGCCAAATTTGAGGCCCAAATACCACTTACTTGTGTACAAAAAATGAGAAAGATCCACTGAATTATCTCTGAGATATTAAAAATTTTGTGAAAGGTTTACAGTCTGAAGCATTGCTACTGTATGAGCCCCTTTAACTGCATGTGGGTTTTCACCGGTGGAAGTTACAAGAAAAATAACTATGTGACAGAAAATTTAAAGAAACATAGAGTATGAATGTAAACAATTCAAGTCGACACCAAATAATATAACGAACAAGAAATTCATTATTTAATGTAAACTGGCCTCCCGGCCACAAGCTTTAACTTCATCGGGAGTGCCAACCAAAAGTGTACTGTTACTATCTTTCGAATAAAATTATTATTATTATTATTATTATTATTATTATTATTATTATTATTATATTACGCTATGATAATGTGCCAAACCAAATCATTCTCTCCATTTATAATTTATATTGTGAATTTTATTTCCACTCAACACTAGGATTTTATTCTTCCAACAATAATTCCTTTCTACAATTCACCTTAAACGCTCTCGTCAACAATAGAATTTTCACTCAACACAGTATTCGTTATAGTACTCCACTGACGGCAATGACAATTTACTTGGACTATTACGAACAACAATGAACTGTTAATCTTAACTAATATTTACAAAGCACTATTTACAAATCAGAACTGTCAGTTCTCAGTTCACATTTCTTCTAGCACAGTCACTCGAGTTCACAGTATCTCGAACCACAGACCTTCAGAGACAGTTCACTGTACTCGAACTCAGGTCCCTCCAACTGCGGTCCAGTGCACTCGAACTCAGGTCCCTCCAACTGCGGTCCACTGCACTCGAACTCAGGCCTTCGGATGCTGGCACAGTTGCGGACGCACACTCGAGCCGAACTCCGGTACACAAGACTGGCTTGCTTGCTCTGGCTTTCTCAGTGACTGGCTGACTAATCAACTGAAAACTGCTCGAATTCGCTGGCGTTTCTTCTTTTATAGCGAAATCATAGTTGCGAGAAATTTCTACAGGTGTGCAGAGAATTATCTGGATATCTCCACTTCGACGGACTTCTCGAAGAGTCGGGAGGGTCCGACCCCCCTTTACTCCGTACGCAGCAGTTGCGCGCGCACTCTCTCTCCACTCTCTCGCCGCGTAGGCCCTTTCCCCTTTCCCCGCCGCGCGCCGTCCCTCAGTGCTCCGTGAAGCCCGCGCGATCCGCTTTCTTGCGAGACGCTGGTCGTGAGTTCGAATCTCACGTCGCTGTCACAATATCAACAAAATGAAATTGCCATAAGAACTGAACGCGGAACTACTAGCTGGACTTCCATCAACCAAGGTGTTAGACAAGGGTGCGGTCTTTCCCCTCTGTTGTTTATTATATATATGAACCATATTTTATACATTTGGAGGCAAAGTCATCATGCTGGAATTCGAATTAATCGAAACACAGTTCTCGATACAGTAATGTTTGCCGACGATCAGGTTATTATCGCTCAAACAGAGGATGCTTTACAAAGAGCCATTTATAATTTGCAAATAATCGCCTCAGATTTCAATATGGAAACCTGAAAAGAGAAAACGAAAGTTATGGCATTTTCGGGAGAGAACCCAATTCCAAGTAAGATCATGATAAATAATACTTTAATTGAACGTGTTAATTCATTTAACTATTTAGGTTATAACCTCCTTACATCACTGATGAAGATATGTCAAACAAAATATTTAAATTGATAAAAATCAATTAACGCCGTCTTCAAATCCTCCCATGTTCAGAAACATACAAGGCTAAAGGTATATAAGACACTAGCTCGACCGGTCCTCACTTACGGTAGCGAGGCATGGACAATCAGAAAAGCTGATGAGCAAAGGCTGGCGATTTTCATGAGACAAACAGCGGATGCTTTTGCTGGAACACCGTAAAAATGTGGACATATTGCAGGAACAAAAATGGATCCTATAGTTAATTTTGTTCAACAATATCGAATGGAAAAACATGTCGAAAGGATGGATCGCACTAATGGCCTAAACAGATTCTTACTTATGTACCACGAGGAAAGAGGAAATTGGGAAGACCACGAAAGCGCTGGCATGAGACCGTAACAGATTCTGTAGGGTCTAATACGTGAGGGATATGATGATGATTATATAAAATCTTATAAAGAAATCTTATACTGCTATGCAAAATAGCAAGCGTGCTACAATAAGGCGATTATGCACGATTTGTTATGTAGTAACAACGTGTTTATAATGCTTGGATGGCATAAACATAAAAAGGAAACTATAATTCACTGTGGAGAAAAGAATTATAAAGATACAAGTATAAATATATTTGTATATGTGTCAGTGTGTTTGTGCGTTTTTTTGTATGTGAATGTTTGTTTGTTTGTTTGCATATGTGTACGGTATATAATTTAACACTTCATTTCTGTGATTAGGCATTTGTACCGTGAAACTTAAAAACAATTCTCCCACTGACTATGTAATGTTTTAAATAAAAAGTGGGCCTAACAATAGTACTATCCTAACTTATATCAAAGTGCAATAAACACAATGCTTTACACTTTTGTAAACATAAATAATCCTAGGATGCATGAGCTACTTTTCCTACACATTTACATAACATGGGTTCGTTGGACCCGTATGCTATTTAATGAGGAATTAGACATAAAAATGGAATAATATTAATCTACACTCAGGGACAAAAAAACCGGACACTTCTATATTTGCTTGTATTTTGTTGCCAATTATTTCAAAATGAAACAAAACCCATTTAAACAAAATAATGTTCCATTTAGCACCTTATACGACAACATTTGAAAAAAATAAAAATCTCTGATGAGAAAATTTACAAAAAATTACAAAGGGTGTATAACTATGGCATCGTTTGGTCTAACTGTTTTTTCATTTGATGGTGCCTTAAACATTAAAAACGGGTATTATCCCCTCTGGCTTGAATAACTGCATCCATACGTCTTGGCATGCTCTCAATTTGGTTAGCAATGTCTTCTTGAGGAATAAGTTCCCATTCTTCGCCAAGTGCTCGCCTCAACTCTTGTAACGACTCTGGTCTCGGTCGTCTATTCTTAACACGCCGTCCCAGCATGTCCCACACGTGTTCAATTGGGTTCATGTCTGGACTCCTTGCTGGCCATGGAAGAACGTGGATTCCCACTTCTTGGAGATAATCTCCGACCGCGTGGGCAATATGCGGCCGTGCATTATCATGCATTCAAACAAAATTATCGCCTACAAATTGGCCAAATGGCACAACATGATCAGCCAAAGATTCATTTATATACCTATCAGCTGTTAGTCTTCCATTTTTAACAAAAACCAACTCTGTACGAGCATCCGTACACACTCCTGCCCAAACCATCACTCCACCACCTCCATACGGCACATTTTCGGAAATGCAACACTGTGAAAATCGTTCTCCCCTCCTTCTCCAAACTCTTTCACGTCCATCAGGTGAGCACAAATTGAAACGGGCTCATCGGTGAACAGAACACAGCTCCACTGTCCATTTCTCCAATCCCTGTGATCATTTGCAAAACGCAGTCGTTCAACTCGATGCATCCTGAGAAGTCTGGGACCAGTTGCAGGTCTGCTTGATATCAGTCCACTTGCTTTCAACCTCCTTCTAACTGTTTTGGCCGAAATTGGGCGTCCATGCATGTTAACAAATTGCTGGGCTACACTAGTAGCTGGCAGGTTGCGCTCCCTAAGAACTCTCAACACCATATACCTGTCTTCATTTGGATTTGTAGCTCTTGGACGACTCGAACCTGGTCTTCTGGTATATTCTAGGCTCTCTCTATACCGTTTTATGGCATCATGGGTTGTGCTTCTAGCCATATTCATAACATTTGCAATGTAACGTACACTGCGTCCATCATCGTAAAGGGCTACAGCTCGAGCCACATCTTCAGGTCGCATCTTGTTTTAAGACAAATGTTACAACCCCACTTAAACTCACAAAATGTAAAAATTAAGAAATAACGAATGATAACGATAATAAAGCACAAAATGGTTGAGACAAAATTGTTATAGCTGAGACTCCGAAAGCAAAATTGGAATATTTGGTTGTAATGGCTTGTTTATAAAACAAAAAACAATCAACAATGTATACACGTCTCCATAACAACAGATGGCTACCATAATATTGTATGAGAAGATAATATTTTGCAAAATACCAGCAAATATTAAAGTGTCCATTTTTTTGTCCCTGAGTGTATTATTTAGTCTAATTTCAATTTAGGAGTTTTAATGGAAAATAATATAAAATTTTATAACTATGTAACATGTGAATATACAAACGTATATTATATTCATTTATTTCTACAAGATAATAATGTATGTTGCTAACGTTTTTTCTTTGGGCAAAGAAAATAATATAGTTTTATAACTAAGTAGCGAGTGAAAATAAATTCTCATTACAACACAAACACACACATTTATTTATATAAGATAATAATGTAATGTAGCCACAGAGATAAAAGAAGAACAAACAGTAAGGAATAACCACACAAGTACAGATATATTTTATCAGCCTTTACACATATTACACACGATTGTACTATAGTAAAGTAAATCCATGGCGCTATAGCCCATGAAGGGCCAAGACCGACCAGCCAGCTGCCGGCCTCACGTTCACATGCCGAAGCAGAGGTCGACGATTATCCAACCAGAATGGAGGTATGTGTGGTTAGCACGATGATCCTCCCAACCGTTATAGGTGGTTTGCGAAACCAGATTTTCAGAATGAAAAGAACTACTAAGACCTAGAAGAAGATGGGAAAACAGCTTTATGTTTCTTGATGTCGGAACATTCCAGTAAGCCTAATCCATGTAGCAGATGATGATGACTTGCTTACCTTTTAACTATTAATTTATTTCTTCGATTTCGAAATTTCGAGGATTTGAAATGTGGTTTCTGGTGCTACAATCCAGTAGCCTTGCAAGCCTGCCAACGCTGGAACAAGAATGACAGTTTTGCGATCAGGAATCCTGCGGAATGTCTGTCAAAGCAGCGCAGCGGAGGCAGGTAGAGGGGTTGCTTGACTTGATGTGTGCTAGATCGGGTCTCGCGCCGCGTTGTGTGAATACAACCGCAAGCGGATTGTAATTTTACATGGCGGGACAGTCTGTGGGTCGTGCGACACGTGCACGGAGATCGCAGTGGCGGGCGTCAGCCCTCACGGACAACTGAGCTCTTAATACGTGGAGTTGGAATAACAGAGCAGCCAAATAAAATGTGAACTAAATAACAGTTTTAATCTCCATTCTTTTAACACTTAATAATCACTGATGAATTATCCAAGTTATTTAATTAAATAAATAACGACTTCACGGCGTTAAAATTTTCAATCATGGTGTTATTCTAATGATTAACTAGTTTCGATGTTAATTGCATGATTCTCTGAATACTAGGGTAGAAATAATATGTATGTATGTATGTTTTTTATTGGGTTATTTTACGACGCTGTATCAGCATCTAGGTTATTTAGCGTCTGACTGAAATGAAGGTGATAATTCCGGTGAAATGAGTCCGGGGTCCAGCACCGAAAAGTACCCAGCATTTGCTCATATTGGGTTGAGGGAAAAAACCTCAACCAGGTAACTTGCCCCGACCGGGATTCGAACCCGGGCCACCTGGTTTCGCGGCCAGACGCGCTGACCGTTACTCCACAGGTGTGGACATGTATGTATGTATGTATTCACACTGCAATGGGTATATACCCGGTGGCAGTGGCAACTAATTACACTCAATAATGACAATAATAAACTTATTAATTAAAAATGCAGTTAATAATAATACCAATAATTAATACTAACAATAATTAATAATAATTAAATGAAGCACGATCACTTAAAATAACATTTAAAATAAATCTAATTTGTATTTTAAATCTAAGTTCGAACTAAAACCCACGAGTAAGATATGTTCATATCTGCACAAGTACCTTTCCACATTACACTCATTTCGCTGTCAACTCACTCACTGCACTGGAACTACGGCACATTTCACTGATTCTATCCTGATTTCACTAACACTTCAAAAACATTTCACTGTTCAAATACTTTGCACTGCCACTATAAACTATAAAGCTTCCCTGACAGGAACACATTTCACTGACACAACACACTTCACTGACACAACACACTTCACTGACACAACACACTTCGCTTACACAACATAATTCTTCACTGATACAACACTTCAATAACAAAATATCATTTACATCCTTTACATACTGTGTATAATTACCGTCTATTAGTAAATACGTAAAGCCTATTTTTAAATACGTTTCTGGTTGTTGGTAAAGCCTTTAGTAAGTCTGCAGGTAAAGCATTCCAGTCCCTGATAGTACGATTGAGAAAAGAAAACTTTCCAGTGTCCGTCCTCTGTCTTCTTTCCCTCAATATGGAAATAGTGACTCAGGTAAAGTAACATTTTAATTTAGTAGTCTGACCCAATATTTTGGGTTTGCCCTGCGACACAGAATAGCTCGCAATAAAATTTAAAATGAAAAATTATGGAAACAGATTTCAGACAAAAGTGAATAAGACATAAGAGAAAAAAAAACAGAACCAAGTGTAATTTAAATTGAATGTACACCATAAAATGCTGACGAAATATCGCTACAGAAAATTTTATTATGGTGGTGACTTGTCTCTCGTCATTTTTTTTCCCTCCACTTTACAAAGGCTTTCGGAATGGTGCCTCTCGCTCCGAAGAAGAGACCGGTAACTATAATTTTTCTATGTCGTATTTCGCCGATAGGTACTGAATCGTGGGCTCGTAGATTTTCTTTTTCTTCGTTCACTTCAGATGGTTGAGTGGCTGAGATTTCAAATCTGATCGTAGGATCAATTATTTCGGGCCCTCTGTTTATTCCTATTTACAGGTATGATATCGATCCTACGATTGCTCCCACCATCAGCAATACAATGAACTTCCTCGTGAACGTCTAGATTTTTGGATCGAAGTGCATCTGCGATCATAGAACGTATGATGTTGTGACGTTTTATCCTGAGTACTTCTCCCTGTGGGCAACTCCCAAGCACATGTGGTAAAGTTTCATACTCACTGCAGTGCCTACAGTGGGTTGTACCTGTAGAGCGACCAGGAGAGAACGTACTGGTACCACCATCGCAATCATTTTTAGCATTTCTCTCCATTCAGAACTTGATAATCCTTCATGCTTGCTGATCCACGAGTTGGCTGCAGGTACTTCTTCAAACAATACAAGTCCTTTTCCTTTCTGGGAGCATGCACACCAGGTTTTAAATTCACGGTATAAATTTTATTTAATGGAGTGCAGTTTCATAGAAAGGACTTTGCCGACAGATTCTACTTCCCCTACTAATTGCTTGTCATATCCACTGTGACGGAAATCTTGTCTTCTCTTGTCAGTAACCAATCATAACCCTTGTTCAGAAGAATTGATAGGTACCCGTCAAATCCACGTGGAGGCAGAGTTGTCGCATCTTTTCCGAAAAGAATCCCGTCAGTTTCACTTAATTTCGAGGGTCATCAGCATTGTGGCAACTGTGCAATGTTGGGACGAGGGGACAGGATGGAATTGTCAGAGTTGTTTGTGTAGGAAGTCATAAATCTTTAAGGGGTGTTCAAAGGAGCCGCCGAACTGCACTCCTTGAAATAAAATAAGGTATACCGAAGATGTTGCCTTAATTGCTTCACGGATCCTGTAGCCTCATCTCTGCTCACTTGCAATTCCGACAAGCAACGGGTTCTTATAGTTTCGTAGTCTCGTACAGCATACTTAAACGTTAAAACAGTGAAATCGTTATTTATTTAAAGCAACAATTTTAAACTTGATATAATTTTATGGAGTACCAGTACCAGAAATTTACAAATAAAACTTGTTATATTTGTAGAGTATTAGAAATTAAATAAACTTGAGAAATAAAACCGGGTTTAGTTATATATTTCAAGAAATTAGGCCTAAGTATAAGTTATAAATACAACTTGAAGACCTACAACTGTGCAGTACTAGAAGTTAAACGCATGTTACAAGTGAAACTTGATACAGCTGTACAGTGTTACAAATAAAATACATTTTGCAAATAAAACTTTATAAAGCTATAAAGCACTAGAAATAATATAGATGTTACACATAAAACTTGATAATGTTTGTAGCCTCATAGTTATGCAAAATAAACTCATTTATGATTTCCATCACAACAAAAATGAGAATTCTCACTGAACTTGAAAGTCATATCACTGTTTGTATCGAATACAGAGTTCAGATTTGAGAGATACTTTCTGAAAAACAGGCAAATTTATAGCATTCATAAAGTTATTTTTTACTTAAGTGTATAAATACTGAAAGTTTTTTATTATGTTGAATGTTTTTATGTTTCTGATTATTATGTTAAAAAAATTTCTCTTTATTGCTCCACCTGGTTCTAAGGTCAAAAGCCGCCACTGATGTTTGCCACAATAATTTCTTCAGTATACTATCATACGCCTTCTCCGAATCGTAAAAAATGAAGCAAACATATTGATGTTGCGTCTTGCATTTTTATAAAAAAAATGTCTAATTTTAAAAACGTGATCCAATGTGGATCGTCCAACTGTTATGCTATGAGGAGAAACTTTTAGCAAAGGAGTTATAGGTGAGTTTTTTATCTCCCGACTCTTATATTTTTTAAAATATCTTCTCTTTTGTGTCCGACCTGATTCTAAAGTCAAAAGCCGTCACTGATGTTTGCCATAATAGTTTCAGTATACTATATTATGCCTTTTCCAAATCATAAAAAATGAACCAAATGTCTTGATGTTACATTTTTCTAAAGTTTCTCTAATTTTTTTAATGCAATCCATTGTGGATCGTCCAACTGTAAATCCGCTTTGATCTTCTCTTCCAATTTATTATCAGATTGCCAAGAATCTTCACGAAAGTATTTGTGACATTTATTCCTGTATAATTAATCTGAAAGTTAGAATTTCTATTACCGGTTCTTTTTAATAGTTGTGAAACTCCGACTCTCACTTTGAGAGAGGAACATAGGTTAAGGGTGTTTGAGAATAAGGTGCTTAGGAAAATATTTGGGGCTAAAAGGGATGAAGTTACAGGAGAATGGAAAAAGTTACACAACACAGAACTGCACGCATTGTATTCTTCACCTGACATAATTAGGAACATTAAATCCCATTGAGATGGGCAGGGCATGTAGCACGTATGGGCGAATCCAGAAATGCATATAGAGTGTTAGTTGGGAGGCCGGAGAGAAAAAGATCTTTAGGGAGGCCGAGACGTAGATGGGAAGATAATATTAAAATGGATTTCAGGGAGATGGGATATGATGGTAGAGAATGGATTCATCTTGCTCAGGATAGGGACCAATGGAAGGCTTAAGTGAGGGCGGCAATGAACCTCCGGGTTCCTTAAAAGCCAGTAAGTAAGTAAATCCCATGGAGATGGGCAGGGCATGTAGCACGTATGGGCGAATCCAGGAATGCATATAGAATGTTAGTTGAGAGGCCGGAGGAAGAAGACCTTTAGGGAGGCCGAGACGTAGATGGTAAGATAATATTAAAATGGATTTGAGGTAGATGGGATATGATGATAGAGACTGGATTAATCTTGCTCAGGATAGGGACCGATGGCGGGCTTATGTGAGGGCGGCAATGAACCTCCGTGTTCCTTAAAAGCCAGTAAGTAAGTAATTAAGTAAGTAAATCCCATTGAGATGGGCAGTGCATGTAGCACGTATGGGAGAATTCAGAAATGCATATATAGTGTTAGTTAGGAGGCCGGACGGAAAAAGACCTTTAGGGAGACCGAGACGTAGATGGGAAGATAATATTAAAATGGATTTGAGGGAGTTGGGATATGATGATAGAGAATGGATTAATCTTGCACAGGATAGGGACCAACGGCGGGCTTATGTGAGGGCGGGAATGAACCTCCGGGTTCCTTAAAAGCCAGTAAGTAAGTAAATCCCATTGAGATGGGCAGGGCATGTAGCACGTATGGGCGAATCCAGAAATGCATATAGAGTGTTAATTGGGAGGCCGGAGGGAAAAAGACATTTAGGGAGGCCAGGACGTAGGTGGGAAGATAATATTAAATGGATTTGAAGGAGGTGGGATATAATGATAGAGACTGGATTAATTTTGCTCAGGGTAGGGACCGATGGTAGGCTTATGTGAGGGCGGCAATGGACCTCCGGGTTCCTTAAAAGCCAGTAAGTAATTAAGTAAGTAAGTAAGTAAATCCCATGGAGATGGGCAGGGCATGTAGCACGTATGGGCGAATCCAGGAATGCATATAGAGTGTTAGTTGGGAGGCCGGACGGAAGAAGACCTTTAGGGAGGCCGAGACGTAGATAGTAAGATAATATTAAAATGGATTTGAGGGAGTTGGGATATGATGATAGAGAATAGATTAATCTTGCACAGGATAGGGACCAACGGTGGGCTTATGTGAGGGCGGGAATGAACCTCCGGATTCCTTAAAAGCCAGTAAGTAAATCCCATTGAGATGGGCAGGGCATGTAGCACGTAAATATAGAGTGTTAATTGGGAGGCCGGAGGAAAAAGACATTTAGGGAGGCCAAGACGTATGGGAAGATAATGAGATGGGAGGTGGGAGGGCACTGTTAATTTTGCAGGATAGGGACGTATGGGCGAATCCAGAAATGCATATAGAGTGTTAATTTAGGGAGACCGAGACGTAGATGGGAAATAATATTAAAATGGATTTGATGGGAGGCCGGAGGGAAAAAGAGGCCGGAGGGAAAAAGGGAGATGGGAAGATAATAAAAATGGATTTGCCAAGACGTAGATGGGAAGATAATATTAAAATTTAGATTTATTAAAATGGGAGGTGGGATATGATGATAGAGACTGGATTAATTTTGCTCAGGGTAGGGACCGATGGCAGGCTTATGTGAGGGCGGCAATGAACCTCCAGGTTCCTTAAAAGCCAGTAAGTAAGTAAGGGAAGATAAGTAAATCCCATTGAGATGGGCAGTGCATGTAGCACGTAAGGGCGAATTCAGAAATGCATATAGAGTGTTAGTTAGGAGGCCGGACGGAAAAGACCTTTAGGGAGACCGAGACGTAGATGGGAAGATAATATTAAAATGGATTTGAGGGAGTTGGGATATGATGATAGAGAATAGATTAATCTTGCACAGGATAGGGACCAACGGTGGGCTTATGTGAGGGCGGGAATGAACCTCCGGATTCCTTAAAAGCCAGTAAGTAAGTAAATCCCATTGAGATGGGCAGGGCATGTAGCACGTATGGGCGAATCCAGAAATGCATATAGAGTGTTAATTGGGAGGCCGGAGGGAAAAAGACATTTAGGGAGGCCAAGACGTAGATGGGAAGATAATATTAAAATGGATTTGAGGAGTTGGGATATGATGATAGAGAATAGATTAATCTTGGGACAGGATAGGGACCAACGGTGGGCTTATGTGAGGGCGGCAATGAACCTCCGGGTTCCTTAAAAGCCAGTAAGTAAGTAAGTAAATCCCATTGGAGATTGGCAGGGCATGTAGCACGTATGGGCGAATCCAGAAATGCATATAGAGTGTTAATTGGGAGGCCGGAGGGAAAAAGACATTTAGGGAGGCCAAGACGTAGATGGGAAGATAATATTAAAATGGATTTGAAGGAGGTGGTATATGATGATAGAGACTGGATTAATTTTGCTCAGGGTAGGGACCGATGGCAGGCTTATGTGAGGGCGGCAATGAACCTCCGGGTTCCTTAAAAGCCAGTAAGTAAGTAAATCCCATGGAGATGGGCAGGGCATGTAGCACGTATGGGCGAATCCAGGAATGCATATAGAGTGTTAGTTGGGAGGCCGGACGGAAGAAGACCTTTAGGGAGGCCGAGACGTAGATAGTAAGATAATATTAAAATGGTTTTGAGGAAGGTGTGATATGATGATAGAGACTGGATTAATCTTGCTCAGGATAGGGACCGATGGCGGGCTTATGTGAGGGCGGCAATGAACCTCCGTGTTCCTTAAAAGCCAGTAAGTAAGTAAGTAAATAAGTATTCCTGTATAATTTCCACACGTTTTATTATCTCCTTCCTTATAAATTGATACCAAATAATCTGTTTTCACCTCTCTCTCTCTCTCCCTCTCCGTCTCATTTAACGCTTCATATTTAAGTGAAGAATGTTGAGTTCTCTCTCTTGTATGCATCTGAAGCTCATCTGACCGCAGTGTTTGCAGGTGAGCATGTCTGTCGCAGGTCAGTAATTAGCACGCGCGATAGGGGACCCGGTGATCCGCCACAAATTCAATTAACCGTTAATAAGTCATTAAGGATTAGCAGGGGAATCCCCTTCAGCTGGATGGTTCGCTCTTTCCGTCGTTTCCCTAACTGCAAGCGAGGCGCGTTTTGACGGACGATCTGGTGCTGCTTTGAGTACGTCGACGGCCTTCACACTTCGCTTGGTGCGTGCACCTCTAGCTGTCACGTTAAAAAAAAAAAAAATATGGACAGTGCTGAATGAAAGGAACATATTAAAGTGTAGCGCATCACCAAGCAAATAATTGTTGTTGTGTACTGATTAGTCCAGGATAACAGAGAAGGTTTGGAATTGAACGGGTTACATCAGCTTCTTGTCTATGCGGATGACGTGAATATGTTACGAGAAAATCCACAAAACTATTAGGGAAAACACGGAAATTTTACTTGAAGCAAGTAAAGCGATAGGTTTGGAAGTAAATCCCGAAAAGACAAAGCATATATTTATGTCCCGTGACGAGAATATTGTACGAAATGGAAATATAAAAATTGGAGATTTATTCTTCGAAGAGGTGGAAAAATTCAAATATCTTGGAGCAACAGTAACAAATATAAATGACACTCGGGAGGAAATTAAACGCAGAATAAATATGGGAAATGCGTATTATTATTCGGTTGAGAAGCTCTTATCATCCAGTCTGCTGTCGAAAAATCTGAAAGTTAGAATTTATAAAACAGTTATATTACCGGTTCTTCTGTATGGTTGTGAAACTTGGACTCTCACTCTGAGAGAGGAACATAGGTTCAAGGTGTTTGAGAATAAGGTGCTAAGGAAAATATTTGGGGCTAAGCGGGATGAAGTTACAGGAGAATGGAGAAAGTTACACAACACAGAACTGCACGCATTGTATTCTTCACCTGACATAATTAGGAACTATCATCGTGTGGTAGATGAAAGAAACTCACTGTCCGATATTACCCGATGTCCGATACTACCCGACTCTCCCCTAATAATAAAGGATGCGTCAGAAAGAACGGATGGATTTCAAACTATCGATACGCAACGAGGAGAGAGATATAGTGAGGGGGACCACGACTGTTGGGTCAGCCAGAGAATGCAGTTTCAGTTGAGAACATGGTGTTGGTCTGGTGTACAACGTGCTTTAATCGTAGAGACATTTTTGAAAAATGAAGAGTCTGTGATCGCCACTCAGGACTCATTTCGACATCGGATGTCACGCTAGGATTCCAACTCGGAATAGAATTTTGCGGTGGGTGGCTTCATTTCGTATCACAGGTTCAACATTAAAGAAGAAATCACCTGGACGAAATTCTATTGCACTGAGATTGTCCGAGGCTACGGTAAGATCTCGCGCCCTGCGACTTCTTTTTGGGGACCATTTGAAGGCGTAAGTTTGTAAACATCGATCACATACACTGGACGAACTGAAGACAGCGATTCGTGAAGAAATCGTGGCAATTGCACCAGCTATGACTGTGAAAGTGATGGCGAACATCAGAAAAAGCCTCGATGCCTGTATTGAAAGCCAAGGACATCATATGGATAATGTTGTTTCCATAAATAAACTGCATGTATTGGTGAATATGTTGATAACAATAAATTTTTGATTTGATGAATCTTTATAATTTTCTTGCCATGTGAAATCCATCCGTTCTTTCTGACGCACCCTGTATAAAAATTGGAGATTTATTCTTCGAAGAGGTGGAAAAATTCAAATATCTTGGAGCAACAGTAACAAATATAAATGAACTCGAGAGGAAATTAAACGCAGAATAAGTATGGGAAATGCCTGTTATTATTCGGTTCAGAAGCTTTTGTCATCTAGCCTGTTGTCAAAAAAAATCTGAAAGTTAGAATTTATAAAACAGTTATATTACCGGTTGTTCTGTATGGTTGTAAAACTTGGACTCTCACTTTGAGAGAGGAACAGAGATTAAGGGTGTCTGAGAATAAGGTTCTTAGGAAAATATTTGGGGCTAAGAAGGATGAAGTTACAGGAGAATGGACAAAGTTACACAACGCAGAACTGCACGCATTTTATTCTTCACCTGTCATGACTAGGAACATTAAATCCAGATGTTTGAGATGGGCAGGGCATGTAGCACGTATGGGCGAATCCAGAAATGCATATAGAGTGTTAGTTGGGAGGCCGGAGGGAAAAAGACCTTTGGGAAGGCTGAGGCGTAGATGGGAGGATAATATAAAATGGATTTGAGGGAGGTAGGATATGATGGTAGAGACTGGATTAATCTTGCACAGGTTAGGGACCGATGGCGGGCTTATGTGAGGGCGGCAATGAACCTTCGGGTTCCTTAAAAGCCATTTGTAAGTAAGTAAGTAAAGCGTTAGGTTTGGAAGTAAGTCCCGAAAAGACGAAGTATATGATTATGTCTCGTGAAGAGAATATTGTACGAAATGAAAATATAAAAATTGGAAATTCATCTTTTGAAGGGGTGGAAAAATTAAAATATCTTGGAGCAACAGTAACAAATATAAATTATACTCGGAAGGAAATTAAACGCAAAATAAATATGGGAAATGCCTGTTATTATTCGGTTGAGAAGCTTTTGTCATCTACTCTGGTGTCAAAAAAATCTGAAAGTTAGAATTTATAAAACAGTTATATTACCGGTTGTTCTGTATGGTTGTAAAACTTGGACTCTCACTTTGAGAGAGGAACAGAGATTAAGGGTGTTTGAGAATAAGGTTCTTAGGAAAATATTTGGGGCTAAGAAGGATGAAGTTACAGGAGAATGGAGAAAGTTACACAACGCAGAACTGCACGCATTTTATTCTTCACCTGTCATAATTAGGAACATTAAATCCAGATGTTTGAGATGGGCAGGGCATGTAGCACGTATGGGAGAATCCAGAAATGCATATAGAGTGTTAGTTGGGAGGCCGGAGGGAAAAATACCTTTGGGGAGGCCGAGGCGTAGATGGGAGGATAATATTAAAATGGATTTGAGGGAGGTGGGATATGATGGTAGGGATTGAATTAATCTTGCTCAATGTAGGGACCGTGGCGGGCTTATGTGAGGGCGGCAATGAACCTCCGGGTCCCTTAAAAGCCATAAGTAAGTAAGTAAGGAAGTAAATAAGATGTAGAGAGAATATTTCGTTTGCAGTATTTTTATAGAAACTCCCTCAATCGCATTCCACGGAATGTTGAGAGAAGGAAGCGCTCTGGTAAAGTCTGCATATGAAGTGCTTTTGAGGTTGGATTAAGAATGCTGTGTTAGTAGAGTCTGGTTTTTTTATTTTTCTTCTGAGCTTACGCTATACGTTGAGCTCCTTGAACATGCTGTCTCAGATGCCATTTCTTTTCTTGCGAAATCTAAAAAGTGTAAAAATATACTGAATTCAAATCCTAAATTTAGTTTTGCCTTAGTTCGATTGCAAAGTGAGCTCGCTGGCTTCGAACCAGTAACCTCATGAACCGTGAATATCGAAAAAAATCGAAAAATCGAAGGAGAATTGGGAGGAAAATTTTAAAGGTACGCAAAACGCGTCCTTGCAAGGGGTTGGGGGCTGTACAAAACTAAATATGTGAGCTCCAAGCCTGTTGGCCACTAGTCTCACTCCGGGTTACGCTGCTCCCCTGAAGGAGCTCTAGAAAATTTTGAAGGGGAAGCCGAAATTGGACGTAACCTCTTAGGTACCACATACGCGAGGGGGCTGAGATTGATCAAGTGATCACGGAACGGGGCGAGGAGGAGTTGGCTGGTGTTTGCCGTTAGATGGCAAGACGCCGTCATCTGTTGTTCGATGACAAAGCAGGTGAAGGCCGTCGGAAGAAGCGCCGTGAAATCTAAGCTGCAATTTGAGAGGTCCCTGTCCTTTCAATTTGCGACTTATTGAGTGACCTCGTACGTTTAATAATACATCAATATAAAATCGAAAAATCGAAGGAGAATTGGGAGGAAAATTTAAAAGGTACGCAAAACGCGTCCTTGCAAGGGGTTGGGGGCTGTACAAAACTAAATATGTGAGCTCCAAGCCTGTTGGCCACTAGTCTCACTCCGGGTTACGCTGCTCCCCTGAAGGAGCTCTAGAAAATTTTGAAGGGGAAGCCGAAATTGGACGTAACCTCTTAGGTACCACATACGCGAGGGGGCTGAGATTGATCAAGTGATCACGGAACGGGGCGAGGAGGAGTTGGCTGGTGTTTGCCGTTAGGATGGCAAGACGCCGTCATCTGTTGTTCGATGACAGAGCAGGTGAAGGCCGTCGGAAGAAGCGCCGTGAAATCTAAGCTTTTGCGACCTCGTATGTTTAATAGACTATTAATATTATCTGAACTAGGGCATACATAATTTATAATAAAGGTGAGTATATATGGGGAAGGGCATATAGGTCCGTGGCCCATTTCTTATAGGGCTCATCCCGACATCCCGTGAATATTTTAACTATTTAAATTTTATTTTTAAACTAGCCGTAGGTGTGCGCTCCACTGCACCCGTTAGAAATAAATATAAATTAATTACATAATTAAAATAGGACATTTGATCCAGGGAACATTCGTCTTTGATAGAAGGATAAATCGTTTAATATGTTACTTAATTTAAATTGCATCCAAATAATTAAAATGCGATCATTTTGGTCCAGAGACACTCATTTGGTGCAATGACAATTCCTTTAACATGTTTCTAATTTTTATTACATGCAACCATAATTTAATGAACATTGACATCGTTTAGATTTAATGTGTATACTTTATTTTACTTGTTATAGGTTTCCATTGAAATTATGGTAATAACTTAATTTTAACCCTTGTTTTCTACATATTCAGTAAATGGCGTTTGGCCCACTATGGTTCTGAACCCTTCAAATCACTAAAAATATATTTTATAATATTACATTACATGTGTTATATTATATTATATTATATTATATTATATTATATTACATTGTATTATATCAGAAGTTACTGTAATAACATTATAGCATTATGTCCATCTAGGGAAACTACACTTTCCAATGGTGAAATAATAATTAATTATACAAATCGGTTAATTTAGCTTCCGATATTACTTCATACAAACACAGAAACATTCTCTGTAGGCTATCTTTCATAGCTTTCGATTGTTGCTGTCCAAGGCCCCTTATAGACGAAGTCGATTTGTTTTTTATTTCATTATACGGCCTTAGATGGCAGTTATTTTAATTTTAAAACACATTTATCTCATTAAATATCAGTCCTATCAAAATTTTTCAAGGAATAAAACTTATCGCAAATTATTTTAAAGAAACTTTTGTTATGTAATGTTTTGATGAAAATCAATAATAAGCGAGATATTTCGATTTCTTTAATTAAGGCCTCCTTATAACCCCCCCTTTAAATAATGTATTTTGAATGCCATATAGCCTAAAATCTAAGTTACAACGAACATAATTTATATTCCAATTTTCATCGAAATCCGTTCATCCATTATCGCGTGAAAAGGTAACAAACATACAGACAGACAGACAGACATACGAACAAAAATTTCAAAAAAGCGCTTTTCGGTTTCAGGGTGGTTAATTATCTTAGGACCAATTATTTTTGGAAAATCGAAAATTACCAGAAAAATTTCGGCTACAGATTTATTATCAATATAGATGTGCATGCATACAATTTAAATTGACTATCACACTTTTACTACGTCATACTGCTTTTGAACAAAAAAACGGTGCGAAAGGACGTCTTTCAACCAATCAAGGCTGCTTATCGCACAATTTTATCGCGTCCCTAGCATTTGTTTAATTTTTATCGCGTCCCTAGCATATGTTTATTTTTATCACTGCCCTAGCATTTGTTTCTTTGTTTGCCAACGTTTTAAACTGAATTGGTCTGGACGTCAAAAAAAAAAAAAATTACAAACCACTCCAGTCGATGCACAGCAGTTTCAAATATGACTCGAATTGGCATTCAAGAACAAGAATTAATAAAGATCACTGGTCATAGCTATGCATCTTCCCTGAAGACAGTAAACACCTTTAAGAACAGCTTAAAAGATAACCTTATTAGCATTTCACTCCAATCATACTGATTTAAACTATCACTGACTACATTGTTACTTTTTTCTTTAGACATCATCCTGATTGTGCTGTATTTTAATTGTCTCGTAATAATCTCTTTCTATTATCTAATATTATTTGAAATATATTAACATTCTATGTATTTTAGTTTAATTCTGCTACACAGTTTATTTCAGTGTTTAATTAATAGTTCATTTGTTTAATTTGTAAATAACTTTTGTATACAAGTAACTCTCATCTAAATCAAATTGTTGGATTCTTTGTAAGTTCATGCATATGTATATACACTTTTTGCTGGTTGAGTGAAGTCCTTAACTTTAAAATAAATCATCATTATTAAATTATAAATTATTATTATTACTATTTATTATTATTATTATTTACAAATAAATGAAGAGCACCATTCGGAAATCCTGAATAAGTTGAGGAATACATCATGTACATCAACGAGTTCCACTTCTTTTATGCACACGTTCAATATAACATCAACTGAACCACCAACCATTAAAACATTCAAATTTGAAAATTGTACATTCAATAATTAATCCTTTTAAAATTATTCATGTTTATTTTTATGTCATCGTCGTTAATTAAAACTTTTCTAACGCTTGTATATATTATTTAGGTTATGTTATAGCTTCTTCTGTATGATATTATGGATAGTCACGTATCAGAGATTGTTTAATATTAAGATTTATTGAAAATCATCTGTCAAGTGATGTTGATTACTGGGATCCTGATAATTGAAGCGGAATGCAACTGTTTTAATAAAAATGAAACTGAATCAACAAAGCCTTCTTGATTAGTAACGTCCACAGGCATCAATGAAGATTCTATAGTTGGCACAACTGATAACAAGAAAACAGCTAATCATAACACACTATTACCATGTAGCGGAATACAATGGTACAATAATACATTTGAAGACAGTTCAGTATTTTCGTAAGTCAATATTTTATTGTATTAGAGTACTTCGTTACTTCTAATCTTTATATACTTCCTTC
>JAJSOF020000027.1:104665998-104835998 GCA_025594305.2 Periplaneta americana
GTGGATATGGAGAAGGATGAACCGTGTGAAGTGGACAGACAGAGTAAGAAACGAAGCTGTTCTGGAAAGAGTGGGTGAAGAAAGAATGATGCTGAAACTGGTCAGGAAGAGGAAAAGAAATTGGCTGGGTCACTAGCTGAGGAGAAACTGCCTACTGAAGGAAGAACTGGGAGGAATGGTGAACGGGAGAAGAGTTCGGGTCAGAAGAAGATATCAGATGATAGACGACATTAAGATATAAATTATGGATCATATGCAGAAACTAATAGGAAGGCAGAAAATAGGAAATACTGAAGAATGCTGGGTTTGCAGTGGAAGACCTGTCCTTGGGCAGAACGCTATGAATGAATGACTTACTTACAAATGGCTTTTATGAACCCGAAGGTTCATTGCCGCCCTCACATAAGCCCGCCAGCGGTCCCTATCCTGTGCAAGATTAATCCAGTCTCTAATCATATCCCACCTCCCTCAAATCCATTTTAATATTATCCTCCCATCTACGTCTCGGCCTCCCTAAAGGTCTTTTTCCCTCCGGTCTCCCAACTAACACTCTATATGCATTTCTGGATTCGCCCATACGTCCTACATGCCCTGCCCATCTTAAACGTCTGGATTTCAAGTTCCTAATTATGTCAGGTGAAGAATACAATGCGTGCAGTTCTGTGTTGTGTAACTTTCTCCATTCTCCTGTAACTTCATCCCGCTTAGCCCCAAATATTTTCCTAAGCACCTTATTCTCAAACACCCTTAACCTATGTTCCTCTCTCAGAGTGAGAGTCCAAGTTTCACAGCCATATAGAAGAACCGGTAATATAACTGTTTTATAAATTCTAACTTTCAGATTTTTGGACAGCAGACTGGATGATAAGAGCGTCTCAACCGAATAATAACACGCATTTCCCAATTTATTCTGCGTTTAATGAATGAACAGACATTAATTTAAAAATGAAAATATTGCAACGTAAAACTTGATGAATATGTCTATATGCTACCCTTCTGTGTAAAATTGTTGCATAAAGCAGTCGTAAAGTATTTTTTTTTACATAATCCGCCTAAATTTAGTAGGTTTATAAGCAGTAATGTCCCGCGCCGTGGCGTCGCGGTCTAAGGCATCCTGCCTAGGACTCGCGTTACGGAATGCTTTCTGGTTAGCGTCCTCATGGGAGAAGAAATTTTCTCATGAAATTTCGGCCAGTGTATGAGACCGGTGCCCACCCAGCATCGCGATGCACTTGGGGAGCTACGATAGGTAGCGAAAATTCGGTTTCGAAAACCAGCTATAACGGCTGGGGGAATCATCGTGCTAACCACACGGTATCTCCATTCTGGTTCGATGATCGTCTACCTCTGCTTCGGCATGTGGACGTGAGGCCAGCAGCCGGCTGGTTGGTCTTGGTCCTTCATGGCCTGTAGCGCCAGGGATTTAGTTTTTATAAGCACTAACATGAGCTGCTACCAATAAGTCAAAAGGTAGCAATGGCAATGGAAGCTTTTAATGGAAAAAGGAGCATCTTCTATGGACATCTGGAAAAAGAACTAAGGAAGAGACTAGTGAAGTACTTTGTGTTGAGTGTGGAATTGTATGGAGCATAAACATGGACATTACGACGAAATGAAGAAAAGCGGCTAGAAGCATTTGAAATGTGAATATGGAGAAGACTGGAACGTGTGAAGTGGACAGACAGAATAAGAAATGAAGCTGTGTTGGAAAAAGTGGGTGAAGAAATAATGATAGTGAAACTGAAGCAGGGAAAGGATTTATATAAATACATATTTACTTATAAAGAATATAATTTATATTTTGCATTATCTTTATGTTTCACAAGTGGAAAAAAATCCTACTTTTATTTTCCATATTTTTCCATATTTTAGAGTTTAGTACATATTTTCGTTAATTTCCAATATTTTCCATATTTCATATAAAACAGTCCATATTATATTAGGTTTAACAATAAAACAAAACAAAATTCCATTAACTATTAAAAATACATTTCAACAATAGAGATTTAAACACATGTTCAGTAATCCCTTTAACATCAGAGTTATTTGAAAATTAGCAGTCCTATCAACAATGGGAAAGTAAGTTACAAAACTGTATTAATTTAATTTAAAATTTTTAACAGACTTCAGTTGTGCAGCTCAACAGTTAAATGCCAGTCAGAGGCTAAGAGGTTCAGTTTTGTAAATCATACTATAAAGACGGTAAATATGCCAAAAGTACGTCATTCAGTCAATTTAAAATCAAAACTAACAAGTTACATTTCAGAATTTAAAGAAGATGGTTTATCAACTGACAATAAAATATTATTTTGTAATTTGTGTCAGTGTGCAGTATCATCTACACAAAAGTTCCTGGTGCAACAACACATTACAACTTAAACATCAGGCCAACAAACAACTAAATTCCAAGCAGAGACAATTGTTTTTAACACAACCAACAACATCGAATGTAAGATCTGAGTTTAACATCGACCTGTGCCGTTCATCTCTGCTGATATTCCTCTCTACAAACTAAAGAATAAGGTCTTCAGGGAATTCCTTGAAAAATATACTCAACATACAATCCCGGATGAGTCAACACTTAGGAAGACGTATGCTCCATCCGTCTACGATGAGACAATACAGAAGATAAGAGATGAAATTAAAGATAGTTCAATTTGGGTTTCCATTGATGAGACTCCCGACAAAGAAAAGACTTGTTTTGGGTTTGTTAGAACAATATTCTGAACGACTTTTAGATGGATGTTCTAGAAAAGTAATAACAAAACTATAAAACTGGATTTGAAGGAGGGTATCCTGTGGGATATGATGATAATGTGATTCTTTATTAATCTTGGTCAAAGCTGGACAAGATTATCTGGTATATCCTAAATTGACCATTTTACTTGTGTGGGCTGCATTTCATCGTGTGGGAAGTGGCAATGAACCTCCGGATTTGTTGATTTCATCAGTGAAAAAGCCATTTCTCAAAGCTCCCAGTAGAGTTAACATTGAAAGAAATGTACCCTGAAATTCCATTGCCACCAAAGCCAATTTTAACTAGATGGGGTATATGGCTAGAAGCAGACTGAATATTAGGAACAAAATTAACAATGTTCTCCTTGCATTGGAGAATGCAGTCTTTGATACTGAAAGACTTGCCCTAAGTGGAAGAATGACTTAATTAATAAATTTTCTTTAAAAAAGTAAAATAGCCATTCTGTTTTGAAATTATAAATAGTTACTGCAGTAGCAACTGAATACATTAGAAGGAGATGTAAGAGCTAGGACCTGATTTCCCCTTTATGATTTTGCTTGAATAAAATCAACTGAATTAACTTGTTATCCCCAGCAGACATTGTTTGAATTATGTACATCTTCTGGTCGAACGCTCTTTTAGTCAGTATAAATTATCCTCAGGGACAATGAAGAAGATTCACTTTTAGCACTTGAAAGAAATGGCGTAGTTATGGTAACAGAAAAAAAAATTGTGTTTTGCTATTGATAAGGTACATTATATTTTTTGTTTAGTTTGATTAAAATGTACCAATTTTAACGTTCTAGTCATTTTTTTATAATTTTAAGTCCATATTTAATCCATATTTTGGTAAAAATCAATTTAATTGTTTTGAAAAATAACTTATATATTTACATATTTCAGAATTTTTAGTCCAAAAATGTTCCTTCAGGAAGGGGAAAAGGAATTGGTTGGGTCACTGGCTAGAAGAAATTGCATTTGCACTGGAAGAAATTGTGAACGTTCGGGGCAGAAGAAGATATCAGATGGTAGAAGACATTAAGATATAAAACAGCTATATTACTTGTTCTTTATGGCTGTGAAACTTGGACTCTCACTTTATAGAGGAAAAGAGATTGAGGGTTTTTGAGAATAAGATTCTTAGGAAAATATTTGGGGCTAAGAGGGATGAAGTTACAGGAGAATGGAGAAAGTTACACAACACAGAACTGCCCTGTATCGGTCCCTGATCCTAATTAGGAACATTAAATCCAGACGTTTGAGATGGGCAGGGCATGTCTCTATCAATCCAGAAATGCATATAGAGTGTTAGTTGGGAGGCCAGAGGGGAAAAGACCTTTGGGGAGGCCCTAGATGGGAGGATAATATTAAATGGATTTGAGAGAGGTGGGATATAATGGTAGAGACTGGATTAATCTTGCTCAGGATAGGGACCAATGGCGGCTTATGTGAGGGCTGAACCTCCGGGTTCCTTAAAAGCCAGTTAGTAAGTCCGTCTCCCAACGACATTAAGATATATGTATCATTGCGGAGACTAAGAGAAAGGCCGAAAATAGGAAGGATTGGAGAATGCTGGGTTTTCAGTGAAAGACTTGCCCTTGGACAGAACACTGAATGAATGAATTTCTTTAAAAATAGTAAGCCATTGTTTAGCGATTAGTTACTGCAGTAGCAAGAAATACATTCGAAGGAGTGTAGTTCTGACCTGATTTCCTTTATGATTTTTCTTGAATAAAATAACAGAATGTATCTGTTTGCCCTACATCTTCTGGAGCGTTGTGAATTAAATGCATGTTAAATAGTTGCAGAAAAAGTGTTGCATTGCATAATGTTACTCGCAGACAGTCTCGTTCTATTGTAATTGTCTTCATATTTGTCCATTACAATAATTGTTTGAAGCAAGCTTCTCAGAATTTCAAATGTCCTTGGAGTGGGGCACAAGGTTAGCACGGTAGGAGACTGCATTTCCACACCTTCTCGTTAGAGGAAGTAACCATAAGGGAGAAATAGAACTGTCGAACTAACGAATTTATTTACTGTTTTATAAATTCTACAAATGGCTTTTTAAGGAATCCGAGATTCATTGCCGCCTCACATAAGAGCTTCCCTATCCTGAGCAAGATAATAGCCCCACCTCCCTCAAATCCATTTTAATTCCTCCCATATCCATTCTGTAACATTTAATTTTCCTCCCCATACGTGTGTCTCAAACATCTGGATTTGTTACTGTATGAAGAATATAAGAGTTCTGTGTATTTCTCCTTAGAATTTTTCCACTTCTTCGAAGGATAAATCTCAAGTTTTTATATTTCCATTTTTATATACATTCTAACTTTCACTGACGTACAATATTCTGGTAACACCAGCGGCGATAATCATATACTGCAGTTTAACGTTCTTTCATTTATATTTTACTTCTCCAAGAATGTTTTTTCATAAATGCAGCCAATTTTATATTTCCATTTCAGTTGCAACTGGGTTAAACGAAGTCTTTTCTTTTACTTGCTTCACGACTTTCTTCAACGTAAAATTTCCGTGTTTTCCCTAATCGTTTGTGGATGGCGCAAAAAGGGAAAAATAGTATTGGTCATGCTGTCTGTCTTTGTGTCTACAGAACTATTGAACGAATTTTGTTCTTAATTACGGCCTACTTACTTACTTACAAATGGCTTTTAAGGAATCTGCAGGTTCATTGCCGCCTCACATAAGTCCGCCAGCGGTCCCTATCCTGAGCAAGATTAATCCAGTACCTATCATCATATCCCACCTCTCTCAAATCCATTTCAATATTATCCTCCCATCTACGTCTCGGCCTCCCCAAAAGTCTTTTTCCTTCCGGCCTCCCAAGTAACATTCTATATGCATTTCTGGATTCGCCCATACGTGCTACATGCCCTGCCCATCTCAAACATCTGGATTTAATGTTCCTATTTTGTCATATGAAGAATATAATGCGTGCAGTTCTGCGTTGTGTAACTTTCTCCATTCTCCTGTAACTTCATCCCTCTTAGCCCCAAATATTTTCCTAAGAACAGGAGTTTTGACAGTTCTTAACAAAATTCAATCCTTAAAATATTATTTGCAGTATTTTTTTTCTCTTCATGTATGTTTAATTTTCCAATTCTAAGTTTATACATATACATAGGTTGGGTAAAAAGTAATGGAAACACTGCTGTCACGTGACGATGGTGCGTTCGAGAGCTGCCAGCTGTGTGGACATGAACAAGGACTGTTAGATAAGTTAGTGCAGCCAGCGGTGACAGTACTCCATCAATCTACTGCAGTGTGTAGAACGTTCACTTTCATAGGGATAGTGCGAGCGCCCTAAGAATGTTTTAAGGGACTGCGTGAAGCATGTGGCGATGCAGCGTTGCCATATCGCACAGTTGCACGATGGGTTAAAGCGTTCCGGGAAGGCCTTGTTGCACCGATACCAAAGGGACGGTGACGACTTTCTTGGACGAATCGTCGCTATGGACGAAACCTGGACTCGCTCGTATGAACCAAACTTGAAACGCCAATCAAATGAATGGAAGCATCCCGGTTCTCCTCGTCCAAAGAAATTGCCCCTACACAAAGTGCTGTGAAGGAGATGTTCATAGTGGCGTATGACATTGATGGGGTAATACTGCACCACGCTGTACCTCCAAGGGAGATGGAAAACGCGGACTACTGGAACATCCACCGTACTCACCCGATATGACCCATGCGATTACGATCTTTTCACCAAAGTGAAAGAACCACTTCGAGGGACCCGGTACAATACCAGAGATGAACTTATCCGTGCTTTAGGGCGGTCAATACGGAATCAACAAAGATGGACGCGCTGATGGTGTACGACGGCTTCCAAACATTTGGCAAAAGGTAATAAATAAGGGGGTCGACTATATAGAAGGTACGTAAATGTTGTACCCCTGTGAATAAAGCCATGTCAGAAATATCGAACTGTTGCCATTACTTTTTATCCAACCTTTGTAGTATTTTTTTTCTCTTTATGTGTATTTAATTTTCCAATTCTAAGTTTATACATATACATTATGTACATTATATACGCCCTTTTCTCAGAAATAATATTTTTTTACTTAATGTACTCGTATTTTGTTTGTAATCCCACGATATTGCAAAGAAAGAATTCTATCTTGTGCAGAAATTATCTTCAACATTCCTAAAGCATTCTTAAGTTAACTGTACAGAGGACAGTAATGCAGCCAGCACTTCTATATGGCTCTGAGACATCAGGCAAGAGAAGCGTAAATTGAAGTCATTTAAAATAAATTGCCGGAAATAAAGAATATTTTTGGTCCATTATTTTATTCAGCTGAAAAGAAGTGGAATATTAGAAATAACATTATTTATAAATTAGCCAATCACAAATATGATCAGAAATATTACAACGGAAGAACACGTGGTGCTCATGAATGACAGAAGAAGTTTTAAGAAGATGTACTCTGAAAAAATTTAAAGTTAAAGATTTTCACAAAGACCAAGCTGTAGGTAGAAAGATGAGATCGCAAAAGAAGCCTGGAGCGAGGCGTTGGTGACAGCTGGGATCTGACAATGGACAGAACGGATTGGAGCCGCGATGTGGGAGTCGACATGCTCCGTGATGCCTGACTGATTGGTTCGCTGATTGATTGAATGTGTTCAATATGGAGTCAACCACCGTAACACCTACAAAAATTGATCCGAGTAGAATACAATTGCCAGTTCACAAACTAAGTGTCCTAATTACAATACAGATGCGGACATACATTTGTAAATGAATGCCCATATGACATTGTACGAATAGATTTAAATAGAATGTAAACAAAATACGAGAGATAGAAAATTAAGATGTTCAGCGGGAACGAAATTATGGGTGTTTAAGAAATTGAGAAAACATGTAGCCTAGAATTAGAAAAAGAAGAAAAAATTAATAAAATTTAGCAAAGAGGGTTAGTTCAAGAAATTCTTTCAATTGTCGAAAAATTCTTGTTTTTATATATTGCAGACTGAAATTAATAAAATTGTAGACTGAAGCCGCCACAGTGGTCTCGCGATCCGGGTTCGATCCCCGGTGTACCCTCGATTTATAACTTACGTTGAGCAAGCCCGTGGTTCAGGTAACACAAGGGTTTTCTCCGGGAAACTCCGGTTCCCCTCTGCCATTCCAACAACCCTCCATAACCATCTCATTAGGGGTGTAATGTAGACCAGCCTCTTATGGTGCACCCAGGGCAACGACTGTCGGTAAATTGGAATACATAACTGGCTTCATATGGGTGAATGATATAAGTCAAGTATACGCTATTAGTTTATAATTATTTATTTATTTACTTATTTACTTAATTATTTACTTACTTATTTACTTACTTATTTACTTATTTATTTACTTACTTATTTCCTTACTTATTTATTTTATTTATTTATTCAATTTATTTATTTTAATTTATTTTGATTTATCTTATTTATTCATTATTTACTTATTTTAATTTATTAATTAATTAATTAATTTATTTATTTATTTATGCATTTATTTATTTATTCATTTATTTATTCGTTTATTTATTTATTAATTTATTTACTTATTTTTAATTTATTTATTTATTTATTTATTTATTTATTCGTTTATTTATTTATTTATTCATTTATTTATTCATTTAATTATGTCTTTATTTATTTATTTATTTATTATTTATTTATTCATTTATTTATATATTTAAGTCTTTATTTATGTATTTATTTATGCATTTATTT
Source organism: Periplaneta americana (assembly GCA_025594305.2). Taxonomy (NCBI): domain Eukaryota; kingdom Metazoa; phylum Arthropoda; class Insecta; order Blattodea; family Blattidae; genus Periplaneta; species Periplaneta americana. The sequence goes on from JAJSOF020000027.1 coordinate 104,674,472, forward strand.
ATTTATTCATTTATTTATTCGTTTATTTATTTATTCATTTATTTAAATTTATTTATTCATCTATTTATTTATTTATTCATCTATTTATTTATTTATTCATTTATTTATTCGTTTATTCATTTATTTATTTATTCATTTATTTATTCATTTAATTATGTATTTAATTATGTCTTTATTTATGTATGTATTTATTTATTTATTTATTTATTTATTCATTTATTTATATATTTATTTAAGTCTTTATGTATTTATTTATGTATTTATTTATTTATTTACTTGTTTATTTATTTATTTACTTTATTTTATTTATTTATTCATTTATTCATTTATTGTAGACTACTTTCATTTGTGCATATTTAACTACTCTGTAACAAATGCAACTTTTCATAGCCTTGGAAATTGTACATATGCGCGGCTTAGAAATGTTTGTTTCTTTGTTTTTTTATAATTACGTAAAACTTGATTACATCATTAAGATATGGATGAACATAACATAATTATATAAAGAATATAACAGAAACATGTATTGAGGTTGCAATTCCGTGATTATCTACAATATATTAAAACAAACAGCAGAATTTCAAATTAAAGTTCTACATCAGAGCAAATCTGTATGACGTTTCCTTTTCAATCTGCGTTGTGATCTTTGCAGTAGCATTTGAGCTGGAATCTGACTGAGTAGTTCATTAGAGTGACTGATGAAGGGTCTTTGAAGTTGTGAATAACTAGTGTACACGATAGTGTCCACTGAAGGTATCTCAAGATCTGAATGAAGGGTCGTGTTGCGGATGTACCAAGATGCACACAGCTTGTACAGTGAATTTCAATAGGGAAATTGCACTAAGCGTTTAATATTGAACATTTTGATGTACACGTATGCAGAGAATTTTTCAAGAAATTAAACCAGTTCTTTCTTATATAATTATAAATAACCGTATTACAGTTTAAGAATTATTCGGAAATTATATGTCAAGAAATAGTTAAAGGGTTGATAACAAAAACCGGAAAAGTCCAAAAATTTTAATTTGAGCATAGTTCAAATTATCTTCACTTCATTTCAAGCAGCATCTATTGACATAACAAGTTTCTACAAAAAACCAGATTTGTGCCATTGAAGTGAGTGTTCGAAAATGTAGCGTTTTTGCAAAAAGCAGATAAGTCCAACATCTTTCTAGCAAAAGACGGACAAATCACAAACTTACCCGGTTTTGTTACAAAATGTCATGAAGATGGCATTAGTGTAGTCTTCTTTTATTTCATCGCCATATTAGCTGTTATTGTCGGTGTTGTTGGTTAAATATTTCGTTTTACAAATCTGTCGTCGATTTGCAAACGAGGACATGTCCAAAATAACATAGTGTTGGAAAATTGCAAAAACTATAAGTTAACAAATTAAAATGTTCATTTTTTTTCTAATTAGATCACTATGGGGACATACATTCAGGATCAATGAACATTTTCATTTTTTAAGTCTATTATTATTATTATTATTATTATTATTATTATTATTATTATTATTTTTTTTTTTTTTTTTTTGCGATTTCCCACCACTTTGTCATTTTGGACATGTCCCCTTTAGCAAATCGACGACAGAAATGAATGATCATCAAAATGAACCAGATCTAAATATTTAATTGCCAAAGAAGAGGAAGAAGAAGAAGAAAAAGAAGAAAGACGAAATAATAAAAACCAAAGTTAAAGGTGAAGAACATATAAATCATGTTGGAAACTGTTTCCAAGAAGTGTGAAAACAGCTATAATAATAATAATAATAATAATAATAATAATAATAATAATAATAATAATAATATACATTTAATTGAATATAATTTATTGCGTTATTAGAATAATTATTTTTCTGTATTTGATATACCTGACGTGCCAAGAATTCTAAGACTGAAGAATACAAATTTAGAAAGAGAAAAATATAAACATAACAGTATTGTTTTTCTTATTCAAGAAATCATACCAACATTGAGTTTTTAATTTCATAAAACACTTATAGAATATTTATTTGTTTGCTGATACAGTTGACAATATAAATTAAACATTATTTCATACATTTTCTCAATTAATGTGTGTACATATTCGGAATATGTATGATAAGACTTTCTTGTGTTAAATTTTAACGTACCTTGTTAACATGTTTCGACCTATTTATGGATCATCTTCAGAAATGGTCGTTGTTGGTCTTGGCGCCTCTTGTTTCCTGTGAGGGTGCGTTCGTAGTGTAGAGTCAAAGAGTGTGTGTGTTTGGAAATTAAGTTGTGTGTTGAGAATGTCGTTGGGGTGTGTTTTCGTGTGTCTGTATATTTCATATTATTCTAGTGTGTTGAGTTTCTGGCTTTTTGGTTGGATGTGCAGTATTTCCATGTCTGTGTTGATGTCTCTGTGGGTGTTCTTTGTAACGTGTTTGAAATGATCTGTTGTTGCAGGTGTTACATTTGAGTTTGTATACGCCTGTGTGGTTGTATTTGTTTGTTTGTGTTGTTTGTGTGTTGAGATGTTTTTGTAGAGTGTTATTTGTTCTGTATGCGACGTTGTAATTTAATTTCTTGAATGATGTTGCAATTTTATGTGTTTTTGTTTTCGTATGTTAGTGTGATGTATTTTGTGTGTTCTTGTGTTTGTATTGTATTCTTCTGTTTTTTGTGGTTATGTTTTGTCTTACGTATTATGTTGTCTATTATGTTGGGGTTGTATCCGTTTTCTTGTGCTATGTATTTGATTGTGTTTAGTTCTTCTTGTAATCCCGTTGGTTCATTGGTATGTTGAGTAGTCTGTGTACCATTGTTCGGAATGCAGCTTGGTTGTGTTGTGTGGGGTGGTTGGATGTGTTGTTTATGTGTGTTGTTGTAGTTGTTGTTGTTGTGGGTTTTCTGTATACTTTGAATGTGTGTTTGTTGTCTACGTTTGTTATTGTACATATATAAAATTTTATGCAAAAAGTGGATATGTCCAAATGTTTTCTTTTCATAACCATATAAAAGAGAACAGTGAAACGTTTTATCAAAGTTGGTAGATATTTGAGATATCTATATAAAATATCTCAGATTATTATATTGTATGAGAAACGTGGACATGTCCGGTTTTTGCTATCAACCCTTCAATTGTAAGATTATGTCTAGTGGCTTCTGAATGAACACAGTGTGATTGGATAGGGATGTCGATTGAAGGATAACCAATCACCACAATAATGTTCTCTTGTTAATGTATTGAGGTAAGCCGCGTCTTGTGAACTGGTGGATATGCGTTTTCTTTTCGTCTATGGTTACTGCCTACATCCACAGTGGTGTGTTGTTACCTGTTCGTCCTCTAGCGTCTACCGTCCTCCCTCTGTCACACACAGCAGCAACAAGTGTCCGCACTCATAGTTGCTTACCAAGGACCGTTACCAAGTGCTTATGAGTTAATCAGAAAGCACACTAACTTGCCGTGTTTGCACATACGTAAATCTGCATGCAGAATGAACTGGAAGGGTTCCACAGGTTTGCGAGTAGGCCAATGAAGTGATGTAGAGCTAAATGAACTTTTATTGAATGGCAGAGTAAATTAATAGTAATATGCGTTACAAGAGCGGTATGTTGAAGTTTTCATGTTCGAGGAAAAGTTTGAAAAAAACGAAACGTAGTTGAGCTTTTTTAACTTCCGAGAATTAAAAGAAAACATACCGCTCGTGTATCGTACATTATTTTGTGCGAAGATCGTTTATTATATACCTGAAAGAGGAATTTCTAATTAGTTGCAATGAAATCTCCATCTTGGTTTCTGTTCAATGACGGCAAATTTGCAAAACAAGAATTTTTCTCCGTTCCATTACTCTTTCATCGTATGATGACGCAGTATATCTGCATGGAAATATCATATGTACTTCGGTACATTGAAATAAAAATATATCTATCTTCAACATTGTTTCTTTAAAATGTTTTCTGTGTTTACTATACTCCAGCAGGTCGTGATATACGTCTGTCTTTTTTTTCCCCCAGTCTATGATGAGTCTGGAATCTTGTTGATTTTTTCACGGCTTCCTTAATGTTACTTGCATCACGAATACAGTAACTTTAGTGGAGTTGTAGAGTTTACTTAATTTTTGCAAATATTTAAAAATAATAATTAACAGTGCAATTTAAGTGAAATTGCAGTGGTAAGTTTCAATTTATAATTATTACTATATTGAACGTCTCTAAAAATAATATGTTAAAAGCCTAAAGAAATAAAATCAGTATGTCACTTAAGCGGTAAGAAGAGGGAAATTGTTATGTGTGTTAGGTTGGGAATACTGAATGTGGAATTTTAGACTGTCCGCGGATTGGTTTTGTGCGGAAAGCAAGCAAATACGCACGATCTCGCATAAAATTGTTTTTTAAATGATGGTTTATTTAACGATGCTGACAATTGTTCATGTAATATCGGTGCCGAAATTTTGTCGCACAGGAGTTCTTTTATATGCCAGTAAATTTACCGACATGAGTCTGTCGTATTTAAGCACTTAAATTCCATCAACCTGGGCCGGGATCGAACCCGCAACCTCGAGCACAGAAGACCAGCGCTGGGAGTAAATGAATGACAAGAGAATAAAGGCCCATTCACAATGAAAATTAAACATAACCGTAACATAAACACAGAAGTTTGCGGCCAGGCTATCAAATGGGATCATTCACAATAATTCACATAAATATTGACATAAACATTACCGTAAGACGTTAATATGAAAGTTTGCAAACTCCAATCTTTCATACTTATGCTTACGTGATTTGCAAACAGAACACAATCGTGGAGCGCTGAAGTATACGACAGAATATGAGGAAATGGCGTCGTTGTTATGTTTCCACGGTTACCAAGTATGTTTGCTGTTATGTTTATGTTCCCTTCGTGAATGATGGTATGACTTCTTGATTTTACCGTAACGTTTATATTCTTAAGTTAACGCTTACGTTATGTTTAATTTTCATTTTGAATGAGCATTAAGATAATATGTGACGGCGTGATTGGTGAATACATGAATGAATCTATGAAAAATTAAACAGCGAATGGTTGGATGAACGTATATGAGTGTGAGTAAAAAATACACGGGTACTAAAAACAAGTGAATGCGAATAAATGACAGTAAATGGCAATATGAGGCATTCAGCAAATAGATGACTATTTCGCATTGTCTGTAATGAGGCGATATTAGCGATCCTAGTGGTTACCAACTTTCTATGGATGCATGTTTACTACGTATTGAGCTTCGTAACTGTATATACTAGACTGTGGTATAATCTTCACATTCATCTCCACCAGGGGCGAATGCTAGTCACGAAAGTTAGGCTTGCACTTCTATTCATAGTGGAAGATGGGAGGATATAATAATTTATAATTAATCAAAAATAATCAGACCCACATAAATAATTTATTTTATAATTATGAAATCATTATGAGCCTTGGATCATATTCGCTTATCAGATGTAGAAGTTCGATATAATATAACAAACATGGCCAACAAAACAGTTTATTTAGTTTTTTCGACCCTGCCAACCAATGCATTTTGTTGTATTGAGCACATATTCTCTAGGCCTATAATGTCTGTCTTCTCTTGAATAGCCCTTCGGGAAAATGGATTTAATAATAAGGTTTCAATAACACACAATTCCGAACTCATTTAAATACTTCAAATTAATGTTTAAGAATTAATAATACATGCAGCAGCTGACACATGCATTCCGCTCATACAATTGCATTGCACAGCACATTCCCGCTGTCAATACTGATCTGTGTAACGTTAAATATTCGTTGGTGTAGCTCTCGGACCAGAGCTTCAAACAACACATAACAGAAGCATGTGCGCGTAAGACGGACTAAGGAGGAAGGCACTTGCGCGCGCATCATATTCTCGCTATTTCTACGTCTTTCCTGTAGCTCCGAGAAACGAGCAAGCGTTGCGATACTTGCAGTGTGCAACCTGCGGATGGTATTACGCCTATACAGTATTCCAAAAATCAAAATAAATTTTAATGTACGTAATCCCATTTTGAGAAATATACATTCTACGAAAATATTGGGCTTGCGCAGCAAGCATAGCATGCCCTGAGAAATCGCCCCTGATCTCCACTTCATTTTCTCGCGTTTATACCTCAATCTTTTAAAATGCTTTCAATTTGTGATTTGTTGAGTTGGGATTTCTCTTTTGAATTCATAACCACTCGCTTCACAAAACTGTTTAAACTGACTCCATGCACATGTTCTGCGTTTTTCTGTGTTTTGTGGCTTTGCATTCTTTTATTAAATCAGTTTCATAATTTGATGCTGGCCAAAACGATTTGTATTGCCTGTCATTGTTGGCCTACTGAATCTCAGTTACGTCCGTTCAGTGAGTAGGGAAAGTTGGAGCTGATGAAGCCCAATACGATAAAGCTGAACCTGAGATCGCCATAATCTATATATATATAATTTGAACTGGTAATGGAAATTACGGGAAAACGGCTGAACGGATTTTAATAAATGGCCCTCATTTTGAAGCTTGGAACCCAAAGTTTTTCGGAAAAGTAGTAGTTTTCAGTGAAATGTCAATTTTCCTACGTAATTTTCCTATTTTCCAAAATCCATCTGTTGTCAGTTTTCAGAACTAATTTTATCGAATCACGGCCGACTTGATTGAATTTCAGAACAAAACACACACTACAATAAACAATAGGCTATTACACGAAGGCCATGACCTGCAGGATTACCGACATATTTAGAGCTCAATTCAATTTGTTATTAAAAACTGATTCTGCAGTGTGTAATAATTTTCTGAGTACAGCTGTGTATTGGATATTCAAATCTACGAAACATGAGGTGGTTTGATGACATTATTATCATTAGAAATGAAATATTATTATAGTTAATATCATGATGCATCTATTTTTCATTAATTGTACATAATATTGATGCTATATTGATGACATGAAAGTGAAACGTTTTGAGGTTATGTAAGTAAATGTAGAGAATATCTTAATTTAGATCTTCATTTCTATAATTTACTGAGTGGCTGCCATATATAACTACAAAACTTAAGTAAGATAATAATATTATTAAAAATCAAATATTTTTATACTTATTAGCCCAATAGGGTTGGGTCTTTTTCATATACTTAATGGCGGTGTAGTGTAGATATTGATATGTGTCATTGTCTTCAGTATTGGCTCGAGATAGCGCAAAAATTACAGTTCCTAAGGTATTACTTACTGATAAAATAAGAGGCCTAGAAAATTTTGTAGTCTCCAGATCATTTCAGCAAGATCTCTTAGTAGGATAAAATGATTTTACGCTCTACATTTCAAATTCTACATGCAGCAGTTATACGAAAATGCTATTGTTCGAAAGCTTAGCAATCCTGACATTTTTTTAACTTTCGCCTACAATCCACAATGACCTGAAATAGCTACTGCTATCGTCCTGACATTGATACTGAGTTTTCGCGTTGAAACTCAAAAACTGAAGTTGGATAGGTTGAAGAAAAAGTATTTGGCCTCAAAAAATCCATTCAGAGGGAGATGTTTCATTATTATGGAAGCAAATAACTATTAAAAATAAATCTGAGAAATTTTTATTTGAACGTCTAACGAACTTCATTTGCAGCAGCATTTGCTGCACAAGCCACTAGTTTTATTAATAATCACTGCTGAAATTGGCTCATATTTGAGGCATTCTTTACCGTTATTGGTACAAATCAGTATAGCACAACGTAAATGAAATAGTGACTAGGAAATTGATAGTATGATTCTTAAACTGCATGTAACAAATTCCAGTTCAAGGATGGATTATTCCGTTCTGATGAATTAAGTGATAATACGTGAATGGAAAACAACTATCACCTGCAATGTCACTGTCTACTTGTGTGCGAGGCGTTCTAGGTTCGAGCCACCATTTTACTTCATTTAAACTTTAATTAAACACTTTTTGCTTATCACCCGAAGCAATTTATATGGTTTGCGTGCGTCTGACGCTAATTGCATCGATGGAAATACAGTAAAATATATCGTGTCCAGAACACGGTAAAAAAAGTGTTGATTGTTAGACTTACCTGTACATGTGCAATAAAACGCCTACACGTGCATAAGCGTGCTTATCTGCGACAATAAGTTGTTTAAATTAGGCCACCTTAATGAAGATTAATTTCACCGTGTGTGCACAGGTGTCTGGTTAACATTTTATGCACGTTTTTTACCTCGCACACTATTAAAAATATGTTTTGTTACTTGGAGCGCACCAACAGCTGTCAACACCAGAGCGGGAGTAGTCTAGCTACATGAACTGTGTCATCGTCTAGAGGTCGAGCCGATATTCAGTTGAAATTATCTACAAGGTCAGGTCCTGTGATATTTTGTCGTTGGTTTTTCGAAGAAAAACTTTTCAAGTCTTTGAAATTATCCTTTTATTGTACTCTTTCAGGGGAGAGCTAAAGTTTTATCTGTTTATATTATATTTTATGCTCGACCATGCCGAAATGTAGTAATTATACACCTGGTAGCAGTCCTTTAATGCATGTCATTAAAGCACACCTACTCATTTAAGGTCAGGTCTTTCAGCCAATGACGACTCAGGTTACAACTGTTCTCAATGACAGGTCAGTTTCTACCGTTATAAAACCGCAAGTATCGATTATTCTCGGATATGCAATCGAAAGAGAATTAGCGAAAAGTCACGGAGGCTGGAAATCTAATACTGTCGCAGAAGGTTATGTTCTGTTACTATAATAATTAGCGTTAATTGTAAATAATATTCAAATAAATTCAATTTATCATCTCGTTTTCAATGTCTAATTTTATTTCAAAGTTATCTCTGTAGGTTCTTATGGCCTAGCAAGGTCAATGTGGACATCTGTTCCTCGGAAAAAATCAATACTTTCGCGTCTGCGCACATCTCACAACATACGGGACATTGCTCCAGGTCAGATACAATAAAATTAATAATATCAAGTTAGAAATATGGTCGAGCATAAAAAGTCGTATGAAACTCGCCTATAATGGTAATTAAGAAGCTCGTATGAAAATTATGAAACTCGCTTCTGCTCGTTTCATAAATATCCATACTCACTTCTTAATTACCTTCATTATAGGCTCGTTGCATAATGTACTATTATGTTACAATTATTAGCAAAATAATTAAATACAAATTTACGTGAAGCTCAATAGACTTTAGAATTAAAGTTTTCCTCAAACATTTCCTTATATTTAATTAATTATTTTATTTTATTTATTTAATATTTTACACTTGAGCTACATCAGGCATTGCAGCCCGAAAGAGCAGAAGCTCGTGCTCGGGAGCAGTTCAGATCAGTTATACAAAATATATCACAAAATTAAGAGAGTTCATTGAGCACAATAACATTAATAAATGGTAAAATAATACAACATGTAATAATAGGGTCTCTATATACAAATAGAAAATACAAAAGCACATGAATATTAGAGTATCAATTTTTAACTCAATTGGCTTAAACAATTAAATAATAAATTAATCTGATTTGTTTCTTAAATCTATGTGTGTTAAGTGTACTTAGCTCAGGGTAAGCTCTAATTAATGTATTATATATTTTGGGTCCAAAATTTCTGCTGTGTTTTAATCCAGCAGTTGTGTGGCATTTGGGAGTATTTAGAAAGAAACTCGTATGGTATTCATGAGGATCAAATTTAAATTTATTGCGATTTTTATGGAAGTAAATCAGCAATATTTGTTTATAAATTTGTTCTAGATTTGATACACCAAATTCCTGAAAAATTAATTTTGTTGGGTAATGAAAAGGTTTATATAGACAAATTTTGATAATTCTTTTTTGGAGCAAATTTAAAGGATGGAGAGTCGATTTTGCCATTCCTCCCCAACCTAATATACCATACTGAATTATTGATTGAAACAGAGCTAAGTACACAGTACGCAGAACATAAACAGGTAAATAAGAGCGTAGAATGGAAAATTTGTGGATTGTTTTACGCAAACTGTTACACTGGAAGGAGATATGGTTGTCCCATTTTAAATGTTGGTCAATAATAATGCCAAATAATTACATTCAATTTACATATTTTGACTACACATTCCTTTACAGATTTTGTTCAGAATGAAGGCCCTGTTTCTCGATACACAATTCACAACGCTTAGACACTGATTTACAGATGGCAGAACATAACTCATGAATTTCATCGATTTTCACGAATGATTGTTCGATCATCTATCGCAACTGATGCAGGTCCTGCGGTTTCTGAGCAAAAACATTATTTTTCAGGATACCCCACAGCGAAAAATCACATGGCGTGGTCACGTTTTTCAGTGGTTAATTTGCGATTCCTTGCAAGAAACTGAATAGAATAGAATAGAAACGCTACCCAACACAATAAAAACAAAAGAATAACAAGACATATGACATCGGGAAAACAGTTGACGTACGAACATGGTTGTCAAGCAACCACTTTTTACACCAGCTATTCATTTATTCAAGTTATGATATCTGTATATGTGTACAAGAATGAAACTTAAGAACGAATATTAGGGAAAGGGACTTTTGACCCACCTTTTACTTTGCATACTTCCACTCGGTAATGAGTTTTGAAGTAATATTCTGGGGAAATTCTGCAAATAGTAACAGTATATTAAATATACTAAAAAAAAGGAGTAGGCATAATTAGAATAATAGTAGGTGCCAAATCTAGGGAATCGTGTAGGACCATTTACTAAAAGAAAAACTAAAAATAATGCCCATGGCTTGTCAGTATATTTTTTCATTAATAATCTTCCTCGTGGAGGCTGGGTAGCTCAGTTGGTAGAGCAGCTGGCTACGGACTGGAAGGTCTGGGTTCGATCCTAGCTAGTGACAGGATTTTTTCTCGTTGCCAAACTTTCAGAACGGCCCCGATGTTCACTCAGCCTCCTATAAAATTGAGTACCGGGTCTTTCCCGGGGTAAAAGGCGGTCAGAGCGTGGTGCCGGCCACACCACCTCATTCTAGTGCCGAAGTCATGGAAAGCATGGGGCTCTACCTCAATGCCTCCCAAGTGCCTTCATGGCATGTTACGGGAATACCTTTACCTTCTTTTTAAATCTACCTCGTATGTAATCGTGAAAACTTTGTAACTAATTCAACATTTCATAGCATAAATACACGTCAAAAATGACTTCCATACTCCATCGACAAGTCTATCGTGCTCTCAAAAGGAGTGCGTTATATGTCAGTAAATAATTTAATAGCCTCTCTATGGACATAAAAAATCGAACTCAAAATATAAGACTAGGCCTATTTAAGGTCAAATTAAAGAAGTACCTAATTTCTCATGCCTTCTATTCTGTAGGTGAATATATGACATTCAACAACGGTGCATGAATATTTCTGTCTTGTATTAAGTATCGATACTAATCCTTCGTATTGTACTAGTATATTGTATTTATTTCAAATAGACAGTGACTGTAAGTGAATCGCCCTTTTCCAGAAGGACCATAGTTCAAAAATGGTGAATTTGAGAAAGCTGAAAAACTGTTCTGTGTTGCTGATATTCAATAAATGACTTTATTAGCATTGTAACGCCATAGATGTGATAATGATGTATCCATATAATATAGAAATGACATTCAAAAATTATCAATGCCATATCATCAGCAATTCTTATGGAACTTTATTATTTTCCTCTTACTATCATTCCTCACTAAATCCTCCAAGTAGAGAGAGAGATAGTGGGGTTTAAAAAGGACGCGTCAGCTACTCTGGCTATTTGCGACCTTATCTAAAATTCTTCAAAAACAAACAATACAATAAACTGAATGCTAACATGAAATTAAATACGTTGTCACAGTAAAATGGAGGTACATTCCAAGTAGATGTTGAACAGAGTATGTGAAAAAGGGCATCTTTGACGTACTCCTCTCCCTATTTCGCTTCCTTTTGATATTTCCTCTCCTATCCTGACTTTGACTCCTTGTTTCATATAAAGATTAATGAACAGCCTTCTCTCTTTCATATCCACGCCAATATTCTTTAGAATTCCCATCAGTTTATTTCAATCCACTCTGTCAAACGCCTTTTCTAAGTCCACAAATACTATATACATTTCTTTATTTTTCTCTACGCATCTTTCGCCGATTGTTCGTAGCAGTACAATTACATTCCTTCTACAGGGACATCATTTTATTTTTACTTCAATTTTTATTGTATCTGAGTTTTTGAATGTACTTCACTCCCACCCCTTCTACTAATGAAGTTCAACCGTCCTCCACATAGATCCAAGACCGCATATACAGTCATAGTAGCCTTACGGTCATATAGTAAACAGTACGTTCCAAAAATATGTTCGCGTTTTCCAGTGACGAAAGAACTTTCAATATTGTATAATTTTCCATTTGCCTACGTTGCATTCCGATTTCCCCACCTGCTTCTATTCGCCTCTCTTTAAATGCTAGTGGCTGGGCTGTCTTAACTCTTTTCTGGGAACATTAATTTCTGTTAGGAATTGGACTCTACGTAATATTCACCCATACAATTGTTTAAAATAACTTAAAAAAGGACCTCGTTAAGTAATTAACTGTCACGTGATTTCTTCCTTTCTACGACGCTGCGACGTAACCAATTGGACGGACAGTAGATAGCATGTCTGAGTAATTTTATCTTTTCGGATCGGGCAGAAGTGAAGATTGAATTTACAGTATGTAAGGTACTTTTTTATAGAGTGGTACAGAATTATTTCAACATTAGTTACTAGTAGGCTACGAAGGACGAAACTGATAATTGGAATTAGGTAAAACAGTCTATAGTGCGATAATATGCACATTAGAAAAAAATGTTATGATTTAACGACGCTCGCAACTGAATATCAGCGTCGCCGGCTGGGAATTTTGTCCCGGAATTCTTTTACATGCCAGTAAATATACTGACATGAGCCTGTCGCATTTAAGCACACTTAAATTCCATCGACCTGGCCCGATCGAACCCGCAACCTTGGGCATGAAGGCCAGCGCTATCGCCAACCAGGTCGACTGCACATTAGAACTAAAGCCTGTATCGAAATGAACGGCCACCATTTAAAAAATGTGTTTAAATATCCATATTACGATTATTTTTCAATTTAACTTCATCTCTATAGTGTACGCTAATGTGCTGTAGACAGTATAATATACACTGCATAATGAATACGTCCGCATGGAAAGCTCAGTTCGTGAGTAAAAACACTCAGTGTTAATACTGTACTGTATTTTGATTAAACAAAAACCTAATGAAAATTATCAAACTCAAAATCGCGATATTTCCTAGTTTACTGTAAATGGATTAACTACTTTTCTTCCCTCCTATACCTAGTAAAGTGATTTGTTTGTATATTACGCAAGTATCATCGAACTCCAGTCGTGAAAGGGGGTAGCAAACGGTGTTTCCAGTTCTTAATCGTTGATCCAAAGGTATAGCCAGGTTAATATCAGAAATGTTAGTAAAAATAAAATGATGTCCCTGTACCTTCCCCTTCCTGAAGCTAAACTGCTCTTCTTTCAACTGTTTTTCTGCTAGTCAGAATTGAACTCGGGTCTATAAGGACTGAGGTTCGCCTTTAAATGAAATAGAAAGCGACGTGGTTCTATGGCTGGTAACTGGAACATACGTAATTAACGCAGATTTATTTCACTAAAATTTCATAAATGCAGATACTGAAGCGACTATCGGGCGAAACCGTTTGATAAGAGTAAAGTGAACAAATGATAAAGTAAACAAATAGGAGAGCGTTGTGGGCTCGAGGGAGATGAGTTACGACTGGCCCCTTCAAGCGCGGGGCCCGGGGCGACCGGCTCGTCCACTCAATGTTAAACAATGTTAAAAACACGAGCCTCTTTGCAGTCGAATGGCTACGTTCAGTTTTCGACATTTTCAGGTTTGTGTCCGGAGTGAATAGAAACTTTGTGATAGGATTACAATCATCCTGTGTAACTTTCTGCCCTTGCCAATAAAGATTACTTAAATAAGACATATTTGAGAGCGAGAGGAGGCATTAAACAAAATAATAATTGTAATAGGCTTAGACTCGATTGTACAGGGACATCATTTTATTTTTACTAACATTTTTAATATTAACTTGCCTATACTTGTTACCCCCTTCCACGACTGGAGTTCGATGATACTGGCGTAATATACAAACAAATCACTTTCACTAAGTATAGGAGGGAAGAAAAGTAGTTCATCCATTTACGTAAACTAGGAAATATTGCGCTTTTGAGTTTGACAATTTTCATTAGGTTTTTGTTTAATCAAAATACAGTATAGTATTAACAATGAGTATTTTTACTCACGAACTGAGCTGTTCATGTCATTATTCAGTGTATATTATACTGTCTACAGCACATTAGCGTACAATATAGAGAATGAAGTTCAATTGAAAAATAATCATAATATGGATATTTAAACACATTTTTTTAAATAGGGCCGTTCATTTCGATACAGGCTTCAGTTCTTTTGTGCATAATATCGCACTATAGACTATTGCATCTAATTCAATTGCCAGTTTCGTTTCGTACTAGTAACTCATGTTGAAATAATTCTGTACCTACTATTTTTATTTATTTTATTTTATTGGGTTATTTTACGACGCTGTATCAACATCTAGGTTATTTAGCGTCTGAATGATATGAAGGTGATAATGCCGGTGAAATGAGTCCGGGGTCCAACACCGAAAGTTACCCAGTTACTCTATTGCACGAACTGAGCTGTCGATGTCATTATGCAGTGTATATTATACAGTCTACAGCACATTAGCGTACAATATAGAGAATGAAGTTAAATTAAAAATTATCATAATGTGGATATTTAAACACATTTTTTTCTAAATGGTGGCCGTTCATTTCGATACAGGCTTCAGTTCTAATTTGCATATTATCGCACTATAGACTATTGCACATAATCCCAATTACCAGTTTCGTTCTTCGTACTAGTAACTCATGTTGAAATAATTCTGTACCTACTCTATAAAAGAGTACCTTAAGTACTGTAAGTTCAATATTCACTTCTGCCCGATCCGAAAAGATAAAATTACTCAGATATGCTATCTACTGTCCGTCCAAGTGGTTATGTCGTTGGGTCGTAGAAAGGGGGAAATCACGTGACAGTTAATTACTTAACAAGGCCCTTTTATATAAGTTATTTTAAACAATTGTATAATATTACGTAGACGTCCAATTCCTAACAGAAATTAATGTTCTCAGAAAAGAGCTAAGACAGCCCAGCCACTAGCTGGCGAATAAAAGCTGGTGGGGGAAACCGGGATACGACGTAGGCAAATGGACGACAGTACCTGTGCGAAAATGATTCAATATTGAAAGCTCTTTCATCACTGGAAAATGCGAACATATTTTTGGAACGTACTGTTTACTATGAACCGTAAGGCTACTATGACTGTATATACAGTCTTGGATCTGTGTGGAGGACGGTTGAACTTCGTTAGTAGAAGGGGTGGGAGTGAAGTACATTCAAAAACTCAGGTACAATAAAATTGAAGTAAAAATAAAATGATGTCCCTGTACAAAGTGCATGACTAAAGAGATCAAATATGATCTACTTCGGAAAATGAACTGACAACCAAACATTCTGATGGGGACAGATAAAAAAGTTAATTTTTTCTCTTTCACCATCTTAATAATGTCAAAAGAAGTGCGTATAAAAATTTTGGACACTCGACAGCAATTACGAGGGCCGTAAAAAATAAGTTCGCCAGGACTCGTTAAAAGAAAGAAAACACAATTTCATTGGAAAAATTTATTGGAACGACACGGCAATTTTTTAGCTATTTTTCAACATATTCCCCACCGGAACTGAGATATTTGTCATATCATGGGATCGACAGAGAGGTGCTGACGGCTGTCAAATGCTGGTTCCGATCCCATGCGACTGACTTCTACGATACAAGCATACAAAAATTTATCACGTGATATGACAAATGTCTGAATTCCAGTGGGGAATATGTTGAAAAATTGCTGTGTCGTTTAATGTACCTAATTATATTACGTGAAGAATACAATGCGTACAGTTCTGCGTTGTGTATCTTTCTCCATTCTCCTGTAACTTCATCCCTCTTAGCCCTAAATATTTTCCTAAGCACCTTATTCTCGAACACCCTTAACCTCTGTTCCTCTCTCAAAGTAAGAGTCCAAGTTTCACAACCATAAATCTCAACCGGTAATATAACAGTTTTATAAATTCTAACTTTCAGATTTTTGACAGCAGACTAGATGACAAAAGCTTCTCAACCGAATAATAACAGGCATTTCCCATATTTATTCTGCGTTTAATTTCCTCCCGAATGTCATTTATATTTGTTACTGTTGCTCCAAGATATCTGAGTTTTTATACGTTTTCAAAGGATAAATTTCCAAGTTCTATATTTCCATTTCGTATTATGTTCTTAATCATATATTTTGTTTTTTGTTTTTTTTTTTCGGGGTTTTCTTTGTCATTATTGCTACCTACTTACTTAAAAATGGTTTTAAGGAACCCGAAGGTTCATTGCCGCCCTGACATAAGCCCGCCATCGGTCCCTATCCTGTGCAAGATTAATCCACTCTCTATCATCATATCCCATCTCCCTCTAATCCATTTTAATATTATCCTCCCATCTTTTTCCCTCCGGCCTCCCAACTAACACTCTATATGCATTTCTGGATTCACCCATACGTGCTACATGCCCTGCCCATCTCAAACGTCTGGATTTAATGTTCCTAATTATGTCAGGTGAAGAATACAATGCGTGCAGTTCTGCGTTGTGTAACTTTCTCCATTCTCCTGTAACTTCATCCCTCTTAGCCCCAAATATTTTCCTAAGAACCTTATTCTCAAATGCCCTTAACCGCTGTTCCTCTCTCAAAGTGAGGGTCCAAGTTTCACAACCATGCAAAACAACAGGTAATATAACTGTTTTATAAATTCTAACGTTTAGCTTTCTTGACAGCTGACTGGATGACAAAAGCTTCTCAAACGAATAATAACACGCATTTCCCATATTTATTCTGCGTTTAATTTCCTCCCGAGTGTCATTTATATTTGTTACTGTTGCTCCAAAATATTTGAGTATTTCCACCTTTTCAGAGGATAAATTTCCAATTTTTATATTTCCATTTTCGTATTATGTTCTCGTCACGAGACTTAATCATATATATATTTTTTTTCGGGGTTTACTTTGTCACTATTGCTACTTACTTACAAATGGTTTTAAGGAACCCGAAGGTTCATTGCCGCCCTCACATAAGCCCGCCATCGGTCCCTATCCTGTGCAAGATTAATCCACTCTCTATCATCACATCCCATCTC
This sequence comes from Periplaneta americana, assembly GCA_025594305.2. Taxonomy (NCBI): domain Eukaryota; kingdom Metazoa; phylum Arthropoda; class Insecta; order Blattodea; family Blattidae; genus Periplaneta; species Periplaneta americana. The sequence continues at coordinate 104,691,753 of JAJSOF020000027.1, forward strand.
CCTCTAATCCATTTTAATATTATCCTCCCATCTACGTCTCGGCCTCCCCAAAGGTCTTTTTCCCTCCGGCTTCCCAACTAACACTCTAAATGAATTTCTGAATTCGCCCATACCTGCTACATGCCCTGCCCATTTCAAACGTCTGGATTTAATGTTCTTAATTATGTCAGGTGAAGAATACAATGCGTGCAGTTCTGCGTTGTGTAACTTTCTACATTCTCCTGTAACTTCATCCGTCTTAGCCCCAAATATTTTCCTAAGAACCATATTCTCGAACATCCTTAATCTCTGTTCCTCTCTCAAAGTAAGAGTCCAAGTTTCACAACCATGCAAACAACCGATAATATACGTAACTGTTTTATAAATTCTAACGTTTAGCTTTTTTGACAGCAGACTGGATGACAAAAGCTTCTCAACCGAATAATAACAGGCATTTCCCATATTTATTCTGAGTTTAATTTCCTCCCGAGTGTCATTTATATTTGTTGCTGTTGCTTGAAGATATTTGAATTTTTCCACCTCTTCGAAGGATAAATTTCCAGTTTTTATATTTCCATTTCGTACAATATTCTGGTCACGAGACATAATCATATACTTTGTCTTTTCAGGATTTACTTCCAAACCTATCGCTTTACTTGCTTCAAGTAAAATTTCCCTGTTTTCCCTAATCGTTTGTGGATTTTCTCCTAACTAAGTACAGTTATTTATTATGACTGTAACTACTATGAAAGAAGTACTAATTCTGTTAATACTCTCACCGCGATTTTTTTTTCTTTCTACATCCGGCCAGAGGCCATTTTCCGAAATATTTCTGTTTTTCAGGTTTTCAGTTTTCTGTTTCTGTTTACTAACTAACACTAACACAACACCCATGCCCGAGGCGGGACTCGAACCCACAACCCTTCGGACCAAGCCGTAGAGTCATTGCGTGCCTCTACGGCTTGCGCCACCCGGGTCGGCTTGTTATCTATTTTGTTTTCTGTTTTCGTTTTTCATTTGTTTTCCTTTCTTTTTACTTATACTAATACAAACACAACACCCATGCCCGAGGCGGGACTCGAACCCACAACCCTTCGGACCAAGCGATAAGGACATGCTGTGCCCCTACCGCTTGAGCCATCCGGGCCGGCTCTCCTAACTAAGTACAGTTATTTATTATGACTGTAACTACTATGAAAGAAGTACTAATTCTGTTAATACTCTCACCGCGATTCAGCCTCGAAGCCCAAATCTTTGCTGCTACCCCTATACATGCCGATGGCCCCGAGAAATATAGATCTATTTACCGAACAGATTCAAGTATATCCTACTCGACTTTGTGCAAGTACTTACTTTCAGAAATATTCATGAAGATGTAATGAAAACGTGAACAGTGGAACTCTTGTCTTGTTGGGCTCCACTCCATTACTGACTGGTTTAAAAACAAACGAAATCGCTTCTGTTGCAGCACAAGACGAGCGAAATGGAGGGTAATTTTGAGGCGAGGCGAGGCGACGGAGCAAGAGATGAGAGACGTCTGACCAAGTAATCAAGGCAACTCGGCTTTGAATCCAGCAGCCTCAAAAGAGCCGCTGAAAGGAAGAGAGCTTTTCACCTGTAGTGAAGAGAGTTTGTTCCGCAGGGACCGGACCACAGTTAAGAGCCCCTGAAAACATACAACCCGCGTCTTTCTTGTAAGTGTTCATGCTTATTTTTTTGCTCTTTGCCGCATTCGGACATTCCCCATTTCTTTCTTTATGCGCAACTTTGTATTTATTTGTTCCCTATTGTCTTATAGACGACGAGCCGTACCCGTGCGCTCCGCTGCACCCGTTAGAAATAAATATAAAGTAATTACATAATTAAAATAGGACGTTTGATCCAGGGAACATTCGTGTTTGATAGAAGGATAAATCGTTTAATATGTTACTTAATTTAAATTACATCCAAATAATTAAAATGCGATCATTTTGGTTCAGAGACACTCATTTGGTGCAATGACAATTCCTTTAACATGTTTCTAATTTTTATTACATGCAACCATAGTTTAATGAACATTGACATCATTTAGATTTAATGTGTAGGTATATTTTATTTTACTTGTTATAGGTTTCCATTGAATTATGGTAATAACTTAATTTTAACCCTTGTTTTCTACGTATTCAGTAAATGGCGTTTGGCCCACTATGGTTCTGAACCCTTCAAATAACTTAAATTATATTATATAATATTACATTACATATATATATTATATTATATTATATTATATTATATTATATTATATTATATTATATTATATTATATTATATTTCATTACATCAGAAGTTACTGTAATAACATTATAGCATTATGTCCATCTAGAGAAACTACACTTTCCAATGGTGAAATAATAATTAATTATACAAATCGGTTAATTTAGCTTCCGATATTACTTCATACAAACACAGAAACATTCTCTGTAGACTATCTTTCATAGCTTTCGATTGTTGCTGTCCAAGGCCCCTTATAGACGAAGTCTTTTTTTTTATTTCATTATACGGCCTTAGATGGCAGTTATTTTAATTTTAAAACTCATTTATCTCATTGAATATCAGTCCTATCAAACTTTTTCATGGAATAAAACTTATCGCAAATTATTTTTAAAGAAACGTTTATTATGTAACATTTTTCACAAAAATCAATAATAAGCGAGATATTTCGATTTATTTAATTCAGGCCCCCTTGTAACCCCCCTTTTAAATAATGTATTTTGAATGACATACAGCCTAAAATCTAAGTTACAACGAACTTAATTTATATTCCAATTTTCATCGAAATCCGTTCATCCATTATCGCGTGAAAATGTAACAAATATACAGACAGACAGACAGATAGACAGACAGACAGAAAAGACATCAAAAATTTCAAAAAGCGATTTTCGGTTTCAGGGTGGTTAATTATATATGTTAGGACCAATTATTTTTGGAAAATCGAAAATTACCAGAAAAATTTTGGCTACAGATTTATTATTAGTATAGATTACTTCGCTTATAATTATATTTGGCTTTCCATGTAATATGTTACTTTATGCTTTTATACAGGATGGATGTTATAGCTGTGGATATTGAAGGGGCTATAGAATACATTGAAATAAATAAAAAAAGCTTTCACGCGTTTCCTAATTAAGTGCATGGTTAATTATACAATGCACAGATCCCCATTTCGTCTGAAAATCTCATCTCTATAGATTCAGTTGTTCTTTTCCTCGATCTATCCAGAGTCCAATTCTCACTGCCATAAGTTAGAAGTGACAGTACCATAACCTTATGCAATTTGAGCAGGGTATCTCTCTTAGTTTTATTTTTTAGGGATTTGTAAATAATTCCACACATATGTTGTAATCTTCATACTTTCCTCTCTTCATCATAAAATATATGACATCCGAGATAAAGCTATTGTTCTATTATACAGAGTGATTTATATAGAACTAACACATTTCTTTCTTTATTTATTTCAAAACGAATGATGCTAGCTATAATTTGTTTTGCCTCAAATGTAGAGTATCTTTGGGACTAACCTCTATAGCAAATGTTGAAAATGCTTTATTTATTCGGCTGGAAATTCACTTAATGACCAGTTTTTAACGTCAAATTAAGCTGGAGTTTTGATTCCCTGTCACGAGATGCGCAGATGTTTATTCTTTATTCCTTATTGTTGGCAGCTGTTTTCGACATTTTGTTTTAGTCACTGAAAATGCAGTACACATTAAATTAAAAGCTCTACCTTGTGAAGCAATATTGGATTACGAATTCAATTACAGCTACTCAAAGGGCATACCTGAGAGAATTTGGTGTTCGTAATCCCCTCCAAAGAAACATAATACTGGGATTGGTAAAGAAATTGGAAACAACTGGATCTCTAAAAGAATATGACAAATATACAGGCTAAAAGAAAACATCTGCGCATCTCATGACAGGAATCAAAACTCCTGTTTAATTTGACGTTAAAAACTGGTCATTAAGACAATTTCCAGTCGAATAAATAAAGAATTTTCAACATTTGCTATAGAGGCTAGTAATCTCCCAAAGATACTCTACATTTGAGATATAACAAATTGTGGCTAGCATCATTCGTTTTGAAATAAATAAAGAAAGAAATATGTCAGTTCTATATAAATCACTCTGTATTATAATCATTTAATACTATGTTAGATCTGACAGGATACTTTGCTGCAAAAGCCATGAATTTGGATTTGGGTAATGGTACAATTTAAATCATAACTTGAAAGTAAAGGAATAAATTTATAGACATTACAATCTAGAATTGCATATCGCACACACAGTAAAATACTGTCTTTTATTAGTAACAACAATGTAATTTATTCGTCACAACAATAATTCCTTTCTACAATTCACCTTAAACGCTCTCGTCAACAATTGGATCTTCACTCAACACAGTATTCGTTATAGCACTCCAGACGACAATGACAATTTACTTGGAATTACGCACAACAATGAACTGTTAATCTTAGCTAATATTTACAAAGCACTATTTACAAATCAGAACTTTCTCAGTTCACAGTTCTTCTAAGTCACTAGTTCACGGTATCTCGAACCACAGACTTCAGAGACAGTTCACTATTCCCTCCAACTTCCACTGCACTCGAACTCAGGTCCCTCCAACTGCGGTCCACTTCGAACTCAGGCCTTCGGATGCTGAAGATGCGGACGCACACTCGAGTCGAACTCCGGCTGGCTTGCTTGCTCTGGCTTTCTTAAACTGAAAACTCTGAAACTGAAACTGCTGTCGTTCCTTCGCGACCGTAATTTATAACTACAGCGACGTAGCCTCGAAAGTTCGACCCGTCTCTAGAGATGGCATTCCAGAGAAATCCAGAGCCCTCTCCTCTCTACCAGCACCAGATGCGCGCGCAAACTCGTCGCGTGACGTAATACACCCTCTCTCTTCTCTCCACCGCGCGACGTCACTCAATGTTCCGTGGAGCCTGTGCGATCTGCTTTCATGCGGGACGCTGGTCGTGAGTTCGATTCTCACGTCGCTGTCACAATACTGTCGTAAGTCGGAAATCACATACCACTTTCGTAAATTATTTCCAACGCTGTTTTATTAGTTGGAGGTATGACATTCTGGAAGCAATAGATTGGCTTAAACTAGATACGAAAAGAAATTTACATTCACTTGTCTTTCTCTTCGAAATCTTGAACTCTTCTATTCCTTCGTACCTGTCGTCTCGCTTCACTTACCTTTCTTCCCACCATAATCTGAACACACTCTCTCGTCATGAAACAATACTAACAATACCATCCCATCGCACCTCCTCATACTTATCCTCTTTCACAATAGCCCTGCCAAGACTCTGGAATTCGTTACCTGCTAGCATCAGGGACTGTCGAAATAAAATTGAATTCAAACGCAAACTTGCTAGGCACTTGGTCAGTAATTGAAACTCGTTTAGACATGGTTTCTTGTAAATAGTTTCCTTAATCTATCACAAAATATTTTAATATCCGGTAATTTCATCACTATACAATTTTGTTATTCTAATTTTAATTTGTAATTCAGTAAATATAAAATATTCTTTGTTTTTCTATTACTATTACAGTCTTACTACGTCATACTACTTTTGACCAATAAAACGGTACGAAAGGACGTATTTAAACCAATCATGGCTGCTTATCGCACAATTTTATCGCGTCCCTAGCATTTGTTTAATTTTATTGCATCCCTAGCATTTGTTTAATTTTATCGCGTCCCTAACATTTGTTTCTTTGTTTGCCAACATTTGAAACTGCGCTGGTCTGGACGTAAAAATATATATAAAATTACAAACCACTCCAGTCGATGCACAGCAGTTTCAAATATGACTCGCATTGGCATTCAAGAACAAGAATTAATAAAAATCACTGATCATACCTATGCATCTTCTGAAATCCGATTTACAAATAAATGAAGAGCACCATTTGGAAATCCTGAATAAGTTGAATACACCATGTAGGCCTAAATCAACGAGTTCCACTTCTATTATGCACACGTCCAATATAACATCAATTGAACCACCAACCACATTCAAATTTGAAAATTGTACATTCAATAATTATTCCTTTTAAAATTATTCATTCGGAAATTCTGAATAAGTTGAATACACCATGTAGGCCTAAATCAACGAGTTCCACTTCTATTACGCACACGTCCAATATAACATCAATTGAACCAGCAACCACATTCAAATTTGAAAATTGTACATTCAATAATTATTCCTTTTAAAATTATTCATGTTTATTTTTATGTCATCGTCGTTAATTAAAACTTTTCTAACACTTGTGTATATTCGTTAGGTTATGTTATAGCTTCTGCTATATGATATTATGGATAGTCACGTATCAGAGATTGTTTAATATTAAGATTTATTGAATAGTAATCATTACAGTGTCTGTATAAAGACACTACTGCCATCTAGCATGCATCTAGTGTAATATTTGTAATGTTGAGATGGTACAATTTTGAAGACTGTTGTATTTTCGTAAGTCAATTAATATTTTATTGTATTGGAGTACTTCGTTACTTCTAATCTTTATATACTTTCTTCTAATCGTGTAATAGTCAATTAAATCCCACTCGAGTTTTGATTTTCTCTAGATAAATCAAAACGTCTAGTGAGATTACCGTTGATAAATTATCTAGCTTTCATTATTCAGGTAATCTTTTCGTACTTTGATTTTTATTGTAATTGTAAATTTAATACTAATTGTAATTTTATTCTTCATATTATAGTTGGAATCTCCTGACGGCCTTATCTCTACCAGTTAAATAAATAAATACTAGTACTAATAAATACTAATACTAATACATTCTAATAATATAATAGTAAATTATTTAGGTTTTGGTATCTATTTACTAAAATATTTTACAGCAGTATTTTACTACGAAGTACGATATTTTTACAAATCACAGTTTTCTAATTACGACACTAATTTATTGGGATTGCGATATGGATCAAATCTACTTATGGAGTTCATTTTTGGAATATAATTAGTCGAATTCAATAAATAAATCATTATTGTCTCACAAAATTCTTTATACTTCATCTGCAGTTCTTTCAGTGTTCAATTTTATCTGCCAGGTTCAAGAATTAAATTAAAAACTCCTTATTTGTGAACATAGTATCTAATACTAGGGTTCTATTCATAAGTTAATCCTTTTCATCCACTCTCACGACATCATAGCACCGTCCGATTACTTGAGATTCGTTTTACAGCTGGGCAGAACTTCAGATAGCTTCGGCGAGGTAATAAGGTCAATCGGAACTCGAACCCAAATGCGAGTTGAGGCTTATACCTGGATACGATGAAAGAGTAATGGAACGGAGAAAAATTCTCTCCGGCGCGGGATTTGAACCCGGGTTTTCAGCTCTACGTGCTGATGCTTTATCCACTAAGCCACACCAGATACAACCCCGACGCCGGTTAGAATCGTCTCAGATTAAGCTCAACTCTTGGGTTCCCTCTAGTGGCCGCCCTCTGCACTACGTCATAGATGTCTATGAACGCAGGACCGAAGTCACACATGTGCTGAGGTGCACTCGATATGAGTGACTAGTTGGCCGGGATCCGACGGAATAAGCGCCGTCTTAAATCACGAAGTGATTTACGCATATCATATATATATTATTATAATGTACCGAAGTACATATGATATTTCCATGCAGATATTCTGCGTCATCATACGATGAAAGAGTAATGGAACGGAGAAAAATTCTCTCCGGCGCCGGGATTTGAACCCGGGTTTTCAGCTCTACGTGCTGACGCTTTATCCACAATATATATATATATATATATATATATATATATATATACACATATATGATATGCGTAAATCACTTCGTGATTTAAGACGGCGCTTATTCCGTCGGATCCCGGCCAACTAATCACTCATATCGAGTGCACCTCAGCACATGTGTGGACTTCGGTCCTGCGGTCATAGACATCTATGACGTAGTGCAGAGGGCGGCCACCAGAGGGAACCCAAGAGTTGGAGCTTAATCTGAGACGATTCTAACCGGCGTCGAAACTATCCGGTGTGGCTTAGTGGATAAAGCATCAACGTAGAAGTTCAAATCCCGGCGCCGGAATTACTCTTTCATCGTATGATGACGCAAATATCTGCATGGAAATATCATATGTACTTCGGTACATTAAAATAACTTATACCTGGAGTTTTACCATTTCACTTTGACTTATCTTTCAGTTACTTTAAAAGTAAATTCATTGTACTCTAAGTCACAATGCCACTATATCCTTTCTTATTGTAAATAATGTTTGGCAATCTGCAATTAAAGCATTCCGTCTGACGTTCTCTGCCATACTATTCAAGCAAAACTTATGAAGTTAAAATGAAAATTACACCACGGTGTAAGCAATAACTCCATGCAGCCAACTGAACATCTACTAGGAGATTATTACTGACTTGCTGCCTGAGAATTCCCACATACAAACAGAACTAAATTAACTGATGTACAAGTTGAAGCGTGTTCATTGCTGGTGATTAACATTCCTCATCTTCTGTGTGTATGAATTGTGACGTCACGGCACGACACATAGTATGTCTAGGACGATTGGAAAGGGCAGACATACATTTTATTACTGCTTCCATAAAGTTAAATTGAGACAGGAGTACGTCAAGGATGCCCTGTATCAGCTGCCCTGTTCAACATCTACTTCGAGGATTTAGTGGACAACTATTTCAGAACATGGGAGGAGTGATAGTAGGAGGAAGAAGAATAAATTGCATAAGATTTGCTGATGATATGGCGTCGTTAGCAGAAGAGGGGACAAGACTAACGGTTATGCTACAGGACCTAAATGACAGCTATGCGCAGTATGGAGTGAAGATAGATGCAAATAGTCGGCCTGGTTGGCGAGTTGGTATAGCGCTGGCCTTCTATGCCCAAGTTTGCGGGTTCGATCCCGGGCCAGGTCGATGGCATTTGAAGAGTCCACTGCAAGAATGATGGATGTCATTTCTTGTCGAAAATGAACCAAGACTGTCAATGCATAGCTTAAGACATATAGAATGTACATAGAGAGTTATATGGCATTTATTTTTATTTGAATATACATTTTCTTGAACCCTATTTTACCCGAAAGTACATTAGGGTTATAGTTATAGCCTGAGTTTATATTATTATAATGAAAATTCATTTGACGTGGATAACCCAGTCTTGCTACTTAAAATTAACACATATCTACTACAATAATTTGAATTATTTACAGGTTCTTAAATTAATTACATATAAAATTACATTGACAACCCTGTCTTGCTACTTAAAATTAACACATATATACTACAATAATTTGAATTGTTTACAAGTTCTTAAATATTTTACATATAGACTTACATTGACGTGGGTTACCCAGTCTTGCTATTTACAATTAACAATTATATATACTACAATAATTTGAATTATTTACAAGTTCTTAAATATATTACATATACAATTACAAAACTCTTTATAGCAGCACGTTTTTGTGAACAAATTGAATAATGGTTTGTCATATATTATATTACAAAAATGTAATGTCCGACCAAAATAAATCTTTTGTTTTCGAACACTGGACAATGAAACAGAAGGTGATTCACAGTCTGCTCTTCCTCACAGATACATGAATAGCCATTGTCCTTGCAATTTAAATCGTTCTAGGTAAGCCCCAAATTTCCCATGACCCGATAAAAATTGTGTTAATATAAAATCTGGTTTAATTTGGTTTCTATTTAAGCGGGTGTCGACGCTGGGAAAGAAGATTTCTCTCGCAAGTGAACCCTTTGTACTGCACAGCCACTGATTGTTCCACCTATTTATTATGTGCTCATTTATTTTCTTTTTGCATATGAATAAGGACATAGACTATAGCTCAAATTTAAGTTCGAAACTGCAGCACTCTTTGCCAGTTCATCAGCCCTTTCATTTCCTTCTGTTCCACTGTGTCCTCGCACCCATGAGAAACAAATGTGTTTGCCCCAATGTATTACATTTCTTCTGATTTCCACTGCCAGAGGATTTAAGTTAAACTTATTATCTATTGATTTGAGGGCTGTTTGTGAATCGCTGTAGATGCAACAATTGTAATTATTATCACTGATAGTTATTGTCCATTAATTATCGGAAAATCTCAGTTAAGCTTTGAGCGCTCAAGCATTTCAAATTTTCATTTGCTTCTTCTGCAAAATGTATTCCAAATGACATCCATCATTCTTGCAGTGGACTCTTGATTTAAGTGTGCTTAAATGCGAAAGGCTCATGTCAGTAGATTTACTGGCATGTAAAAGAACTCCTGCGGGACAAAATTCCGGCACATCCGGGGACGATGATATAACCTCTGCAGTTGCGAGCGTCGTTAAATAAAACATAACATTTAACATTTAAATGCAAACAAGACGAAGACCATGGTTGTCGAAAGAAAAATAAAGAAGGTAAACTTGCGAATTCTAAATGAGGCAGTAAAGTAAGTGGACAGCTCCAAATACTTGAGGTGTACTATAAGCAGTAATATGAGCTGCTGCCAGGAAGTCAAAAGGAGGATAGCAATGGCAAAGGAAGCTTTTAATAGAAAAAGGAGCATCTTCTGCGGACCTCTGGGAAAATAACTAAGGAAGAGGCTAGTGTAGTGCTTTGTATGGAGTGTGGGATTGTATGGGGCATTACGAAGGCGTGATGAGAAGCGAATAGAAGCATTTGAAATTGTGGATTTGGAGAAGAATGGAACGTGTGAAGTGGACAGACAGAATAAGAAATGAAGCTGTGTTGGAAAGAGTGGGTGAAGAAAGAATCATGCTGAAACTGAAAGGAATTGGTTGGGTCACTGGCTGAGAAGAAACTGCCTACTGAAGGATGCACTAGAAGGAATGGTGAACGGGAGAATAGTTCGGGGCAGAAGAAGATATCAGATGATAGACGACACTAAGATATGTGGATCATATGAGGAGACAAAGAGGAAGGCAGAAAATAGGAAAGATTGGAAGAAGTTGGGTTTGCAGTGAAAGACCTACTCTTGGGCAGAACACTAATTGATGATGATGATGATGATGATGATGACTCGAATGGTGATACTGTATAATACAGTGTTTCTCAACCTCTTTGATGATGAGACGCTCTTTTCGAAAAGAGTTATCTGTGCTAAGCTGTGTTGGAAAGAGGGGGTGAAGAAATAATAATGCTGAAACTGATCAGGAAAAGAAAAAGGAATTGTCTGAGTCACTGGCTGAAAAGAACGCCATATCATCAGCAAATCTTATGCACTTTATTCTGCTTCCTCCTACTATCACCCCTGTCATGTTCTGAAAATATTTCTACAACATAACAAATGATAAAAATCTATGCCCTAGCCGGGGTTAAAACCAATGAACTCTTCTTTAAGGAGCAGTTTTATGTAGGACGACTACTGTAAAGGCCCATTCACAATGAAAATTAAGCATAACCGTAACATAAACACAGAAGTTTGCTACAAATGGGATCATTCACAATGATTCACAAATTGACATAAAATTACCGTAAGACGTTAACATGAAAGTTTGCAAACTCCAAACTTTCATGCTTATGGTGATTTGCAAACAGAACACAATCGTGGAGCGCTGAAATACGACAGAATATGAAAATGGCGTCGTTGTTATGTTTCTTTACCCAATAGGTATGCTGATATGTTTATGTTCCCATCATAAATGATAGTATGACTTCTTGATTTTACTGTTACGTTAAGTTAACGCTTAGTTTAATTTTCATTGTGAATGAGCATTCACAATGAAAATTAAACATAACCATAATATAAACACAGACGTTTGCGGCCAGGCTACAAATGGGATCATTCACAATGATTCACATAAGCATTGACACTAACATTACCGTAAGACGTTGACATGAAAGCTTGCAAACTTCAAACTTTCATGCTTATTTACGTGATTTGCAAACAGTACACAATCGTGGAGCGCTGAAGTATACAACAGAATATGAGGAAATGGCGTCGTTGTTATGTTTCCATGGTTACCAGGTATGTATGCTGATATGTTTATGTTCCCATCGTGAATGATGGTATGACTTCTTGATTTTACTGTAACGTTAAGTTAACGCTTACGTTATGAATTTTCATTGTGAATGAAACCCATTCACAATGAAAATTTTGCAAACAAACTTTCATGCTTATGCTTACGTGATTTGCAAACAGAACACAATCGTGGAGCGCTGAAGTATACGACAGAATATGAGGAAATGGCGTCGTTGTTATGTTTCCATGGTTACTAAGAATGTTTGCTGTTATATTTATGTTCCCATCGTGAATGATGACTGCCTCGGTGGTCAGTTGGTCAGCATGCTGGCTTCCAGATCATGAGGTTCCGGTTCGATTCCCGGGCTAGGCTCTCGGTGAATTTTTCTTGAAGAAGAGGAATTTTGTCTAGAGTCCGGAAATTTGTGTGATTGTGACCGGGTTAATATAAATTAACCAATCATCACAATATAAAAATACGTCAGGACTGTCGCTGGGCAGTAATCTGAACACACGTTGCAGCGTCACATTGTTGACAAGTAACTCCATTTGATAGCACAACCATAAAGCATCTAATAGATGCTTCCAACAATGAAAAAAACAAATCGTGAATGATGGTATGACTTATTGATTTTACCGTAACGTTTACATTATTAAGTTAACGCTTACGTTATGTTTAATTTTCATTGTGAATGAGCCTTAACTTGTGACCATGGAATATGAGGAAGTAGGGACAATTAAAGTAGAATTTTTGCATAACATTTTGATAGCTTTTGCAAACAATGAATGTGACGTCATGGATGAACAATAGCAAATTACAGATATGATAGTGGTATTCAATTAAGCATAGTGGCATTGCATTGCACACAGAGTTGATAAGCTATCTGCGACGAGTTGTCTTTCCGGATCCAATTTCCGATGCGGTTTGCAAACAAGACAACGCACCTTTGTGGAAGGTTGTGTGGAGCTCAGTCGTGACGGTGTTAATTCAAAACCATACACGCTCGCCAATAATCAAATTACAACGGCACGATGCGTCTCAAACCGGGGCGCGCGGACCAGTGGCGTCTTGACAGTCATATGGGCATAAACGAGAATGGGAATTGAGTATTTAGAGAAAAATATAAATACATAAATTGTCCAAGAACAGATGAAGTTTTATAGAAATTTGTTTGTGTACCCAGACAAATGATAGGTTCAGTGGAAAAGGGGCCCATGTCACAAAAACTAAATTTTTTAGAGGAAGAGTTTTTTCCACTGAGATTTTCTCTCAAGTGAAGAAGAGGCATTTATAAAATGTTTACTATGTGTGGTATTGTCGGACCATCGGATCTGTGCCCCAGTAAGATATGCGAACTGAAATCTAATTCCTTCTCAGCCTCGGTAATTCATTTCTCTCCCTGCATTCCTATCTCCCGCTTTTCTGTCTCTCCCCCACTATTCACAATTTGGAGCCTTCTTGCGGGACAGTTCATTTGCACTTGCAGTCCAGTGTTGTCAATTCAACATCAATACTGAGCACGGAATGGTGAAAAAGTATTATTAAGCAAGTAATAGCATTTTTCGATGAAGAGAAACATACAGGTCAATGTCTGTTTCCTAGAAATCAGGCAACGAAAAGAGCAGCTGCTATCATAGGTGTAGGCTCATTTTATTTCAATTGATTATGTATTAAAATTACTTACTTAACTAATACTAATAATACAACATTTTATGTAATTTATATAGACAGGTCAGAACTCCTAATAAAGAAAGTCAGGAGAGAGGAGTCTGTGCAGGAGATGAAAAGCTAGAATCACCAGGAAGAACAGATCAAGGGAACTTTTAATTCTTGTAGATATGAACCGATGTGTTTTAAGAAGAAAGATACAAGAATTTTATACCGTGCAGAAAGAAGTTCCAACATTGAAGAAATTACTGAAGGTTGGAGAGAAACGCTACGGAAAGTGATTCAAGACATGGGATTTAGGTTTAAAAAATGTAGACATACAAGATGTATTTTGATTGAAAGAAATGATAATATAGCATGGAAGACCAGTTATTTATGACTCCGTTTGATGGAAGTTTGGCAACATCACTATTCGGCAAGATTCGTAGCTGCTGTTTAACGTGGTGGGAGGAAAGCGGGTGGAATGGAGTGAGTACAGGCGTTAACTTTTCCAAGAACGACGATAGCGCTGAAGGGGCACAGATCCGATGGTCCGACAATAGATACATGCCACAAGACTGGAAGTTCATAAAAGAGGTCCTAGGTGGAAAGATCTGTCGGATTATCGAAGAAACAAAAAATCAACAGTAATGTGACATAGGTCCCTTTACCATTCATATCATAAACATTGGTGTACGTAAGTGAGTTATTCATTTGTCTATCCAGTAGAGACCATGGGTCAGGCGTGGGATCGATTCTCACTTGGGCTGATTATCTAGTTGGATTTTTTCTGAGGTTTTCCCCAACAGTAAAGCGAATGTCATGAAATCCATGCAAATCCTCGGCCTCATCTCGCCAAATATTATCTCGGTATTACCAAATCCATCGACGGTAAATAGCCCAGTAGTTGATACTTACTTACTGGCTTTTAAGGAACCCGGAGGTTCATTGCCGCCCTCACATAAGCCCGCCATCAGTTTCCTATCCTAAGCAAGGTTAATCCAGTCTCTACCATCACATCTCACCTCCCTGAAATCCATTTTAATATTATCTTCCCATCTACGTCTCAGCCTCCTCAAAGGTCTTTTCTCCCCGACACTCTGTATGCATTTCTGAATTCGCCCATACGTACTGCATGCCCTGCCCATCTCAAACGTCTGGATGTAATATTCATAGTTATGTCAGGTCAAGAATACAATGCGTGAAGTTCTCCATTCTCCAGTAACTTCACCCCTCTTAGCCGCAAATATTTTCCTAAGCACCTTAATCTCGAACACCCTTAGCCTCTGTTTCTATCTCAAAGTGAGAGTCCAAGTTTCACAACCTACAGAAAAACCGGTAATATAACTGTTTTATAAATTCTAATTTTCAGCTATTTTGAGAGCAGACTGAATGATAAAAGCTTCTCAACCGAATAATAACAGGCATTTCCCATATTTATTCTGCGTTTAATTTCCTCCCGAGTGTAATTTATATTTGTTATTATTGCTTCAAGATATTCGTACTTTTTCACCTCTTGAAAGGATAAATTTCCAATTTTAATATTTTGATTTCGTACAATGTTCTGTTCACGAGGCATAATCATCTACTTTGTCATTTCGAGATTTACTTCCAAATCCGGTCAGCGCGTCTGACCGCGAAACCAGGTGGCCCGGGTTAGAATCCCGGTCGGGGCAAGTTATCTGGTTGAGGTTTTTTCCGGGATTTTCCCTCAACCCAATACGAGCAAATGCTGGGTAACTTTCGGTGTTGGATCCCGGACTCATTTTACCGGCATTATCACCTTCATATCATTCAGAAGCTAAATAACCTGAGATGTTGATACAGCGTCGTAAAATAACCCAATAAAATGAAATAAATACTTCCAAATCTATTTCCTTTACTTGCTTCAAGTAAAATTCTCGTGATACAGCATCGTTAAATAATTGAGTAAAAACACAAAAAAGACGCGATGCCGAAGAGTCTTTCACTCGTTGATGAATTTCTGATGGTTCGATGTGTTGCATATAAGAAAGATTTCCTGTCGTTACAATGTATAAGATAATCGTACAACATTGTTCTGTAGTTTAATACGCTTCCTGTTTGAAGACAGATTATACATCTCACACCTCGAACCATTCATACTCAGAAATCTGCCAAGAGCGTTGGAAAGTTATCTTCAGCGTCCTGAATATGACTAATTCACGTCTCTGGAAGTAGAGCCATTATTTCGAGCAATAAATGTTCGAAAATCAACTCAATACTCTCACAAGGCTAGCCTGAATATCTTTGATTTGTTTCTTTTAGAAGTACAACTTTGTGAAAGCACCTAGAATAAAACTATAGATAAATATCTTACCGTTAAATTGTGTTTATATTTTATGTAAATTTTACTTTGAAAACAAAATTTATGCAATTGAACAGATTTATATATAGCCATTCCAGTTGTCATGGATGTTACATGCTTACTATTTTGAAACTCTGTGCATTGAAAATGAAATTACTTTTGTCAACTTTTATTATTAGAATGAATTTAGAAGATCGATATCATTTTAAAGAAAAAAAAACATTGTTGAATAAAATGTATTATTATTGCAGAAAATAAAGAAAGAGTTTCGTCACGGATGTTACAAGATTTGTGAACTCACTTCACAAAAATATAATCTGTAAATATTTTATAGATATTTCTTGAATGTCACGGATGTTACATTCGAAATAATGTCCTTCATTTTTACAGTTTCAAAGTAATTGTGACAAAATATCCACTTGAACTGTAAGACTAAATTATTATTAACCCAAACTACTGAAAATAAATGACAGAAATAATATAGTAAAGAGTACAAAGTTCCTTGATTCCGAATTTAACACCCTGTATAACTCTACATTCAACTCTTATGATTTGACGTCAGAACACCCTCTGAACCACTAAAAATGTTGCGTTAAAAGTGACAACTGGAATCAAACTGACTCTTGTCCACAGGAAACGTGCGACAAAATATTAGTTTCAGCTTTAGAATCAAAGAGCCTCATGCTCCCTTTCGATTCTAAAAGCACCCAACCTCTTTGGTTTCATAATGTCTCTTGCCTAGCGGGTGAAGAATTTTAGACCTAAAAACGTTTTTCGTGATTTTGTCATGGGAATGGACGAGGATCGTTTTGAAAATAAGCTCCTCTTTTATTATTATTTCTTCCATCACAACAGCATAAATTTACGGATGTAATTGCCAGAATTTTAGTTTGTAAAATTTGTTTTTGATATCTCGCATCTAAGAAGTGTCCCTGTATTTTACTTTCGAAATCTCGTGACCCTGCGCGCGACACATACTCGTATTTGACTGGCAAGTGATGAGTCAACGGTATCGTATGCTTACGACTAACCCAAATAATATAACTCACATATGAGGTGCCTAGAAGCAAAGTCAGCAATCTCCACTTTGGAAAATTTTACAGTAGAAGCAAAAAACTTTTTGAGGTGTTCACTGAACGACAATTCCATCAAAAACTATTTTCATATGTAAATAGACACCGGAAAAGCAATTTTATATAGTATCTTTACTTCAAAGTAACTGTGGAACAATATACAGGGACATCATTTTATTTTTACTTCAATTTTTATTGTACCTGAGTTTTTAATGTACTTCACTCCCACCCCTCCTACTAATGAAGTTTCAACTGTTCTCCAGACAGAATCAAGGCCGCTTATAGTAAACAGCACTGAGTTATTGAGTATAGTACGTTCCAGAAATATGTTCGCGTTTTCCAGTGACGAAAGAACTTTCAATATTGAATCATATTTTCGCACAGGTACAGTCCGTTTGCCTACGTCGCAACCCATTTCCCCCACCTGCTTCTGCACGCCCCTCTGTAAAAGCTGGGCTGTCTTAGCTCTTTTCTGAAAACATTAATTTCTGTTAGGAATTGGACGTTTACGTAATATTATACAACTGTTTAAAATAACTTGAATAAAAGGGCCTCGTTAAGTAATTAACTGTCACGTGAGATCTCCCTTTCTACGATCCTGCGGCATAACCACTTGGACGGACAGTAGATAGCATGTCTGAGTAATTTTATCTGTGCGGGTCGGGCAGAAGTGAAGATGGAATTTACAGTACATAAGGTACTCTTTTATAGCGTAGGGTCCACACCTGTGGAGTAACGGTCAGCGCGTCTGGCCGCGAAACCAGGTGGCCCGGGTTCGAATCCCGGTCGGGGCAAGTTATCTGGTTGAGGTTTTTTCCGGGGTTTTTCCTCAACCCAATAAGAGCAAATGCTGGGTAACTTTCGGTGTGGGACCCCGGACTCATTTCACCGGCATTATCACCTTCATATCATTCAGACGCTAAATAACCTAGATGTTGATACAGCGTCGTAAAATAACCCAATAAAATAAAATAAATAAAATATAGAGTAGGAACAGAATTATTTCAACATGAGTTACTAGTACGAAGGACGAAACTGGAAATTGGAATTAGATGCAATAGTCTATAGTGCGATATTATGCACAAAAGAACTGAAGCCTGTATCGAAATGAACGGCCACTATTTTCAAAAATGTGTTTAAATATCCATATTATGATTATTTTTCAATTGAACTTCATTCTCTATATTGTACGCTGATGTGCTGTAGACAGTATAATATACACTGCATAATGAATACGTCCGCATGAATAGCTCAGATCGTGAATAAAAACACTCATTGTTAATACAGTACTGCATTTTGATTAAACAAAAACCTAATGAAAATTATCGAACTCAAAATCGCGATATTTCCTAGTTTACGTAAATGGATGAACTACTTTTCTTCCCTCCTATACCTAGTAAAGTGATTTGTTTGTGTTTTACGCCGGTATCATCGAACTCCAGTCGTGGAAGGAGGTAGCGAATGGTGTTTCCGGTTCTCTAAAGGTATAGCCAGGTTAATATTAAAAATGTTAGTAAAAATAAAATGATGTCCCTGTATTAAAGCTTTTCATATGGAGATTGCTGTTTTTGCTTCTCAGATGTGGATATTACAGTCTTTGTTTGTAAGATGAGGAAGATTACCAGGTTTTATTGCAGATTTCAGAAGTCATGTGTAATTATCAACAGTAATCTCACTAGACGTTTTGATTTATCTAGAGAAAATCAAAACTCGAGTGGGATTTAATTGACTATTACACGATTAGAAGAAAGTATATAAAGATTAGAAGTAACGAAGTACTCCAATACAATAAAATATTAATTGACTTACGAAAATACAACTGTCTTCAAATGTATTATTGTACCATCTCAACATTACAAATATTACGCTAGATGTATGCTAGATGGCAGTAGTGTCTTTATACAGACACTGTAATGATTACTATTCAATAAATCTTAATATTAAGCAATCTCTGTTACGTGACTATCCATAATATCATATAGCAGAAGTTCTTTTTATCCTCTCAGAG
The DNA here is from genome assembly GCA_025594305.2 of Periplaneta americana. NCBI lineage: Eukaryota > Metazoa > Arthropoda > Insecta > Blattodea > Blattidae > Periplaneta > Periplaneta americana. The sequence continues at coordinate 104,710,819 of JAJSOF020000027.1, forward strand.
CAGAAGCTATAACATAACCTAACTAATATACACAAGTGTTAGAAAAGTTTTAATTAACGACGATGACATAAAAAATAAACATGAATAATTTTAAAAGGAATAATTATTGAATGTACAATTTTCAAATTTGAATGTGGTTGGTGGTTCAATTGATGTTATATTGGACGTGTGCGTAATAGAAGTGGAACTCGTTGATTTAGGCCTATATAGTGTATTCAACTTATTCAGAATTTCCGAATGAATAATTTTAAAAGGAATAATTATTGAATGTACAATTTTCAAATTTGAATGTGGTTGGTGGTTCAATTGATGTTATATTGGACGTGTGCATAATAGAAGTGGAACTCGTTGATTTAGGGGCTACATGGTGTATTCAACTTATTCAGGATTTCCGATTGGTGCTCTTCATTTATTTGTAAATCGGATTTCAGAAGATGTATAGGTATGATCAGTGATTTTTATTAATTCTTGTTCTTGAATGCCAATGCGAGTCATATTTGAAACTGCTGTGCATCGACTGGAGTGGTTTGTAATTTTATATATTTTTTTGACGTCCAGACCAGCGCAGTTTCAAATGTTGGCAAACAAAGAAACAAATGCTAGGGACGTGATAAAATTAAACAAATGCTAGGGACGCGATAAAATTAAACAAATGCGATAAAATTGTGCGATAAGCCATGATTGGTTGAAATACGTCCTTTCGTACCGTTTTATTGGTCAAAAGTAGTATGACGTAGTAAGAGTGTAATAGTCAAATTTAATTCTGAATTATAAACATTATTTTAGGGATAACAAAGCATACTATTTTTTTTTCACAATATTCAACATTTGAAAAGCCTTATTGTTCATCTTGCTACACACACAATTCTGGAGATTCTTCCATGAGTTCACACGCACAGTCATTAGTGTCTGCCTCATTAGATAAGTCCAATGCATCAACATTGTCAATTAGTGGCTTGTAAAAATCCAATTTTGCGTTCTGATGCCAGATCTCGCTGAAGTGGATTTGAAGCAGTCGTTTGACATCAGAAATTTTCTTAGGATGCACAAGATTTGGTTGTAGAGGTGGAATACGTTTTGGAACCATTTGAGTGACATGAGTTTCTTTTTTTTTTATGTATTTAAATCAGCCTGTGTCATGCATGTAAAAATTTTCACCTCTCACCAGGAAATTGCGATTATTGTTGGTTGTCTCTTGAGAATGTTTCTCTTTACTATTCATTTCACTGGAAATTTTATGATAGCTGTCTTCATTAAAACAAAATAATTTAGTTTATTTTACCTCAGAGAAATAGAACTGACACTGTAATAACTATAATAACAATGATAAAAACGAAAGAAGACAGCTGACGGTCACGTGACCAAATGGGATTCTCTGATTGGCCAATGTGGATATTGCTGGCTTTGCTTCTCCGATTGTGAAATTTGAGCATGGAGATTGCCGCCTTTGCTTCTAACCCCGGTTTTCAATATGAAAATTAAACCATTTAGAGCTGATTTTGCTTCACATAACCTCTGGAGATTGCTAGAAAACACCAAGGAGAATCCAATACCGCCATAATATAAGTTTCTAAAAAAGTGGAAATTGCTGACTTTGCTTCTAGGCACCTCATATCATAATCTCTCCTTTTCTGCATAAATAAAAACTTTTTGGAAAACTCTTGACTTGTTGTGATGCTGTGGAGGAGGGCAATGTTGCAGTCAGACATATTGATATGATAAGACTACTCCTTTCCTGTAGACTTTATCTCAGCAGGTAATGAACTAATGAACGTCTGCCATTCAGTTGTCCATCGCATCAGATATTGATATACTGTAATATTATCTTGCGATATGTATCATTTTATTACATTTCAGATTTATCTCGTTGTGTGCCTTATGAAACTTTACGTTAGTGTCTGACGTTATCAGCGATAACAAACTCTTGTAGACCTTGGAATGTGTATTGGAGATTGACCTATTACGAATGGGAGGTTGTTTCGTCAGAGCAGAGATATTGGCTTCATAAAGTGTTCTGACAATTCTAATTGCTTCGATAGGATTATATTACTTTTATTTCACACTGTGTCGAATTCAATATGTGTATGTTCTTCAACAGTATGCAGAAAATGAAACTGTCTGCTACGCCACTCAACTTCTACCAACATAAAAAGATGACATCATAAACACTTTTAATGCATGTAAAATAGATACTTAGATGCGTACCAGTACCCATGTACATTGCGTTATGTGAACGAGTCTGTTATACCGTCTTTACTCGAAAATAAGACCCCCATTTTTGCCATATTTTTGTCTTCAAATTTGGAAGGGTTTTATATCCGCATCGGTCTTAAAATTGAGTATAGACTATAGAAACATGAAAATTAAATTTGAGGGCTTATTCCCGGTTTCATGAACATCTCAGTTAACTCTCAGTTCTTAACTGCTCTTATAAATTTAAATACACTGATAAATTTAATGAATTTCCGCAAAATTGACTAAACAACAACAACAACAACAACAGTACAATAGTAGTACATTATGCAACGAGTCTATAATGAAGGTAATTAAGAAGTGAGTATGGATATTTATGAAACGAGCGCAAGGGAGTTTCATAATTTTCATACGAGCTTCTTAATTGCCATTATAAGCGAGTTTCATACGACTTTTATGCTCGACGATATTTCTAACTTGATATTATTAATTTTTGAGCAATGTCCCGTATGTTGTGAGATGTGCGCAGACGCGAAAGTATTGATTTTTTCCGAGGAACAGATGTCCATATTGACCTTGCTAGGCCATAAGAACCTACAGAGATAACACTGAAATTAAATTAGACATTGAAAAACGAGATGACAAATTGAATTTATTTGAATATTATTTACAATTAACGCTAATTATTATAGTAACAGAACATAACCTTCTGCGACAGTATTGGATTTCCAGCCTCCGTGACTTTTCGCTAATTCTCTTTCGATTGAATATCCGAGAATAATCGATACTTGCGGTTTTATAACGGTAGAAAGCTGACCTGTCATTGGCTGAACAGTTGTAACCTGAGTCGTCATTGGCTGAAAGACCTGACCTTTAATGAGTAGGTGTACTTTAATGACATGCATTAAAGGACTGCTACCAGGTGTATAAATACTACATTTCGGCATGGTCGAGCATAAAATATAAATTGACTTACTAAACTATCTTGAAAATGTATTATTGTACTATCTCATCATTACAAATATTTCGCTAGGTGGCAGTAGTGTGTTATGATCTGTTCTCTTGTTACCAGTTGTGCCAACTGTACAACCTTCATTGAACTATATGGACGATTACTAGTCAAGAAGGCTTTATTGATTCGGTTCATTTTTTATTAAAACAGTTGCAGTCCACTTCAATTATCAATATAAATATTAAACAATCTCTGATACGTGACTATCCACAATCTCATACAGCAGAAGCTATAATAATAATAATAATAATAATAATAATAATAATAATAATAATAATAATAATAATAATAATAATAATAATAATAATAATAATAATAATAATCCGTGGCGCTACAGCCCGTGAAGGGCCTAGACCGACCAGCCGGCTGCTGGCCTCACGCCCACATGTCGAAGCAGAGGTGGACGATCATGCAACCAGAATGGAGGTATCGTGTGGTTAGCACGATGATCCCCCAGCCGTTATAGCTGGCATTCGCAACCGGATTTCGCTACCTATCGTAGCTTCCCAAATGCATCATGATGCTGGGTGGGCACCGGTCCCATACACAGGCCGAAATTTCATGACAAATTTCTTCTCCCATGAGGACTCGAACCAGCGCGCATTCCGTAACGCGAGTCCTAGGCAGGATGCCTTAGACCGCGACGCCACGGCGCGGAACTGCAGAAGCTATAACATAACCTTACTTACTTACTTACAAATGGCTTTTAAGGAACCCGAAGGTTCATTGCCGCCCTCACATAAGCCCGCCAGCGGTCCCTATCCTGTGCAAGATTAATCCAGTCTCTATCATCATACCCCACCTCCCTCAAATCCATTTTAATATTATCCTCCCATCTACGTCTCGGCCTCCCTAAAGGTCTTTTTCCCTCCGGTCTCCCAACTAACACTCTATATGCATTTCTGGATTCGCCCAACGTGCTACATGCCCTGCCCATCTCAAACGTCTGGATTTCAAGTTCCTAATTAAACAGGTGAAGAATACAATGCGTGCAGTTCTGTGTTGTGTAACTTTCTCCATTCTCCTGTAACACATCCCGCTTAGCCCCAAATATTTTCCTAAGCACCTTATTCTCAAACACCCTTAACCTATGTTCCTCTCTCAGAGTGAGAGTCCAAGTTTCACAGCCATATAGAACAACCGGTAATATAACTGTTTTATAAATTTAACTTTCAGATTTTTGGACAGCAGACTGGATGATAACATAACCTAAATAATAAAAACAAGATAAATGACAGAAAAGTACAAAGGATACGAAGGAAACAAAAGACAGATTCAAAACCTACATCGCCACATAAAGAAAATACACCCAAAGCTATACTACACGTTAGAAATTGAAAGCAACAAATCCATAAATTTTCTTGACACCACAATAATAAAAGTTAACAACAAACACATATTCAAAATCTACAGAAGAGCCACAACAACAACAACAACACACGACACAATCCAGAACAACACAAAGATGCTGCATTCCTAACAATGGTACACAGACTACTCAATAAACCATTGAGCCAACAAGAATACAATGAAGAGTTAAACACATTCAAATACATAGCACAAGAAAACGGATACAACCCTAACATAATAAACAACATAATAAGAAAGGCAAAACATAATTACAAAAACATAGGAATACAACACAAATATAAAAACACAAAAAATACATCACACTAACATAGGAAAACAAAAATACACACAAGATTGCAACCTCATTCAAGAAATTAAATTACAACACTGCGTACAGGTAAAAAAACAATCTATAAAAGCATCTCAACACACAAACAATACAAACAAACAAATACAACCACACAGGCTTATACAAACTCAAATGCAACACCTGCAACAACTTCTACATAGGATAGACGGGCAGATCATTTCAAACACGGTACAAAGAAGACATCACAGCCATAACAAAATTATAAAATACTTCCACGTACGCAGAATACATTACAAATGCCAACCATACCTACAACAACATAAACACAGACATGGAATTCTACATATTCAATCGAAAAACCAGAAACTAAACACACTAGAACACTACAAAATATACAAACACACAAAAAACTCACAACTCAATTTCAGAACACACGCTTTTTGACTCCACATTACACTACACAAACACACCCCCACAGGAAACGCAAACAAGCGGCGCGAAGACCAGGACCACCCAGTTCTGAAAATAGCCCATAACAGCCCTAAACTAATCAACAAGGTACTGTATCTAATATTTAACAAACGAAAGCAATAAACTACATATTCCGGGAAAACAAATGCTAGAGTTGGTGATAAAAATTATAGGATGAGCTGCCATAATTGGTTGAAACACATCGTTCCGTACCGTTTTATTGGTCAAAACTAGTATGACGTAGTAAAAGTGTAATAGTCATCTTAATATTATTTAAATAAAAATGAAGAAATTAAACACGTTAAAATACAATGCTGACACTATCAAGAAATATTAAATATTTTTGAAGCCTTAACTTGATCTTGTTTCGAACACCCACCTTATATTGGAATGTGCATCTGTAGTTAATTTGGACTACCAGGCAATAACGGACTCTGTTAAAATGAGAAAATACACAAAGTTAATTCATACTGTTATGTCGTACAGATTCCCAGTCAGTGACTTCTGTAATAGTTCTGAAGAAATTTGTGAGTGGTCAAAGTGTCACGCCACAACTTCGTGATGCTTTCTTTAACGTTTTGAAAGCAAAATATATTCTTGTCATAATTTCCAAATAATAATGAATCACTAGTCCCAGTTAGGAACGTGGGAATTCGTGATGTTTTCTGTATTTCACGAAAATTTAACTCACTTCCTCCAGTATTTGGTTGTATTAGAACTTTAACTACCTTGCTTGTGTGAATAACGACCACTTTGCTAAGAATAGTTTAATTTGCAGATAAAAGTTAATTTGTAAGCAATAAATGGCACAGTTTATCTCTTGTACACTTCATTAAGATTATATTTATCTACACAATTTTGCTAATCTATATTGGCCACGTGCTGATAGTAAAAACATTCTGCTTGAAGGAAGTTTTAATTGAGATAACTTTAACATATCGTAAATAAGTGCTAATTCATAAACGACGTATTAGTTATCATTAATAGTTGTTATAAGGTTCTGGATCCGCAATCAAGATCAGGTAAGAAATAGTCTATTTACAAGCTCATGTCGTCACCACCAATTTAGAAACGAACTTGTTTTCTTCGATTAGTTAACAAGTATGAACTTCTTCTTTCCATGGCCACTATGCTATTTCGTATCCTTTTCATTTATTTTCCTTTCGCAGAATAATGGAATGTTAGTTGAAAATATTGGTCAGTATACCAGCGAATAGGGATTATAAAGAATGGACACTGAGCGAATTTTCCTGTGTTTTGTTTCTCTGTGCGCCAGCATTTAGTTCTACTTTCAAGCGCTAGAGGTTACTGTAATCGAGCATAGGCTAAGATAATAATTGAAAATAGAGTTGAGACACAGGATTCAAACATCGCCTACCTTATTGCATAATCCAGTAACGCTTTGCTTCAAATAAATTCAAGTTAACAGCTTTTCCTTATTTCTCAGTGACGAACTAGTTGTAATAATAATTTTTATATTTTTCAGATATAATAAATGATATTATAAAATAATATAATACATTATAAAATTATGTATCAAATTCGTTCAATATTTGTATATAATATAATATAGGTATATGGTTTTACTTCTCATAAGAGTTTTGTTTTTCCATTTTCAGCGCTATCAAATCATTACATATTTTAATTGTTGTTGGGGTCAACGTCTCAACTCTCATTATAAAGGAACTCTAGAGTCTAGACATTACAGTTAATGACGGATTTATTATTTTATGGATCCAATTTATTTTGAGATTAAGGGTGTTTGAGAATAAGGTGCTTAGGAAAATATATGGGGCTAAGAGGGATGCAGTTACATGAGAATGAGAAAGTTACACAACACAGAACTGCATGCATTGTATTCTTCACCTGACATAATTAGGAACATTAAATGTAGACGTTTGAGATGGGCAGGGCATGTAGCAGGTATGGGAGAATCCAGAAATGCATTATAGAGTGTTAGTTGGGAGGCCGGAGGGAAAGAGACCTTTAGGGAGGCCGAGACCTAGATGGGAAGATAATATTAAAATGGATTTGAGGGAGGTGGGATATGATGATAGAGAATGGATTAATTTTGCTCAGGATAGGGACCGATGGCGGGCTTATGTGAGGGCGGCAATGAACCTGTGGGTTCCTTAAAAGCCAGTAAGTAAGTAATGTACCTAGATGTATTAATTGTATGTGTTATATTTCCGCTGTGTCGACTGCTTTGTTGCTGGTGTGATATCAGCGCCAACTCTAGGAGAAAGCAGAATCTCACGCTCTAGCTGACTTGAAGGTCATTGAAATCAGTCCGGCTACATCAAAGGTACCGACGCGAAGTGTCCATTCTTTATAATCCCTATTCGCTAAGAATACAGTCTAATTTGGCCGTCTTTTCACTGTTGCCAACTAATACCAAATATCACCAAAGAAGGTAAAATCGGAATGCTGCGTACTGAAAATAATAATAATAATAATAATAATAATAATAATAATAATAATAATAATAATAATAATAATATATAACAATAACAATGTTTTACGTATTGACAACGTCTCATCTCTATATTGCGAAGTGTTTTCTAAATGATTCAATAATTTATGAAATTGTATATTTTCCTCCTGGACTTATCACACATTAGGTCTATATTGTTAATTAGGATTAGTATGATCTAATATTAAAATTTATTTTGTCTGGTAATATAAAATTCATTGCCTTGACTAAACAGTTAACAATTCATAAGACATAACCTAAAAATGTAGTTTGATCACGTGAAATGATTAGTACGAATTGCAAAAACAGAATACCACATTTAAATGTATAGTCTACTTAAAATACTTACAAGAACTTTCTTTCTTGAAATAGTCACTACCATTAATTTCCTCTCTTGGACATTTTAATAAAAATCTAAACACGAAACAATTCAATGAATGTGAAATATTTTTACGTACTTGTTTCATATCAAGTAGGTCTATAAGCTATTTCGTATCATTTTCAAACCATCACTTTATTTTGAAAAGTTTTGAACCTACGAAGTTCATGAATGAAAATAATTCGCAAAGATTCATTTGCCTTCAGTACGGCGCCGTTAAAGTCCCTGTTTTGTGTTCATATAGACCGAAACTAATGTTCCCAAAGGGTGGTAAAGCTATTAGTTGGCAGGCAAAAATAATTTCTATTAACGACAGTGAATTCTAACATATCTAAATAAGGGAAAATCAAAAGGATTAAGTATCTTCCATTATTTCCAAGAAAAATTACATATAATTTGGTTTTGAAATAAAAAAATTAAAAGAAACTCACTATTTTTCGTATTTATCGCACAAATTAAGACTTTCGCAAGAAAACATAGAATTCGCGAAAATTCGTGTGCAAAATATTGTCATACATGAATTACATTTAACAATAAACGTGTACACACCACAGTAAAAAAAATTATTTTTCGCGTTAACCGCTAGTACCAAATAAAACACAGCTCGAGGATGTTACATTTATATATATTACTATATGCCTGTTATTATTCGGTTGAGAAGCTTTTATCATCCAGTCTGCTGTCAAAAAATCTGAAAGTTAGAATTTATAAAACAGTTATATTACCGGTTGTTCTTTATGGTTGTGAAACTTAGACTCTCACTTTGAGAGAGGAACATAGGTTAAGGGTGTTTGAGAATAAGGTGCTTCCGGAAAATATTTGGGGCTAAGAGGTATGAAGTTACAGGAGAATGGAGAAAGTCACACAACACAGAACTGCACGCATTGTATTCTTCACCTGACATAATTAGGAACATTAAATCCAGACGTTTGAGATGTTCAGGGCATGTAGCACGTATGGGCGAATCCAGAAATGCATATAGAGTGTTAGTTGGGCGGCCGAAGGGGAAAAAGACCTTTAGGGAGGCCGAGACGTAGATGGGAAGATAATATTAAAATGGATTTGAGGGAGGTGGGTTGATGATAGACACTGGATTAATCTTGCTCAGGATAGGGACCGCTGGTGGGCTTATGTGAGGGCGGCAATGAACCTCCGGGTTCCTTAAAACCAGTAAGTAAGTATATATGAAGTGTCCAATTCCAAAGCTGTCTAAATCCATTTAAAAAAATGAGATAATGGCGGTTTGGTCATCTACCTAAATGTGTCTAGCAATTTTCCAATGAATGTTGTGCCTAAATTCCCTCCTTCATTCCATAAATAAGCTTCAAATACGACGAACACTGCAAACAATTAGGAAACAATTTATCAGTTTTTGGCGTTTCCTGAAAATTGTTAAGAATGGATGTAGACAGTTTTGGAATTGGAGGCTTCATACCGGTCAAAAGTTTTCGATCAGCTATGAAAACAACTATATGCTTTATTTCAATGTACAAACACATCGGAAAAACTAAGTAGACCAACAAAATAAATATTTTCTCTCTCTAGCATTACGATATGATAGAATATTCAAAACGAAATCCCTGTTTTAACCACAAATCCATAGTTGTGATAGGTGATCGAAAAATTTGACCGGTAGTTTATATATATATATATATATATATCTTGTAAATAACAGGTAAAATAAAGAAATTGAGTCCACACCTGTGGAGTAACGGTTAGAGCGTCTAGCCGCGAAACCAGGTGGCCCGGGTTCGATTCCCGGTCGGGGCAAGTTACCTGGTTGAGGTTTTTTCCGGGGTTTTCCTCAATCCAATATGAGCAAATGCTAGGTAACTTTCGGTGTTGGACCCCGGACCCATTTCACCGGCATTATCACCTTCATCTCATTCAGACGCTAAATAACCTAAGCTGTTGATAAAGCGTCGTAAAATAACCTAATAAAATAAAATAAATAAAGAAATTTAAACTTGAATACCATTGCCAATATTGTTACGAAAAATGTGAGACGTAAGCATATGGCATCTTCATGACGCACACCTTTTCTAGGGAGATGAGGCACCAACAACTATACATTTCTTCAATCAGGCATCGAACTCTGACCTATACAGTGAATAAGCTTCATATTACATGTTTGTTTTAGGGTATATGGAAAACACTGATCCAAACTTTCCTGTTGCTATGCCAGTTCCCCCAAGTCTTTAAGTTTTAAAAGGAATAGAAATAAGTAATTAACTCTACAAAGAATCGAGGATTCAAGAAAGACCTCCATTAACAGATTGGGTGTCGCGACGCGTGCGCAGATGCTCCAAACAATGCCGTCGGGACACACACAACAGCTTCTCGGATTCAGTCTGCATATCTCCCTCTCTCAAATCTCCCAATCTTCATATTTCATCTCGCCAATAGGAGCTCTAAACTTTTTTTGCATTCGTTTCCATTTACCTAATCAACTTAGCTGCCGTTCCTTTCCCAGCATCCAATTCGTTTCTCTCACCTTAATCACAAGTATTTATCTCAATCTGTGAGTACTCCTTTTTAACTTATTACTTTCTATGTTCAGCTGTCTTCATATTGAAGTTGTCACCACTTCGAAATTTCCTTGTATCATAATCTTGTCCTTAATATCATTACTCTTGTTTATCAGTTATTCATTTTTAATCTACATGTTCATGGCTGTCAATGCTAAGCGCAATTGCCGAACTTTCCTCAAACTCACGAACAGTGCTTGTTTTACGTAGCTGAGCTCCTATCTACATTTCGATATACATATCAGAATAAAGCTATTTGACGAGCTGATCTGGAAAGATGTTAGGATCGGGAAGATTACCTCGCATTCTGGTAACCGTGAACGGATAAATCAAATACATTTGAAAAGGAAATATCGATGAAGCCAGGTAACATAAAAAGTAACTGTACAGATTGTAGATAAGCAAACTGTGTTGTAATTTAATATAATTTAATAATATGATAATAATAATAATAATAATAATAATAATAATAATAATAATAATGATAATTTAGAACAGGATTAACAACATTTTTCTATATTCATACCTCCTTCTCAAATGAATAATAATAATAATAATAATAATAATAATAATAATAATAATAATAATAATTTAGAATAGGATTAACAACATTTTTCATTATTCATACCTCCTTCTCAAATGAATAATAATAATAATAATAATAATAATAATAATAATAATAATAATAATAATAATAATAAAAATAATAATGATAATTTAGAACAGGATTAACAACATTGTTCCATATTCATACCACCTTCTCAAATTAATAACAATAATAATAATAATAATAATAATAATAATAATAATGATAATTTAGAACAGGATTAACAACATTTTCCATATTCATACCACCTTCTCAAATGAAGAATAATAATAATAATAATAATAATAAATTTAAACAGGATTAACAACATTTTTCCAATTCAATAAATAATAATAATAATAATAATAATAATAATAATAATAATAATAATAATACATTTAGAACAGGATTAACAACATTTTTCCATATTCATACCTCCTTCTCAAATGAATAATGATAATAATAATAATAATAATAATAATAATAATAATAATAATAATAATAATAATAATAATGATAATTTAGAACAGGATTAACAACATTTTTCCATATTCATATCCTTCCAATAATAATAATAATAATAATTCTCAATCTAAAATAAATAATAATAATAATAATAATAATACATTTAGAACAGGATTAACAACATTTTCCCATTTCATACTCCTTCTCAAATGAATAATAATAATAATAATAATAATAATAATAATAATAATAAATAATAATAATAATAATAATGATAATTTAGAACAGGATTAACAACATTTTTCCATATTCATACTGACCTCCTTCTCAAATGAATAATAGTATAATAATAATGATGATGATAATGTTAATATTATTTATTTATTATTATTATTATTATTATTGTGTTATTATTATTATTATTTAGAACAGGATTAACAACATTTTTCCATATTCATACCTCCTTCTCAAATGAATAATAATAGTAATAATAATAATGATGATGATAATGTTATTATTATTATTATTATTATTATTATTTATTATTATTATTATTATTATTATTATTATTATTATTATTATTATTATGTAACTGGAACTATGCACGAGTATTTGCTTTTCAGCTGCAAATTATATACTTTAGTTATGTATATGTAATTTGTAATTTCAGTAAATTGAATTCAATAAATAAAAAAATCACAATTAGTTCTAATTTTCATTGAAATTTTGTTAGGATGTAGTAGTCCCATAGCATATATGAGATAACCAATACCTTCAGTTATGTATAGCTGGTATGTCTTGCCACAAAGACATTTGCTAGATGGAAGTCACGGAATTGATTTCACGCGTTATAACATTCCTAATAAGAATTTAACATTAGGAGAGAAATCTGTATTCTGTAATATATTTGTGAGCAATATCAGATTACAACCATTCTAGGCAAATTGGGAATTCCGATTAAAAATATTTTTCACAAATATTGGTTTATTATTAATGTAAAATATAGATAAGTCTCTAAATTTAAATACTGTAATGTTTTATTTTCAAAAGGAAAATATTTTACAAGTTTTTATGGGCATTGAATCTAAGTGGTCTTGGCTGGGCAAAGAGTACTTTTTGTTTCCAAAGTTTGCGGCACTTACTAATAGACAGATCAGCTGTTCATGTATGTTTTTCAGGGAGCTATTGTTGAAGAAATATTTTGAGAGCCTGCATTGTTAATTGCAGAGCTCCAGGATCAAGGAACTTTTTACTCTGTACTATATTGTTTCTGTCTTTTATTTGGGTTAATAACAATTAGGAATCTTACAGTTCAAGTGAATATTTTGTCATAGTTTTCAAATTGGATAAATGAAGAAGATTACATCCTTGACAAAATGTATCGTCCGTGTCATGGTAGAAACAGCTATAAAATATTTACCGATTATGTTTTTGTGAACTATTTGGAGGCCATGAGATTTGCATAGCGTTCGCATTGAACTATGAGAATGAATCTCTTTTTGCTTGAGTCATAGACCTGTGTTTTACACATCTTTTTGTTATTAGGGTGTGAAGCGAGTTCACAAATCTTGTAACATCCATGACGGAACCTTTTCTTTATTTTCTGCAACAATAATAAATTTTATTCAACAATTTTTTTTCTATAAAATGATACTGATCTTCTAAATTCTGTGGCCGGGAGGAAAAAGGTCTTAAGTCAATTTTTTTTTTAATTAGATTTTTATATATTCTGAAAGCGGAAACAATTCTCTACAGTCTGGTAAAACGGTTAAAGTCAAATAAGACTCCTGAAAGGATTTATAGAGCGTTACCAAATGCCCTAAGTACTTTTTTGAATGAATACGCACAGAATAAAGGACTTAAGAATATTTAATACTTTATTCCTTACAAACCGTCACATGTTTACTTTCCATGCTTCCCTATTAAAAAGGTCTAACTTGTATTTTAGCCATTTTATCACATACTGATGCCCTTTCCTTTTAAAACTTTAAGCACCAGGTAAACAGTCCTATATTGTTTAAGACCTATTTTGCATTCCTAATAATTTACATTTCACATTTATTTTGACATGAAAAAGGTCTTATGTTTAATAGTCCCTTCTTCTCAGTTTGGGTTGTAGTCTTAAAAGGGCTTAAGTGCGGCTATTTTTGGAAATAATCAAGAAAATTGTTAAATGAGCAGCTTTACCTATTTCAGAAGAAATATAAACAAATAATATCGAGGAAAAACCTCTTAATTAAATGAACTCTATAATTGACACCAATTTCAATCTTTCTCCTGCTCTCCTGAAAAGTATAAAATTTTTAGTTAAGACCTTTTTCCTCCCGGCCACAGAATTGATTCTAGTAATAAAAGTTGACTAACGTTGTTTCATTCTCAATATATTTAGTTTGAAAATAGTAAAAATGTAACATCCGTGACAACTGGACTTGCTAATTGTGTTTAAGATGATGATTATGATGATGATGCCCAAGGTTGCGGGTTCGATCCCGGGCCAGGTCGATGGCATTTAAGTGTGCTTAAATGCGACAGGCTCATGTCAGTAGATTTACTGGCATGTAAAAAAACTCCTGCGGGACAAAATTCCGGCACATTCGGCGACGCTGATATAACCTCTGCAGTTGCGAGCGTCGTTAAATAAAACATAACATCAATACTAACATATTGGTGAGCGCGTCTGGCCGCGAAACCAGGTGGCCTGGGTTCAAATCCCGGTCGGGGCAAGTTACCTGGTTGAGGTTTTTTCCGGGGTTTTCCTCAACCCAATGCAAGCAAATGCTGGGTAACTTTCGATGCTGGACCCCGGACTCATTTCACCGGCATTATCACCTTCATATCATTCAGAAGCTAAATAACCTAGATGTTGATACAGCGTCGTAAAATAACCCAATAACAACAACAATACTAACATATTACAAAAAAATAATGATAATAGCATAATAAATCGCCACTAAACAACATGAAAATAATATAATAGAAAAAAAGAAAAAAAGAAGAAAGTAAAATACATTGAAATATAGTAAAAGCAATTCATTTAGTACAAATGGTTAATATGGAAAACGTAAGGAAGAATATAACAAAATGGAATGTAATAAAATAATAAAAAAGAAAAGAAATACGAATATTAAATAAAATTCACAATAAAAAGAGTATGATAATAAATTCATCTGGTGATGAAGAGAACAAAAAGGGGAAAGGAAGAAAAACGGATATTTATCCCGTATATTTTTACAAAACTATCGCAGAGAAAAGGGATTATAACTGAAAGGAATCAGAATTGAAAAAGTGCAATTTTAGTTTATTTTTGAAACTACACAATGTCCTACAGTCTCTGACATGTTGTGGTAGAGAGTTCCAGAGATGAGCTGCAGAGACAGTAAAAGATGAAGAGTAGAAGGATGTTCTTTTTTTAGGAATGGAGAGTGTGATATGGTGTTGTGAGCGAGTATCTATTTCGTGATATGAGGACAAATGTTGAAAACGAGAAGCTAGGTAGCTAGGGTTAGAGGTTTGAAGAATATTGAAGAGTAAAGTGAGGGAGTGAATAGTTCTTCGCTCTTTGAGACGGACCCAGGACACCATATTTAGTGAAGGTGTGATACGGTCAGATCTACGGACGTTGCAAATAAATCGAACGCATGCATTATGAACACGCTGTAGTCTGTCTGTCAGTCTCATGTTAAGGTCAGTGGAGAGAGTGTCACAGTAATCAAAATGAGGCATCAAGAGCGACTGCACTAAATTCTTCTTGAGAACCAACGGAAGGAAATTTCGAATTCTTTTTAGTGTTTGAATTTTCATAAAATTTATTTTACATGTGTGTGTGTGTGTGTGTGTGTGTGTGTGTGTGTGTGTGTGTGTGTGTGTGTGTGTGTGTCGTCTTTATCATTTTTGCAATGAATAATCTCTTTCTCAGAAAAATTATATTTTTTTACAAAAAAAAATTTTTCCATAAATAATATCCTCCTTATGAGAATTTTTTTCCTGTTCTAGATTTTTAACCAATTGAAAATTGACGATTTTTATTTTATGTTTTCTATGTGTGTGATTTGAGTATTCCAACTTAATTTTTGTCCATATAAATTCCTAGATTTTTCACTGTATCACTGTAAGAGATAATAGTTTCATTCATTTTAACGTCCACACCTGTGGAGTAACGGTTAGCACGTCCAGGTGGCCCGGGTTCGATTCCCGGTCGGGGCAAGTTACCTGTTAAGGTTTTTTCTGGGGTTTTCCCCCAACCCAATATGAGTAAATGCTGGGTAATTTTCGGTGCTGGACCCCGGACTCGTTTCACCGGCATTATCACCTTCATCTCATTCAGACGCTAAATAACCTTAGATGTTGACAAAGCGTCATAAAATAAACTACTAAATTAAAGAATAAAATTCATTTTAACAGGAGATAAGTCACCTGTGTTTAATTTACTTAAAAGTCGTTGATGTCCCATTATAATTCAATTTTAGTCCAAATCTTTTCGTCCATGAAATAATTGATTTTAGATCATTGTTTACTTCATTTATTGCGTATTTTAATGCCGATGTAGGTGCAGAGATATATATTTGTAAGTCGTCAGCAAATAGGGTATGTCTACAGCAGTGATTGCCAAAAGCTGTGTCGAGACACATGCCCCTGTCTCCACTCAAGCGTAACCATGGCATCATACCCCACCCTCTGTTTACAGCCTTCACTTCGATATAAGTAAAGACATTTATCAGCAGCGGAGTACGCATGTAATGTTACAAGTGTGTAGGATAGTATGTTTCGATGTCTTTTCGAAAACAGATAATAAGCAAAAACTTAATTTTAAGGAGCATGGAAGGAAAAGTATTTATTTTGTGCAGATGGCAAAAAAATGAGATACTTAATTTGTTGTAAAATTTAAAATGAAGTATAAAAGAACAATGTACGTTGTCATTATTCTTCTTGTTATGAAGACTACCACGGCCTTACCTGTAACTTGAATAATAAGCGAACAATAAAAAGTAACGACTTCTATGTCTTAATCGGTGTAAAATACTTCCACGTTTTTTTCTACGTATGAGTGTAATTTGAATATTTCATTAATAAATAAACAATAAAAAGTATTGGCTTCTATGTCTTAATCGGAGTAAAATACTTCAACGGTTTTTTTAAGTATGTAGTGTAATTTACAACTTCGTGACCAATCCGGTAAGTTTTTCTAATTTCAAATATCTGCTGATGTAAAGTACACGCTCTTTCTATGGTAAATAAGAAAATATATTTATTTTATTTTATTAATAATACAAAAATAATTAATAGGAGGATAAAAAATTAACATGAAAAAAGTATGTATAGTTAATAAGTAGAAAATATTATATTGCTTTCGTTTTTTGGTCACAGTCCGTCTCTGCACTGTTATTCACTGCATTACCTGAGGAGATACCCACTACACCCTCTCCCTGCGATAGTGGTGTGCGGGTTGCATTTCTATTACGTCACAATTTCGTGGTGTTTGGCAGCCACTGGTCTACAGTGTTTAATAAATTGTGATGTCATTTATGTAGATCGTAAAAAGTAGAGGTCCAAGAACTGATTATTATTATTATTATTATTATTATTATTATTATTATTATACTGTTATTATTATTATTATTATTATTATTATTATTATTATTATTATTATTATTATTATTATTATGCCAGTGTAGCTTGTATTGAAGACAGTATCCATATCTCCTCCTATCAACTCGCACCACCCCATTTTTCAGCTGCGCTGTCCCCATCCCTGCCACTTCCTTCCACCAAGCTCTGTTGTATCAGGCAGTCGCCGGCCGTCTTGTGTCTCTTTCCGTACGCACGCGTACTGGAGTACAACCGCTAGCTGGGCGCGTACTCAAGAGACGGGACGCTCAGAGCTCGGCGTGCAGCAGCGAGTGTTGGCAGCTAGTGACTACCCCCACCACCTCTGAAGAAGAGGCTCTCCATATATACGCTTGGCTCTTATCTGTTCCTTTAACTGTTTTGATGTGCGGTGCGCCCATTCTCTGTAAACAAACCACCTAACCTTTTCTGCTTTAAAAGGTGCCAGATATTCTGTGCGCATTTATTGAATTTTAAAAAAGAAAAGTGCCAGAACTTCTATTTACTAAAACTTAGAAAAAAAATTAAGTGCCAGAACTTCTGTGCGCATATATTTATTGTAATTTATAGGAGAAAATTAAGTGCCAAAAGTTGGAGTTGATGTTAGTGGCAGTCGTTTATGTTCTTTAAGTGGAAACAGAGTAGAAAAAAAATATATATAATCTACTAACATTGCTGTAGAAGTCTGTGTTTCAAGTATACGAAAGATCTACTATAATCCTGAATTTTAAACTTGTTTGAAATCATAGCCGCCATAAATAGTAATATTTAAATTATATATTAATAAATAAAGGAAAGACAAACCACTTAACTGTTGGATTATCTATACGAGACGCTAAGCAGAAGATCCAGCTTGAGAAATGTTAAGACTTTAAGATATGTTAAGCGTTACAAACATCGATTTTGTTGCAGGCTGTGGGAGATGAAATGAACAACTTTGTAACAGTGGAATATCGCTGAAAAGAGATATCTGCTCAGTCTGATGGCAGACCCAAACATACCGCCTGGGTATCACGCATCTTCTCCGTTACTGGAAATGGCCTCTCTTCGACTACCTGACTCCGAAGAGTACGAGTTCGAAAATAGGAGACGCGCGGACAGTCTGTTCACCTCCAGTAGCACGGATTCTTCCAGCAGCACCCTTCACCTGTCCACGAGATCGCAGGCGTACAGACAGCTGCCGTGGAACGTCAGCAACCGTCGAATTAGTGAAGGTGGAAATAAGTTAGTGGATTTTATAGGCAATACATATCTGGACCTGGTGACCATGGCGAATAACAACAACAATAACATTTCGTTTAACGCATTTCATGACGGTGTGATGGAAGCGTCGCTGCAAGATGAATCTGCAAGTGGTTTCAATGCCAGTAATGTAAATGCAACCCTAGGCAACGCCACCGAGCCCATACCCTTCTACAGGCACACATTCGCCATGACAGCTGTGTATTGTTTCGCTTATATCCTAGTGTTCGCTGTCGGTCTAGTAGGGAACTGTTTTGTTATCGCTGTCGTCTACCGCTCTCCACGCATGAGAACTGTCACCAACTTCTTCATCGTCAACCTTGCAGTTGCTGACATCCTGGTCATCGTCTTCTGCCTGCCAGCCACACTTCTTTCCAACATCTTTGTCCGTGAGTACAGCTTCATTACTACACACCTTAATACAGGCCTAAATGTTGTACCATGTCTTGTTTTGTTCGAAGATGCGCTACTTACAAAGACCACGCCCCATTTTTTTGTACCGGGAAATTAATACCGCGTCCCCGCGTCTCTTTTTTAAATGAGTCATTTACGTATCGATATAAATTTTGGTACTAATCATCTATTTAAAAATTCTACCGGTCTTACATTTAGAAAGAAATTTCAGGTATTTGAAATTATTGTCGGTTGTTTTCACTTAGTATGTCCGCTTCAACCTACCCTCCCCCCTTACCCTTCTCTTGAATTCTCCTGCCCTACATCGCTTCCCCACCTGTAGTGGACGGACTCTTGTACATTTCAGATATAACTTGAATAATTTAAAATGTAGTCTACTTAAGTTGAGTATTAGTTAATAAAAATTAGAGAGAGAAATTTCTCTGTTCATATTCTTTTTTTATTTGTTTCTTTAAAGTATTTATATAAATTATATATTCGGTTTTAAACTTTATTGTTATAAATTTGAGTATTATTATTTTAACGCCCAAATCAATTACTGTAGCACTTGATAAGGCATTTTGAATTCGTATTGTCATGGTAACACTTTTTATCCTGCCTTATGACCTAATAGTTACTAGATAATTCACAGATAAATTAAAAAATTGTACTATCAAAACAACGATAGTAATAAAAGTTTATTAAAACAAAAAACGTATAGTGTGTCTGGCATAGTTCTAAAAAACAGGCGCAGACTAAAATGTTTCAATATAGTATTTTTATTTGAAAGCATAACTATTTTTAAAGTATAGAGATCCAGGCGATATTTACAAACAACATTAAGAATAAACTTACTTTAGCAAATTCACACTAGAGGAGAAAAAGTTTTGACCGTCGCACAGAAAATAAAATTTCAGGAAAAATTCGTTATTCAGGCCGGTGTGGTATTGATAATTTTAAAGTATGTATTCACAGAGGAAATGTTTTTCCCTCGGTTGGTAATGACTACAGGAATGCTGAAGTTGGGAAAATATCCAGAAAGTATAAATTCCCACGATTCTTCCCTTAAATTTGGAAACTAGTTTTAGCTGCACGGATATACACATTTTTATTTAATTATTTAAGTACTTGAGTTAAAATAAAATTGATCTTTGTTATTTGCAGTTAAGTCGAGAAACAAATAGACTATGAGAAACAATTGAAATTAGAATTTTGGAATGTCAATTCAAGTACAATAGTAACATGCACTTTATATGACTTATTTGAATAATCGTCTTATATTATGGCTACCTGAATTATTTGCTCGGATGGGGTGCCGCGCCTCTGAACCCCCCTCCAACACCTACCACTGAAAGCTCACCTTATGCCTGACACAAGGTCTTTAGTTGGATGTTGCCCCAACCCATGGGTCTATAAGCTTGTTCACACAGGCAACATATTGGAGATAGACGGAAGATTGAAAATTTGGTGTAGACTAGATAGACGGAAGATTGAAAATTTGGTGTAGACTAAATAGACGGAAGATTGAAAATTTGGTGTAGACTAGATAGACGGAAGATTGAAAATTTGGTGTAGACTAGATAGACGGAAGATTGAAAATTTGGTGTAGACTAGATAGACGGAAGATTGAAAATTTGGTGTAGACTAGATAGACGGAAGATTGAAAATTTGGTGTAGACTAGATAGACGGAAGATTGAAAATTTGGTGTAGACTAGATAGACGGAAGATTGAAAATTTGGTGTAGACTAGATAGACGGAAGATTGAAATTTTGGTGTAGACTAGATAGACGGAAGATTGAAAATTTGAGACTAGATAGATTGAAAATTTGGTATAGATTAGATAGACGGAAGATTGAAAATTTGACTAGATAGACGGAAGATTGAAAATTTGGTGTATACTAGATAGACGGAAGATTGAAAATTTGGTGTAGACTAGAAAGACGGAAGATTGAAAATTTGGTGTAGACTAGAAAGACGGAAGATTGAAAACTTTGTGTAGACTAGATAGACGGAAGATTGAAAAACTTCGTGTAAACTAGATAGACGAAAGATTGAAAACTTGGTAGACTAGATAGACGGAAAATTGAAATTTTGGTGTAGACTTGATAGACGGAAGATTGAAAATTTGGTGTAGACTAGATAGATTGAAAATTTGGTGTAGATTAGATAGACGGAAGATTGAAAATTTGGTGTAGACTAGATAGACGGAAGATTGAAAATTTGGTGTAGACTAGATAGACGGAAGATTGAAAACTTGGTGTAGACTAGATAGACGGAAGATTGAAAATTTGATGTAGACTAGATAGACGGAAGATTGAAATTTTGGTGTAGACTAGATAGACGGAAGATTGAAAATTTGGTGTAGACTAGACAGACGGAAGATTGAAAATTTGATGTAGACTAGACAGACGGAAGATTGAAAATTTAGTGTAGACTAGATAGACGGAAGATTGAAAATTTGGTGTAGACTAGATAGACGGAAGATTGAAAATTTGGTGTAGACTAGATAGACGGAAGATTGAAATTTTGGTGTAGACTAGATAGACGGAAGATTGAAAATTTGGTGTAGACTAGATAGACGGAAGATTGAAATTTTGGTGTAAACTAGATAGACGGAAGATTGATTTGGTGTAGAAAAGATTGAAAATTTGGTGTAGACTAGATAGACTTTAAAATTTGGTGTAGACTAGATAGACGGAAGATTGAAAATTTGGTGTAGACTAGATAGACGGAAGATTGAAAATTTGGTGTAGACTAGATAGACGGAAGATTGAAAATTTGGTGTAGACTAGATAGACGGAAGATTGAAAATTTGGTGTAGACTAGATAGACGGAAGATTGAAAATTTGGTGTAGACTAGACAGATGGAAGATTGAAAATTTAATGTAGACTAGATAGACGGAAGATTGAAAATTTGGTGTAGACTAGATAGACGGAAGATTGAAGATTTGGTGTAGACTAGATAGACGGAAGATTGGAAATATGGTATAGACTAGATAGACGGAAGATTGAAAATTTGGTGTAGACTAGATAGACGGAAAATCGAAAATATGGTATAGACTAGATATACAGAAGATTGAAAATTTGGTGTAACTAGATAGACGGAAGATTGAAAACTTGGTGTAGACTAGATAGACGGAAGGTTGAAAACTTGGTGTAGACTGTAAAAGAAATGCAGAAATTTGTGACTAGCTAGTCTACATAAAATGCTGTTAACGTATATTTCTTTAGATACCTAGTCGAGAATGTTGTTTATTTCATTACATTTAGTACTACATTGCTGGCTGTATATTAATGAAAATATAGTCTAAAGTATGACTTTTGTCTGAGCGTAATGGTTTTCCATGTTTAGTGTAATAGATAGGCCTACTTATGTTTTTCTTTTGGTTGGAATTTGGATGATTATTAAAAAAACATTTCCACCTCTTTTTAGTCTTTATTACAAAGCAGTTTTATTCTCTGTATACATAATATAATCGGTAATTTATATTATATTCTTGAGACAAATTACGTAACTCTCTTTAGGCTATCCAGCGACTCAGTCAATGCAGTCCTTACTCTTTAATTTCTTGTCTTTGATCTATGTAGTACGTGTTGGCGCGTCTTGCAAGCTCCCTTCGTTCCCGCCATGTAACTTAATCTTGCAGTTCTGGATTCAAAAGGCACAGACATGCAATGTTATTTTATTGGCTTCTGTTATACATAAATTGCCTCTGTAATCCCATTTTATTGTTTATGATAGCTATTTATCTCATTACAAACATGGAAATCGTGCAAAGCTTACTAAAGCAGTTTCTGTTGCTTATAATTATTCTTATTATTTTTATATTTGAGTTATTGCTATTTGTTCAGTACCCCAATTTCATAATCATAGTTTGTTAGAGAATATTAACATACTGTTACAGGGAATTATAATAAAAATTCGAAGAAATTTCTCTTAAATATAATATAAAGTATAAATGAATCTCATTAAAAACTGTCGTTTAAATGGGAGACAAACGTATAAGGAAATACCTTAATAACGACAATTGAAGTATTTATATAATATTCGATTTCATTGAGACTGTATTTTACAGAAAGGAAAAAAAAGGATTGTGGTATATCAACATGGCGCTCAAATGCTCTGACATAAAAATTTTAAGAAATTACTAGTAGATATAATA
Organism: Periplaneta americana; assembly: GCA_025594305.2. Classification (NCBI taxonomy): domain Eukaryota; kingdom Metazoa; phylum Arthropoda; class Insecta; order Blattodea; family Blattidae; genus Periplaneta; species Periplaneta americana. The sequence goes on from JAJSOF020000027.1 coordinate 104,733,989, forward strand.
TAAACAGCACAAAATCATAGGCCTACTAGAAAATTATCGACGTTTAAGGGAACCAGGTAGTGACTAGGATTAAAAATCGATTTTTTATTTTGTGTTTTTTAAAAAAGTACAAAACTTGCTCTTTGAAACAATATAAACATTGTGGGGTGTATTTCTGCAGATAAGCCCTTTAAATAGCCTCTTTAAACTTGGCGGTACATGTAAGTCATAATAATATCCTTCTTTTTTTTTAAACGTACTTTTTCATACTTAAGTGCATTTTGCTCTAAAACTACTGAATAAATTTACATCAATTTTTTACAGTGTTTTCTGCAGCCTATGTTCGATATAGTAGACCTACGGCTTTAAGAATATCACACACATAACACGAGAAAAAATGTATATGCATTGAAAAAATTGCAAAAAATATTAAACAGAGTTCAATATTTTTTCTGTTTCACTAGGAGTGAAATATTTAATTAAATTTTGCTTCAGAATTTACAATATACATCATTAGATAACTTAAAAAATTGAAAGTATATATGAATGAAGATTGCAGCAAATAATGTGCACCTGAAGAATGAGGTAGCAAAGTCGAAAACAGGTTATCAGTTAGGGCCTTTCTTTTGCACTTGGATACGCAACTAACTAGTTGTCTTTTATACGACAGAATTTAGAATGATTGATTGTATAAGCATGGTAATTTTTATTCCAATCTGAGAACTAGAAGCCTAGAAATATTGAACTAAAGTTTTGTACTGAAATTTTTTAATCGCACAGGCATCACTCCAGTCCCCTTAAGGGGAGAGGATGGTATTTTTTAAAACTTTTGTCCTATTTGGTGTAAAATATTATTTTTTTGTATGTAGAGAGCTCATAGCTGTAGTAACTCTACCAAAAATAAATATTTTGAAAAAAAAAAATATATATATTTTGGAGGCCCAGATTTGAAAAAAAAATATAGCCAATGCAGGATTTTACTAAAACCGATATATCTAAACCGTTTTTAAAGGTAGATTCATCCAGTTTTTTGCAGTGTACTTACAAAAGCATGCTCTACAAACTGTCTGTAACAGAATTTTGATATTTGTCCCTACGTTTGTAAAATAAACAATTAAAATTTAATAACATTTTTCTGAATTCCTTTCTTGCAAACAAACGGACGTATTTTTAAAATGAAATCAATTAACAAAATTCTGTTACAGAGAAAAGTTTCCTAATAGTCTAAAGAATGTGTGTTCTAAATTTCATGCATGTATCTTTAATAGTTCAGAAGTTATATCCATTTTTATCTGGCAATGTAGCAAAAAAATGAAGTTACTGTAAACCGATAAAAGGAGGCGAGTGATTTAAAAATCCATAGCGCAAGAAGTTTAAAAATGGCGTCTCAACATCTGATAAGGGCACAAATACCCACAAAATATTATGCTATGCATTCCACACATACCACAGAGGATTTTAAAGATTTTTTTTTAATTTACTCATTTTTCACCAAAAAATACAATCTCTCCCCTTAAATGAAAGACAAACCGGTAAGGAAATATCTTAAATTTTAAACTACGACAATATTTTAAGCATTTATATAAAATTTTGATTTCACAGAGCCTGCGTTTTATAAAAAAAAAGTTAGAAAGAATTGTGGCGTATCATCGTGGCGCTCAAATACTGTGAGATAAGAATATTTTAGTAAAGATTTTTTGTATAACGTAGAAATTCGTAAATGTTCGGTGTAGAAATTCTGTCGTGAAGAAAACGAGTTCTATGCTTACGTAGTCTGAATAATAAAAACTGACTTTTATTCTGTGGAAACTTGCAGGGGAAGAGATTTCCCTTGCATTGGACCAGTTAAAAATCGTCACTTGATCGTTTCTGTATGTGATTGACTGATCGTCACTTGAAGCTAGGCGTGTCTGGGCTGGCAGTGGACCTAGCTACAGCGTCTGCCCTTGCGCGGTGCAGCTAACATGACTGCAAACCTACCCCAAGCAGACGTGCTGTGGGGAGCTCGTGTTGACCGCCATGGGGTTGAATATCATGTAGTGAATAACATGTTTTCAAACAAATATTTGACCAAGTGCATTATACATATTATTCAACATCGGAGTGGCTTGGAGCTACACAGTTAATTTGTTATTCTGCAATATTCCCCTCAACTTCGTGTAACTTCATCAGTAATTTTATTTACGTGCTTGTGCATATATCAGGTCGAGTACATTACTCTATATGGATAAACTTTTATTTTCTCCAAATTCACGATTGCAATTAAAAATATTCTGTTCAATGTTTGTTCGGATTAGGGCCTACTAGAACTTCCGATGCAAATATCAGAGTAATTTTCTTGTTTAAAAGCGAATGTATAACTTTTTTTCGTTTCTCAGCTCATCATTGGCCAACAAATATGTGACTTAAATTGCCATGCACATATGTATTTATTGTCTTAAACGATTCATCATGTTAAGGGGTTAGGTACAGCTTACAGCAGTAATATTTTGGAAATTATTCAACTTTTTTTCCTTCACTACTGTATCTTATACAATAATAAAATTTTACTGGAAGCAAGTAAAGAGATAGGTTTGTTCGAAGTAAATCCCGAAAAGACAAAGTATATGATTATGTCTCGAGACAAGAATATTGTATACGAAATGGAAATATAAAAATTGGAAATTTATCTTTTGAAGAGTTGAAGAAGTTCAAATATCTTAAATGGGAGCAACAGTATCAAATATAAATGATACTCGGGAGGAAATTAAACACACAATAAATATGGGAAATGCCTGTTATTATTCGGTTGAGAAAATTTTATCATCCAGTCTGCTGTCGAAAAATCTGAAAGTTAGAATTTATAAAACAGTTATATTACCGGTTGTTCTTTATGGTTGTGAAACTTGGACTCTAACTTTGAGAGAGGAACATAGATTAAGGGTGTTTGAGAATAAGGATCTTAGGAAAATATTTATGGCTAAGAGGGATGAGTTACAGGAGACTGGAGAAAGTTAAAAGCACAACACAGAACTGCATGTATTGTATTCTTCACCTGACATAATTAGGAACATTAAATCCAGATGTTTGAGATGGGCAGGGCATGTAGCACATATGGGCGAATCCAGAAATGCATATATAGTGTTGATTGGGAGGCCGGAGGGAAAAAGACCTTTAGGGAGGCCGAGACGTAGATGGGAGAGATATAATATTAAAATGGATTTGAGGGAGGTGGAATATAATGGTAGAGAATGGATTAATCTTGCTCAGGATGGCGGATCTTATGTGATATGAGGGCGGCAATGAACCTCCAGGTTCCTTTTGAAAAGCCAGTAAATTTTGAAATAAAAATGTAAGGTGTAAAACACTTTTCTTCTGCTATATGAAAAAAATATTTTTACAACTGTACCTAACCCTTTAAGACAACTTGTTAAATATCAGCAACTTTATTTTTTGTTGTATTAAGATCAATAATTTTTTTTTTGCACGATCGTGTTTTTTGTTCCATTTACAGCTGTTGTTATGTCTTGAAAGTTAGAATTCCCACACAGAAATTTGTCGCTAGAGAAACCATTCTTCATAACATAAAACTATACTGAAATAGACCCATTACAGTGCACTTATTGTTACTTAGTTACCATTACAGTATAGTTTTTAGAAGGCTTTGGAATAATATTGCTCCAACTTTTCAATGCAGAATAGCCTATATTGTATTTGCAATTTTAAAAATATGATCGTGTAAAAATATTGTACAATACACGTTTCTGAAGTGAATTACAAAATCTCGGAAACTGAAAAACCTGATCTGCTCGTTTTTCAAACTTTTGTCCGGTTTTGAAAAAAGCACTCCCCAACATTGTATCGTAATATACTATTCTACTCTATGTTATATAAACTAATGAAAATACGGATCTCTTTACTGACGAAATAGGATGTTCAATATAAGCATTCAGTTACCATGGCAACAAGCATGTAGATATAAAATCAGTTGTTAGAATTTGTTAGTTAATCCCGTTGAAATGACATTGTCAATCTTGTACAAAGAAACGATTTTATCTCTACCAACTCTTTACAAAATTGAACTTGTTTTCGCATGACATACAAGCTGCAGATTAACTTTTATTTACCACTAGTGAGTGGCATTAAGGTCGTGCCATTTTAATGTCAATGCCGTAAAATTATTTTATTATTACACATCGAATAGTTTAAGTTAGAACATGAACATCGGAGTAAATTTCTTGTTCAAAATAATAGCTGTTTATAATAAGTCTGACTTCAGCAGCTTATGCATGTAATGCACACTTGTCAGCTTTCTTTTAATAAATAAGAGGTAATTTAATTTGCTCGTAACTTCCGTCATATTTATGCAGTTTTGAATATCGATGAACTGTCTCTTTTACTACTACTATTATTATTGCTGCTGCTACTACTACTACTACTACTACTACTACTACTACTACTACTACTATTTCCACTACTACTACTGCTATTACTACTATTACTACTACTACCACTGCTGCTACTACTAGTTCCATTACTACTAATACTATTACTACTACTACTATTTCCACTACTAATAATACTACTTACTGCTGCTCTACTACTACTATTGCTACTTGCGACTGACTACTACTACTACTACTACTGCTGCTGCTACTACTACTACCGCTGCTGCTGCACTACTACTACTACTGCTGCTGCTACTACTACTACTACTGCCGCCACCCTGCTTCTACTACTACCACTGCTTACTCTACTACTACTACTACTACTACTACTACTACTACTACTACTACTACTGCTACCACGCCGCCGCTGTTACTACCACTACTATTATTTTCATTACTACTATTACTACTACTGCTATGTACTAATATTTTCACTACTACAATTACTACTGTTACTACTATTTCTATTACTACTGTTATTACTTCTGCTACTACTATTTCCACTACTACTATTAGTACTACTATTACTGCTGCTACTACTATTTCAACTAGTACTTACTACTACTACTACTACTACTACTACTACTGCTAACACCACTACTACTACTATTTCCACTACTACTACTATTTCCACTACTACTGCTATTTCCACTACTATCATACTACTACTACTAATACTATTACCACTGTTACTGCTGCAACTACTATTTCCACTACTACTACTACTATTACTACTGCTACTACTATTTCCACTACTACTACTATTTCCACTACTACTACTATTTTCACTACTACTACTATTACTGCTCCTACTACTATTTCAACTACTGTTTCCACTACTACTACTACTACTACTACTACTGCTATTGTTTCCACTACTACTATTGTTACCACTACTACTACTACTACTGCTATTACTATTTATACTACTACTACCACCACTACTACTATTCTACTACTACTGTTGCTGCTACTACTATTTCCACTACTACTACTACTACTACTACTACTACTACTACTACTACTTCCACTACTACTACTACTACTACTACTACTACTTCCACTACTACTACTACTATTTCCACTACTACTGTTACTACTACTGGTATTACTTTTCCACTACTGCTACTATTTACTACTACTACTATTTCCACTACTACTATTACTACTACTATTTCCACTACTACTGTTACTACTACTAGTACTACTTTTCCACTACTACTACTATTACTACTGCTACTACCATTTCCACTACTACTATTACTACTGCTACTACTATTTCCACTACTACTATTACTACTACTATTTCCATTATTACAACTATTACTACTGCTACTACTATTTCCACTACTACTATTACTACTACTATTTCCACTACTACTACTGCTACACAAAATGTTGGGATATTGTTAAAATATGTATTTACTTACACACTGTTCGAATTTAAATGTTTGTATTCACACAGCTGTGATAGCTGACTACTTAATTATTATAAAAGCCCTATTTTACTATGAATCTCCTTGAGATTTTTAAGATTGCATACTAAATCAATGAGAATATGACGAATTTAAATTACTCATCGCTTATCAGAATCATATTTTTATATTGCATATTGAGCCAAAGAAACTTACGTTTTAATTAATATCACTTAGAAATACAATTATTACAGAATTTTCATTCCCAACGTCGACTATCCGAAGATTCCCCTATATAATTTATCAGTAGTTCTCTTATATAACAATTATGTAGTTGTTAACTGTTCGGCAGAAAATCAGTAAATGTAGGCGTTATATTCCCGCAATACTGACGTAAGTTTTTGATCAAAGGAGGCGTGAAAATATGCTTAGAAATTTCCTACGTTTATTAATGAAACTAAGCTGTGAATATGTCTTCATTCGAAGAAAATCTTTAAGAGTTCAGAGATATGATAAAGACGTGAACTTGAACAAACAACAATATCATTTTATACTCATTAATCTCTACTATCTTGTTGCCCAGAGAAATAACTGATAAATTTGAACATCATGCATGTAATTACACTCGTTGATAAGGATCGTCACTTCACTTTGCAATATGAAACAAAAGACGTTAAATGGTTCCCTAGGAAACGCCTTCCAGCAGCTTACCTTGTTAACAAGTAATTATTTATGCAGTGGAAATGTATCGCAAGTGTCTTCAGCGCTAGCATGGAATATATAGAGTCAACCTTAAATAATGCCATTAATTTCAGAGACTTTTTCTTTGAGATATCTCAAGCAAAAAAGTTTATTACAATTTCGTTATTTTTGCTTCCTATTACAGACAAAAATTGTTTTATATGAAGCATTTCATAGTAAGTTTTGGAAAAATTATTGATTTAATTCCCAATATGTTCAGCCAATTTGAGAGGAAAGTGTATTATGATCAGGCTTCGAGACTTTGGACCCGATACAATAAGTTTACTGTGCATGTACTATAGGTTGTTGACTCGCTGCAGGTAGTGAAAGGTAGAGATGTGTTGAGGTAACAACGTTGCTATTTAGAGTAGAGTACGGTAATATGGGGAAACACACATATGTACCTTCTGAAAGTAAATATGCATTAGACAATGACAATGTCAAAAGAATATGAAAACCATTTATTCTCCTGTCTTTTATAAGCATTTGTATTTAATTATGCATAGTGTTAATGGTGGAAATAAACATGTAGCAATTTTAATTTCTTCATTTATCCTATTAGTCGTCTGTAGAAAGTGCAGTTCCAGTACCGAATTACAATGTACTACAAGATACATTTTCAGAGTCTCAAACGTAAATCTTTTTCGGTTATCTGCCAAACACAGTTTGTATTGTAAAAAGCTGCGCTCAACGTCGCAATGACGTGATAGAGCAAAAAGAAAAAAAACCTAACATCTTTGCAGTCTTTTATTCTCGGGTGACTATGTCCACTAATTTGCTGTTTATGTTACACAGTGTTCCATATCCGTTATTTTTACATAAAATTGATTTCCACTTCTGTTTCACATGTTCAGTAACCGGTGTACTTGGTGTCTCCTTAATTCTATTTGTCATTTCTTCAATTAATTTGAGGGTTTCCGGCAGCTCTTGCTCTGACTTTTCTAACTGTGTAATAGTTTCAGACACAGTTTGAAAATAGGTTTGCATGGAAACCAAATTATTCTTCAGAACCTTCAAATCCAGAGCGTTTTCCTTTGCGTATTTGTTAGCATTCATTCTACAGTACCTCCACCCACTGTACACTTTACTATATACTCAGTACGCCGTTATGCAGATTTCCACTGAACTTGCTCTATTGGATCCGAAGTCTCGAAGCCTAATTATGATAATAATTAGGGAGCGGATTTTTATGTGCTAAAAATTTAAATATATTTATTTTTATGTGCTGAAAAGTACGAAAATATTTGCTAAAAATAAAAAAAAAAAAATTTTTTTTTAATATGACAAAAATACCTTACTTAGCTTGAAAAAAATGTTACTAGGTACTCACCAAACACACTTGAGTGCTAGTAGTTGGCCGAGAATTGCAGTGAATAACAAAGGTCATCTCCAAATTCTCCATCACAAATGCATGTCGATTATCTCTGAATAACGTCAATTTCACCTACAGGCACATCTTCCAATACCTGAGCAACTTTACACATTTTTTTATATCCACTGTTCTTCCCAAACACATTCTGGAATTTGTCCCTTAGTAATTGTGCTTTTGAACCTGGTAGCGAGTCTAGTTCAATTTCCACGGCACGCACCTCCCTGTTTCAGACAACAGGTTTTTGGATGTTTCGAGTTTTTTCATGGTATCACACAAAAAGCTTAGATTTGTTAATAGGAAAGCCAAATCTTTTTTTTAAATAACCATCTTTCAGTATATCTTGAAGGATATCGATTGACGAAGCCCGATAACAGGGAATCACAACAAGTTATATTGCCGTAATTTATAGACATGAGCGAGAGGCGAGAGATTTGTTTAAATTAAATAATGTTCATACCCGAGCTCTTATCTGTTGTGTTTCACAAACAAAGCGTGGAATGAAATCATCTTCAGCAACAATAAACATTCCTAATTATGTGTTACAAGATCTCTCCTCCTTGTCTATGCTAATTTATTCTCTAATAATAACACTGATATGCTGTCTAGCAGTTCTCAGAACTTGAGGCGATACTATTACAAAAATGGATCACGGATACACCACACAGCGCTTAGAAACACAAAGCAACCAAGGATTCTTAAAAAAGATAACGTACTTCTGAGTGATATAATTGATTTAGTTTTAAAATATTTAAAAGTTCTTGTAAAAAATTATTTAAGTAAAAGCTCCAAGATTTATGTGTTTATGATAGATTTCCTGAAAATATGTATTTACATAATTTTTTGTGAAAATATGTGTTTTTATGTGAAATAAAATTCGGGTTTTAAACTTGAAACTTCATGTTCGGAATTTTTAACTTTATTAATTGTGTTTTATCGCACGCAAAAAGAATATTTAATTACATAGGAATCCGCTCCTTAATGATAATAAATGGTTGGAATAATTTTAGTTTGTCGTTTAAATGTGCAGAAATTTGATCCGAAAAAAATGTAACTTTTCGTTTTTCAAAGGAATTTTACAATGTGGCATTCGTTTAGATCAAATTTCAGAGTATTTAAAGGACATAACTGAAATTATTTCAGTTATTTATTATCATAATACACTGATCCCTTAAATTGGTGTTCTATTTATAAATAACATCGGTTTTATTTATGTGTACCATTATATTACTGATTACTGCGATTCTCTCTTGAAAAATATAACTGTCAACTTACTTGAAAGACTACAACGTGTTCATAATGTGTGTGTCCACTTCATCTGCAATACTCGTAAATTTGACCACATATCGCCATCTTTTGAAGTTCTTTCTTGGGTCCGCCTAAAGGAACGTAGAATAGCACATTCTTTATCTGTTCTGTTTACAATATTATTCACTTCTACTCCTAAATATCTGAGAACTCGCTTTGAATATCTTACAACGTTACGGAATCAACAACAGACCTTATTATCCATTCCTCATCACCGCACCTCTTTCTATTCATCCTCTTTCACAGTGTCAGTTTGTCGCCTATGGAACTCCTTACCTCGTCATGTCAGGGATTGCCGAACGGTTAATCAATTTAAATTAAGAATTAAGAATTACATACTTTTTCATGAAATTGATTTGTATTAGCCGATTTTTATAGGTTATTCTGTGTGTATATAAATTGTCATTTAGGCTATCATAAAGTAGAATTAGGATATGAATTGTAAATAACTTAATTATGTATCATGTTTAGTTAATATTTCATTATAGCCCGTGTAAGCTTGTTAATGTGCATGAAAATTATTTTTATATTTAAATATGACTTTACTATTTTTGTCATTGTTTCATTATGTATTTTACTTCTGGTAGTGTGGAAGAGAAGGCCTCATGGCCTTAACTCTACCAGAATAAATAAATAAATAGATAGATAGATAGATAAATAAATAAATAAATAAATAAATAGATAGATATAGATAGATAGATAGATAGATAGATAGATAGATAGATAGATAGATAGATAGATAGATAGACAGATAGATAGAGACAGACAGATAGATAGACAGATAGATAGATAGATAGATAGATAGATAGATAGATAGATAGATAGATAGATAGATAGATATAGATAGATAGATAGATAGATAGATAGATAATAGATAGATAGATAGATAGATAGATAGATAGATAGATAGATAGATAGATAGATAGATAGATAGATAGATAGATAGATAGATAGATAGATAGATAGATAGATAGATAGATAGATAGATAGATAGATAGATAGATAGATAGATAGATAGATAGATAGATAGATAAAACAATATATTAGAATCAGTAACAAAGTTTTTAAACTTTATGCCTGTTCTAATAGTCGTTTCTTTAATCTGCCTAATTGAAGACAAGATATCGGTAGTTTCCTAAGAAACACTCTGTAGCGATCATGTGTAGGACTTCAAATATCAATGTACAGATTACACGATTGATTAACCAGATGATTAGTAAAGACATTTTGATAAAGAAGTTGGGATTTATCTTGTTAAGCATTGCATAAATGTTGTCATTATTGGATGTTATCTGTTTTATGATCAAGATTGTGTCAAGTTGGATTTGCTTAGTGATAGCCTGATTTCTACAGACTATGGGAACGTGATTTTGGTGCCAGGAAAGGACTTTTTTATTCGTCTGACGAGAACGGAGGAGCTTTTCCGAGAAGAGCTTAGAGTTCGGTAACAGGTCACTTTATCTGTAATACGGAAGTTAGGAAAGTATGTAGGTTCTACCTCCCTCTGTACTATTTCACGACAGAATAACTGACTTGTAGGGCGTAGTTTGGATCCTATAAGCGTGCTCGAGGCGTTTTATTTTTACAACTTCTGGAACGATTTTTAGGCACACTCATTCATTATGCCCAAATATAATAATAATAATAATAATAATAATAATAATAATAATAATAATAATAATAATAATTATTTTTTTAGCTGGCAGAGTTAAGGCCGTAAGGCCTTCTCTTCCACTCAACCAGCAAAAAGTGTGTATACATATGCATGAACTTACAAAGAATTTAACAATTTGATTTAGATGAGAGTTACATGTATACAAGAGTTATTTACAAATTAAACAACAAAATACTATGAACTATTAATTAAACACTGAAATAAACTGTGTAGCAGAATTAAACTGAAATACATAGAATGTTAATATATTTCAAATAATATTAGATAATAGAAAGAGATTATTATGAGACAATTAAAATACAGCACAATCAGGATGATGTCTAAAGAAAAAAGTAACAATGTAGTCAGTGATATTTTAAATCAGTATGATTGGAGTGAAATGCTAATAAGGTTATCTTTTAAGCTGTTCTTAAAAGTGTTTATTGTCTTGCAGCCCCTAATACTTTGTGACAAGGAATTCTATTGATGCGAGCTGGATACTGTAAAAGATGATGAATAACAAGATGTTCTATGAAGAGGTATACTTAGCGTGCCACAGATAAGTGATCTGGTATTTACGTCGTGGTTAGAGTATAGATAAGAGAAACGAGACGAAAGGTAATTTAGTGTTGAAGTGTGCAGAATTCGAAAGAGTAAAGACAAAGTGTGTAAAGTTCTACGTTCTTTATATGGGTTGCTTTTCCAGAAATAAAGACTGCCAGAGCTTTGACCTATTCACTTAGATTTTTCTGAGCACGCCAACTCTACCTAATTCCCTTCCATATTCTTTCATAACATTTACATTTACGGATTATTGACATAACGTCAAGTAAGTGCGTTGTATTATTATTTCTGGATTATTTCCATGTACACATGGTTTCTCTCGAACGTAAAGAATCACGTCTTTTACACTATTACACTCCAATCATTCCGATAACACATGTTTCACAACCAATGTAAGCAGAAATCTTTTACTCTTTGTAAAATTAAGTTAAATTCAGCAGAAGTAATTTGTGTTTTCACAGTCGGATAATTATTCTTCAATTGTTTCACTGCATTTACAACAATAATATTACTCGCTGCTCGTATTTTATGCGTTTCTTTAGTATAAACATTTATTTTTAGAAATAAACAATTGCTAGTCATTATTCACAGTTAAAATTGACCGGCCATTTCGTGTGCTTGATAATCTACGTTTAATTTATTACAGTAAAAGAAAGATACAATTTTAAAATGATTTATGATAATTGACGCTTGTAGTAACATTTTGGTGTTTACATTGTAGCTACTTAAATATGAATCAAATCTAACGAAGCCGCTCTTGTTTTGAATCTATTAAAACATCGAAAACGATTTTTATCTAGGCCATTCATTGAATTCATGAAAATATAATTAGCGTTTAATAGATTAATGTATGTCTGTTATTAACGAATGTTACCCCACTGCATGACGTTGGATGGCATTGAAAAGCCCCACTATTTCGTGTAGTCGATAAGACAGGTTTCATTCATTACGGAACGGGATAGATAAAAAGCTATTAAGAAAGAATGATGTATAGATTACTGACACGTTAATGTTACGACGTTTGCATACTATACAGGGTGTCCGAAATTTCTTGTGTCAAAATAATACAGACGATAGACAAGTCTAAACTAAGTATTTTGAAAGAGAGAACCAATGGTTGGAAATGTCTATTTCAGGCGTCTCGAGATCTTGAAGGAGAAGTACGTTTGAGAAACTTTTTGTAAATTGCTTTGATTTTCATAACTGCCTAACCCGCCGACGCACAATGTGAAATTTTCCCAATCTAGGTGGACTTACTTACTTACAAATGGCTTTTAAGGAACCCGAAGGTTCATTGCCGCCCTCACATAAGCCCGCCATCGGTCCCTATCCTGTACAAGATTAATCCAGTCTCTATCATCATACTCCACCTCCCTCAAATCCATTTTAATATTATTCTCCCATCCACGTCTCGGCCTCCCTAAAGGTCTTTTTCCCTCCGGTCTCCCAACTAACACTCTATATGCATTTCTGGATTCGCCCATACGTGCTAAATGCCCTGCCCATCTCAAACGTCTGGATTTAATGTTCCTAATTATGTCAGGTGAAGAATACAATGCGTGCAGCTCTGCGTTGTGTAACTTTCTCCATTCTCCTGTAACTTCATCCCGCTTAGCCCCAAATATTTTCTTAAGAACCTTATTCTCAAACACCCTTAATCTCTGTTCCTCAGAGTGAGAGTCCAAGTTTCACTACCATACAGAACAACCGGTAATAAGACTATTTTATAAATTCTAACTTTCAAATTTTTGACAGCAGACTAGATGACAAAAGCTTCTCAACCGAATAATAAGAAGCATTTCCCATATTTATTCTGCATTTAATTTCCTCCCGAGTATCATTTATATTTGTTACTGTTGCTCCAAGATATTTGAATTTTTCCACCTCTTCCAAGGATAAATCTCCAATTTTTATATTTCCATTTCGTAGAATATTCTGGTCACGAGACATAATCATATACTTAGTCTTTTCGGGATTTACTTCCAACCCTATCGCTTTACTTGCATCAAGTAGAATTTCCGTGTTTTCCCTAATCGTTTGTGGATTTTCTGCTAACATATTCACGTCATCCGCATAGACAAGAAGCTGATGTAACCCGTTCAATTGCAAACCCTCTCTGTTATCCTGAACTTTACTAATGGCATATTCTAGAGCAAAGTTAAAAAGTAAAGGTGACCATGCATCTCCCTGCTTTAGCCCGCAGTGAATTGGAATAGCATCAGATAGAAACTGCCTATACGGACTCTGCTATAAGTTTCACTAAGACACGTTTTAATTAATCGATCTAGCTTCTTGGGAATACCAAATTCAATAAGAATATTATATAAAACTTCTCTCTTAACCTAGTCATACGCCTTTTGAAATTTATGAATAACTGATGTATTGTGCCCTTATACTCCCATTTTTTCTCCATTATCTGTCGAGTACAAAAAACCTGATCAATAGTCGATCTATTACGCCTAAAACCACACTGATGATCTCCGATAATTTCATCTACATATGGAGTCAATCTTCTCAAAAGGATATTCGACGTCAACAAAAGTGATATTCCTCGAAATTTACTACAGTTAGTCTTGTCCCCCTTCTTAAAAATAGGTACGATTATGGACTCCTTCCATTGTTCTGGTACAATTTCCTTTTCCCAAATTGCAAGTACAAGTTTATAAATTTCGCTAGATAATGCGCTTCCACCCTCTTGTATTAATTCTGCTGGAATTTGATCAATACCTGGAGACTTGTACTTTTTGAGATTTTCTATTGCAATTTCGACTTCAGAAAGTGTGGGTTCCGGTATAAATAGTGCATAATAATAATTATTCATCTGCATACATACTACTGTCGTTAGTTTTACAGCTACTTCCTGCCTTGTGTGGCATCCATTTTCTAGAAGCCGATATTTTATCATAATCGATTCTTCGTTACAGTATTCTTTCCTGTCCTGCACACACACACAGACTTGCTCTACACATCACATGCCGTCGAGCTGGCCACGCTGCTCTAGGGGTTAGCAACCGGAGTGCTGCTATTGGCCATAGCGGTCCTTGTTACGCGATACCAGAGGGCTGACATCCTTTGATGTGCCTAACGACACTGTTGCGTGCTTTTATCCTTTCAGTCGTTACTGTCTGCTGGGAGTGTGTTCAAGTTTTCTTTACCAGACTAATTCACATTTTTTTCAGTGTTTTACTATGGGTTCTACAATAACTTTGACCCAGGCGTAACTTAATAATTCATGTAGTAACAGATCAAATTTGACATTCACTGTGTTCAGGTGGTACTCTTTGCCGAGATATAGCACGGCATATCCTAGTTCGATTCCCAGTGTGGACGTGAACATTAATCTCTTCTCTATCGTTTTGGGTGCTTGTTTCTTTCCTTCTGTTTATTCTGAGCTAAAACAGCATTGGTTATTAAACTTCATGAGTTCGAGGACTCCTTTCGTACGATGCGCATTTTGCAGGACTACTAACACATTAACTTTACACTTTTGATTAGTACAAAGTAAGGAAATATTCTACTGTACTTACTTACTGGCTTTTAAGGAACCCGGAGGTTCATTACCGCCCTCATATAAGCCCGCCATCGGTCCCTATCCTAAGCAAAATTAATCCAGTCTCTATCATCATATCCCACCTCCCTTAAATCCATTTTAATATTATCTTCCCATCTACGTCTCGGCCTCCCTAGAGGTATTTTTCCTTCCGGCCTCCCAACTAACACTCTATATGGATTTCTGGATTCGCCCATACGTGGTACATGCCCTGCCCAACTCAAACGTCTGGAGTTAATGTTCCTAATTATGTCAGGTGAAGAATACAATGCGTGCAGTTCTCCATTCTCCTGTAACTTCATACCTCTTAGCCCCAAATATTTTCCTTATTCTCTAACACCCTTAACCTATGTACCTCTCTCAAAGTGAGAGTCAAAGTTTCACAACCATAAAGAACAACCGGTAATATAACTGTATTATAAATTCTAACTTTCAGATTTTTTGACAGCAGACTAGATGATAAAAGCTTCTCAACCGAATAATAACAGGCATTTCCCATATTTATTCTATGTTTAATTTCCTCCCGAGTATCATTTATATTTGTGACTGTTTCTCCAAGATATTTGAACTTCTCCACTTCTTCAAAAGATAAATTTCCTATTTTTATATTTCCATTTCGTACAATATTCTCGTCACGAGACATAATCATATACTTTGTTGAATACAAATACATGATCATATACTTTGTTGAATACAATAAAACGTGATAAATTTTATATATCCCACCCTAGATTATTCGGCAACTTCTCTCTCGTGTCTTTGCTGCGGGTTTGCAGAGCTCTCAGGCGAAAAGTAACGAAGAAGCCAACGAATTTGTATCTATGTGTATGTATTTATTCAAACTATTACCTGGTGGCAGTGGTAACTAATTACACTCAATAATTACGATTAATAATAAATTACAATTCATAATATTAATAATAAAATAATAATAGCAATATATAATAATATTAACAAGGAGCATCCTAAATTAAATGAGGAATAATCACTTAATATAACTTAATTAATTAAAGTAAATCTAATTTATATCTTAACCCTAAGTTCGAACCTAAAAGGACGAGTATATATGATATATTTCATACATGCACAAGTACCTTTCAGCACTACACTCATTTCGCTATCAAGTCACTCACTGCACTGGAACTATGAAACTTTTCACTGACACTATCCTGATTTCACTAACACTTCCACAACATTTCACTGTTCAAATACTTTGCTCTACCACTATAAACTATAAAACTTCACTGTCACAACACATTTCACAGACACAACACACTTCTTCACTGATACAACATTTCAAATAACAGAACATCAATTACATCCTTATTATTCCGTAGAATTGTACTTACTATATTAACCTCAAATCGCTAGCCTAGACCCCATTACAAGCAATTTAGGACGTTCACTATAACTCTTACCCTTTTACTATAAATCTATCTCATTTCTCTGTCACTATAACTAGTAGTCAATGTCGGATTTTGTTTTACTTACGTAAAAATTAAACTTATTCTACGCAGCAGTAAGAAAATGCTTAATGAGTTTGTTTTTGAACACTGTTAAATTCCGACAGTCTCTGATGTCACTGGCAAGGGAAGGTTTCGGCTCGAACAGGAATTTTGGTTAAAAATTTGTACAGAGGCTTGCCTTACAATGATGATGAAGACCGTAAAAGCATTAATTTGTTTAACTCTCTGTTTGGTTGGTATTGGTCAATGCACTTCTTTAAAAATGTACATGAGAATTTTCTATAAAATGCATGAAACAGCATGGAGCATAGCAATAAGCACAACACGCAGAAGCAACACCTGAACAATCTTCTGAACCACACTCCAGTGCTGAAAAATCAAATGCCACCTGAATTACATTTTTGAAGACCGAGACTTGTTCAGGATTCACGTAACCAGCTGACTGCCAGGAATACTGAAGCATAGGGCGGTACACTGGAGCAAACAATTGGTTATGAATAACAGAGTGCATTTTCGTTATAAACACTCGATTTCCCAATTTAAGTTCTGGATTCCCAGCAAGAGTCCTTATGCAATCTGTTAACCTCCGAGCATATATTTTGTATTGTCTAAGGAAATAGATATTCAGAATCTGGATATATTTAGTTTTTTTAGATGGAATGATCATACATTCTCTGTCTTAGCCTTGGAATGATCCATTTATTAAGGTTGCGTCCTTGTGCGCATTCAATGGCTCAAAACAGTGTACATTTTTATTAGCTGCAATTTTTCAGACAGAACGTTGGAGAAAATTGTTCTTAAATGGGCTTTAGACATTTTTCCACTCGCACTAGCTTCTAGGCTAGGCTAGGCTAGGGTTACGGGTAAGGTGTCCCATCCCCTTGACTTGTGCAGTGCTCTCCCCACCCCTCAACTAGTACAGTGCTCTAACAGACAAACCACACATTACACAAACGAATGCTTTTGGGAGCTTTACAGAGATGTAAAGATGGGCCTGTATACAAATTATGGATACGAAATTCCTGTTCGAGCCGAAACCCTTCCCTTGTGGGTAGGGCATTCCACAAGCGCGAGAGCGAGATTGTGTATGATGATGAATATGATTATGTATTATGTGTTGGTATGGCTAAGGTTTAACTGTTAACAACATTAGTCCAAAGAAAATATATCTGTGGTGTTCGGGTAAAGGGGTATAAGTCATTTTTTTGTGCAGATGGAATTTTGTTCCCCAGATGAACATACAAGTTAAATTATACAAGTGGGTGTGCAAAAATCAAACAATACTAGCAGTTGATGTGTTTTATTTGTGTAGAAAATTATTTGTAATAAGGGTTCCAAGTTTAATTTTCATTTATCTCGAACTCATTTTTATGACTTATCTCCCTTTACCCAAACACCACAGATATTTGAAGAATGATAGCACAAAGACAATAGGATGTAATGGGTCTTGAAACTTTTAATTTTCTCTCCCATAAAAACAGTAAAACGTGACTTTTTTGTTAAGTTTATCCACGCTTTAACATCTGTGGTCATATCGCGAGTTTAGAACCTTTGGATATACCAGTAGGCCTGGTTATTATTGTTGAGTTCCTGTTTCTATTGTGTTTTGTAGATGACTTCTGTTCGTGTAACTGATTTTTCGATTTTTATGATTTGGTGATCGAGGCGGTGGTGAATTATGGTACCTATGTAAATTTCCAATCCGACATTTGCCTTTGTGTCTGAGGGAAACCATGAAAAATCCAAGTCAGATTGGCCGGCCACGGGGTTTGAACCCGGAACTTCCCGAAAGCGGGTCACAAACGCTATCGTCTGAGCCAACTCGCTCGGTAGTGAAACGTGACTTACTATGTTTTTTCCTCTGTACTCTTCAAATGTATCCCTCCCGTTTCTCTATTCACTTATTCATTCTCTAGCCGTACCCGTGCGCTCCTCTGCACCCGTTAGAAATAAATATAAAGTAATTACATAATTGAAATAGGACATTTGATCCCGGGAACATTCGTATTTGATAGAAGGATAAATCGTTTATTGTGTTACTTAAATTGTATTTAAAAAATTTAAAGGCTATCATTTTGATCCAGAGGCCACTCATTTGGTCATAAAAATTATTTTATGAAATACAGGAAACAAGTTTTCTAGGCATAGGAAGCTATTTTAATCCTACCTGTCCTCGATTCACTCAGAAGTTACTATAATAACATTATAGCATTATGTCCATCTAGATAAACTACACTTTCCAATGGTGAATTAATAATTAATTATACAAATCGGTTAATTAACTTCCGATATTACTTCATACAAACAAAGAAACATTCCCTGTAGGCTATGTTTCATAGCTTTCGATTGTTGTTGTCCAAGGCCCCTTACAGACGAAGTAATTTGTTTTTTTATTTCATTACATTAGAAGGCGTTGTTATTGTAATTTTGAAACTCATTTATCTCATTAAATATCAATCCTATCAAAATTTTGCATTGAATAAAACTTATCGGGAATTATTTTTAAAGAAGCTTTTGTTATGTAATACTTTTCATGAAAATTAATAATAAGGAACATATTTCGATTTATTTAATTCAAGCCCCTTTATAACCCCCTTTTAAATAAAATATTTTGAATGCCATATAGCCTAAAATCTAAGATACAACGAACTTAATTTATATTCCAATTTTCATATAAATCGGTTTGGCTATTATCACGTGAAAAGGTAACAAACATCCAGACAGACAGACAGACATACATACAAACAAAAATTTCAAAAAAGCGATTTTCAGTTTCAGGGCGGTTAATTATATATGTTAGGACCAATTATTTTTGGAAAATCGAAAATTACCAGAAAAATTTCTGCTACAGATTTATTATTATTATAGATTCTTTGGTTAAAAACATCGTTAAATAAAGTTCTATAACTATTGTTACTTCTATTACTACTGCTACTGCTACTGTTACTACTACTAGAGGCACTATACTACTAGTAGGTTACTATTACACATTGGCAATGTAAAACCTTCATATGCTTGGTGGGGTTCGAACCATGTGAGCAACATTAAAACAGTGCACTGGTTTTGTACTGAACTGCATATTAGAAGTTTAGTTTTATGTGCATTGCAATAGCGAATACAGACATTGGCCATTATACCTTCTCTTCCAATTAACCATCCGTAATTATATCACAATTTCCCTTTGGACTCTACAAAGCAGTTTCAATACTCACAACGCTATTAAATCTCGAATAAACATATCGAAATTGACACCGATATGGGACTGGAAATAAATCCAGTAACGAGTGAACTGTGCTGCATAATATAAACACATTTAAAGCTGATTTCCTGTTACAAAACAAGCTAGCGGTTATGGAAGTTCCATTGTTTTCACCGCGATGCTCTGAAACAATTGAAAGTAGCATGAATTGAACGCACCTTCATAGACGTCTCTGAAAGCAGTGACTTTCAACTTTCTGCTTTAAATTGTTGATGTTTTTTTAACGTAGTGTTTACTTTGCGAATAATAATAATAATAATAATAATAATAATAATAATAATAAATAATAAATAATCAACATGCTGCTAATCACAAATAATGCCCATGGCTTGCGAGTATATCTTTTCATTAATAATCTTCCTCGTATGTAATCGTGAAAACTTTGTAACTAATTCAACAGTTCATAGCATAAATACACGTCAAAAAATGACTTTCATACTCCATCGGCAAGTCTACCGTGCTATCAAAAAGGAGTGCGTTATATGGCAGTAAAAAAATTTTTAATAGCCTCCCTATCGATATATAAAATGAAACTCAAAACATAAAATTATTTAGGGCCAAATTAAAGAAGTACCTAATTTCTCACGCCTTCTATTCTGTAGGTGAATTCATGACATTCAATAACGCTTCATGAAATTGATAGTAAAACTTTGTGTTGTTCTAGTAGACTATATTGTAAATCTCGTCTGTATATATTTCATCTAGACTGTGACTATAAATTAAGATTTTATAATAGTATTAAGGTTTTTTGACTTGTTCCATATTCTAGCTGTAAGCATGTATGAATACCATGGAATGTTAATAAATACAATACAATACAGTACAGGTTAACGCTATTAGGATATACGCAGGGTGATTCATAACTAGATATAAATTACGAGTATAAATCACAGTTGAAAAGGAAATTAACACAATCGTTCCTCTATACAAAATAATTATTTAAAACAACAATTTGAAATTTTTAACTTGAAAAAGAAAACTACGTATATTAGGCCTATAAATGGATTACATCGAAAACCGATGTCGAATAACTTGGATGTGATTAGGTCTATTTTAATTTGTACGAAATACTGAATTTCGTGCCACAATAATAACAATTGTAATTTTTCACGCCCTTTTCTTTGTTGCCTTTGTTTAAATTTAATACCTATGTTTACATTTGTATAATAATTTTTTTGAGGATATACTGAGTCCGTAAGGGCTGCCCTCAAAGGGGGCAGTTTAATATTAATTTAAATTAATACTATATGTGATATACAATTGGTAATATGAGAATCTCACCACCGGCATAGCTCAGTCAGGTAAGGCGCTTACCTGCCGAGCCAGAGTTGCTTTCGTGCACGGGTTCGATTCTCGCTTAGGCTGATTAACTGGTTGGGCTTTTTACGAGGTTTCCCAAACCGTAAGACGAATGTCAGATAATTTATGGCGAATCCTCGGCCTCATCTCGCCAAATACCATCTCGCTATCACAAATCCCATCCACGCTAAATAACCGAGTAGTTGATGCAGTGTCGTTAAATAACCGACTAAGAAAATAAGAGTCTCTATGTCTGAATTGTTTGAAGTCGCAGACTGGATACAGAAACATACAATATCTAAATAAAGTTTAGTAGTAGTAGTAGTAGTAGTAGTAGTAGCAGTAGCAGTAGTAGCAGTAGCAGCAGCAGCAGTAGTAGTTTGCCTGGCAGAGTTAAGGCCATAAGGCCTTCTCTTCCACTCAATCAGGTTTGAATAATATACATGAAGTACGTAATTATGTAATAGAATACAAAACAACACAAAATAATATACGTTAGAGATTACATAAAATATATAGAAAATTATAAATAGTCAAAAACAGTTATATAATATAAGGACAATATAATAGTACGTTATGCAACGAGCCTATAATGGTAGTAATTAAGACGCGAGTATGTTTATGAAACTCGCTTGCACTCGTTTCATAATTTTCATACGAGCGTCTTAATTACCATTATAGTGAAGTTTCATACGACTTTTTATCCTCGACCATATTTCTAACTTGAAATTATTCGTAAGTATTCATGTTATTCGTATCTGACTGAGGAGCGGAACTGACCTTGTGCAACGCCTCGTAAATTGTGAGATGAGTGCAGACGCGAAAGTATGGATTTTTTCCGAGAAACAAATGTCGACATTGGCCTTGATATAATCTGAAGAGTATAAACATTAATCTTGATAAAACCTTGAAATTGAATTAGATACTGAAAAACGAGATGACAAATTGAACTTATTTGAACATTATTTACAATTAACGCTAATTATTATAGTAACATATAGCATATCCGAGAATAATCGATACTTGCGCCTTCATATTGCTACAATGGTATTTTCTGATTGGTGGAACACCTGAACTTTAATGAATAGCTGTACTTTAATGAGGTCCATTAAAGGGCTGCTACCAGGTGTATAATTACTACATTTCGGCATGGTCGAGCATAAACAAAGTAAACAATTACTGCAGATTGTAATAACACTTAACAATAAATTTTTACTTTTTGTCTTGCTTCGAAATAAAAATAGGTGAATATTACTAATATGTGTGCCCTAAATCTGAATTTAAAATGCAAATTGTCCCATCACGTACCATTTTCCGGGGAATGAATCTGAATTTTTTTACGAAGCACTTTTTTTTTAATTGTTCACTGCTATTGGTAAAATTACAACACACTAGGGATTGGAAATGCCTCATAATACTTGAAGAATGTGTACTGGGTACAAAAATGATGTTACATAGTTTAAAACACAACAACAGTAAAAATATTTTATGCGTATAATTAGAAAAATCTCGGAATTCGAACTTATATTTAAAAGAATTTTCTGGATGACTTCTGTTTATAACTAGACACGGGATCGTCTTTTAAAAGGAATCAACAATAGTCTGCAAGCATGCTGGATGATGATCTTCCTCCATATCGCCTTTCCATTTCAGATATTTCTTGATGAAATCTTTCCACATGCTCGTCGCTTACCGCTCCAAGATTAGGAGGAAAGAAATCCAAATGAGAATGTAAAAAGTGTATTTTGAGACACATATTACACCCCATTTATTCATATGCACTTGACATGGTTTCCACAACAAGTTCTATGTAGTTGTCTGCCCTAGAATTTCCCAGGAAATTTGAGCAAACATCTTCGAAAGCGCGCCATGCCATTTTTTTCTGTAATAGAAAGTTTTTCCTCAAACAAAGAGCCAGCCATAACTTTGTGAATCTGTGGACAGGTGAAAATGCCCTCTTTTAATTTGCCTTCACTTAAAATGGTAAACGTTTCTTAATACTAAAAACCACATCCTTGCTTGTTCATTGCGTAGAACTCACTTTGAACTGTTTATGAAATTTACTGAATAGAAGAGAGGCATTTCTGTTTATTTATTACTTACTTACTGGCTTTTAAGGAACCCGGAGGTTCATTGCCACCCTCACATAAGCCCGCCATTGGTCCCTATCCTGAGCAAGATTAATCCAGTCTCTATCATCATATCTCACCTCCCTCAAATCCAGTTTAATATTATTTTCCCATCTACGTCTAGGTCTCCCTCCTTTTCTTTTTCCTCCGGCCTCCCAACTAACACTCTATATGCATTTCTGGATTCGCCCATACGTGCTACATGCCCTGCCCATCTCAAACGTCTGGATTTTATGTTCCTAATTATGTCAGGTGAAGAATACAATGCGTGCAGTTCTGCGTTGTGTAACTTTCTCCATTCTCCTGTAACTTCATCCTCTTAGCCTCAAATATTTTCCTAAGCGCCTTATTCTCGAACAGACTTAATCCTGTTCCTCTCTCGAAGTGAGAGTCCAAGTTTCAGAACCATAAAGAACAACCGGTAATATAACTGTTTTATAAATTCTAACTTTCAGATTTTTTGACAGCAGGATAGATGATAAAAGCTTCTCAACCGAATAATAACAGGCATTTTCCATATTTATTCTGTGTTTAATTTCCACCCGAGTATAATTTATATTTGTGACTGTTGCTCCAAGATATTTGAACTTCTCCACCTCTTCAAAAGATAAATTTCCATTTGTTATATTTCCATTTCGTACAATATTCTCGTCACGAGACATAATCATATACTTTGTCTTTTCGGGATTTACTTCCAAACCTATCTCTTTACTTACTTCCAGTAAAATTCTCGTGTTTTCCCTAATCGTTTGTGAATTTTCTCCTAACATATTCACGTCATCCACATAGACAAGCAGCTGATGTAACCCGTTCAATAGAAGTACAAAAGAACATGCCAAGAACCATAATAAACCAGAAATAAGTAGTAGACTCATTAAGTGTATTAGTTTTTGTTTTGGTTCACAACCCCCAACCCGCGCCAGATGTTTCGAAAAGCGAAATCATAGTAAATCTTAAAAAGAGATGCATTTTCGGATTCAGCGCACACAAAACCGTAAGGGATACATTGTTTTAAGTCGGAGCAAAATTCTTGTTGTCCAGTGTAATTAGATCAGGCGTGTTACGTTTCAGTGAAAACTGATATTTTTGTATCGTAGCAAGTAACGAAGATAATAATATTGTTACAATGCAAGTGAATTTCTTACAACACGTATTTTGCAATGCAAAGTATAAAGAGGGCAGATTATAATATTGATAAAGTGAGTATAATAAATCCTACCCGTGTTACTTGTGTATTTTACCACATCTATTAGCTGTGTAGTGTTGACAAAGGCAATAGTGGAGACGGATAGCCTCTGAGCTAATGACTGCTACTTCTAGCAGACTCTATTCTTACTGACACATTAATTTCCGTTCACTTCTCAGTAGTGAACATGGCTGTAATAAAGTGGGCGTGATTCATAGTCAAGGAAGTGCTTTGATTTATAGTGTTATCACATTTTTTAGTAAGAAAGAAGAGAAGAAATAGCCATTAGGTAAAATAAGTAAACATAAAACTGCAAAGCTCAAGGCAGACAAAGTCATAAGTAGTGGGATTCGAAAAGGAGGTAACGGAGCTAAGCAATAAGGGTCGCAAAATAGCAACATCTAAAAAAGGAAGAATAAATTAAGTCAGCAAGGAGGTGATATGAATAAGTACACTGATCAGCGACGATTCCCAAATTATTGCACAGTTCGTAAAGGAATTTCAGCCTTACACAAACTTCGTAAATTTTTCCCGGAAGGGATAAAGTTCATTAATTATTACGTAAGGCACTCATTTGTAACAAAATTACTGACATATTACACTTACTGTTTATTATACTCTTTCCGATATATGATTTTTATTTATTGTTATTTCTTATGCCAAGATTATTAAAAACGATTTATTCATGTCTGCTTCCTGCATTTCTTAAAATAATGTTTATTTGTCATGTTAATTTGCATTTCTCTTAAATTACGTGAACGATGCATAATGGAGATAACACAAAAAATATCTTTATAAAAAGCCACGCTATATTAACATTGATTTCGAGTGTCTTATTAAGGAATATATTTAAGACTAATTTAGAAACATGTTACACGAAATATCGTTGCACCAATAACGGATGTTCTCTGAACAAAAATGGTTTTATATCTATTTTCATTTTGTAACAAATTTCTGAACATTTAAACAGCAAAATTAAAATGATTTCAATCGTCTATTATCATAATCTTCTGCTCTCTTAAATTGACTGAGTATATTGGGAATTAAATCAATGGTTTTCCCAAAACACGCTTGGAAATGTTTCTTATAAAATAATTTTTATCTCCAAAGGAAGCAAAAGCGTACAAAATTGCATTAAACCTTCTGTTTGAAATATCCCAAAGAATGATTCCCTGAATTTAATGACATTACTTCTGTTCGCTGTGTATACTTATTTCAATTTTTATCATGAAATTTTAAGGGCGCATGTTTATAAATTTGTTCAATTTCAAATACATTAAATTCAGAATAAATTTATTTAGTAGGATATTCCAAAGTTTACTTAAACAAATTTTAATTTTGAGTTTTTTTTGTAACAAAGCTAATATATTACAATTAATTCTTGTAATTCCACCTCAAACAATGATGTCACTTTGAATAATAGACTCAAAAAGGGCTAAATAAAATTACTCTAATGGGTAAGTAAGATGGAAGATTAACAAATGTATAAATATTGTTGTACGAAGTCTGCTACAACGAAAGTTAAGTAACAGGATAAGACCATTTTGATTTCTGATCAATAACGATACCCAGTTATTTCAAATTTGTGGCTTCTTTCAATGGCGAACACTTGCAACTCTTAGTAGCTAAACAATTTTCATTGTTTGTTAGTATATCTTCATCATGAATTTGTAAATTTTGAGTGCCAACAGTTGTTAATGAAAAAGGAACTAAATATTGATAATGATATTATAGTACATTATCCAGTCTCTACCATCATATCCTACCTCCCTCAAATCCATTTTAATATCTTCCCATCTACGTCTCGACCTCCCCAAAGGTCTTTTTCCCTCCGAACTAACACTCTATATGCATTTCAGGATTCGCCCATACGTGCTACATGTCCTGCCCATCTCAAACGTCTGGATTTTATGTTCCTAATTACGTCAGGTGAAGTATACAATGCGTGCAGCTCTGCGTAGTGTAACTTTCTTCATTCTCCTGTAACTTCATCCCTCTTAGCCCCAAATATTTTCCTAAGAACCTTATTCTCAAACACATTTAATCTCTGTTCCTCTCTCAAAGTGAGAGTCCAAGTTTCACAACCATACAGAACAACCGGTAATATAACTATTTTATAAATTCTAACTTTCAGACTTTTTGACAGAAGACTAGATGACAAAAGCTTCTCAACCGAATAATAACAGGCATTTCCCATATTTATTCTGCGTTTAATTTCCTCCCGAGTGTCATTTAGATTTGTTACTGTTGCTCCAAGATATTTGAATTTTTCCACCTCTTCGAAGGATAAATCCGAACTTTAGGTTTCGTAACAAGCTGTTTTTTACGGTGATTGGTTGTTAGCCCTTCGCTCAGCCCCCAAGCAGGACCACCCTTATCGGCTGTCCACGACTGCTTATTCAATATATTCGCAGCTACCCTCTATATCTGGAGGGATAGGGACCAATTTATGAGGGTGGCAATGAACCTACGGGTTCCTTAAAAGCCAGTAAGTATTATAGTACATTATGCAACGAGCCTATAATTAAGACGCGAGTAAGTTTATGAAACGAGCGCAAGCGAGTTTCATAATTTTCATACGAGCGTCTTAATTACCATTATAGTCAAGTTTCATACGACTTTTTATGCTCGACCATATTGATTTTTTCCGCCAATTGGTGAAATGAATTTGCGGGAATGTGCTTTGTGAAAGGCTGGAAGATGACGGTGAATTGATGTTAATTTGTGTGTTTTTTTCGACTGAGTTTAATATTGTCTAATCTCGCGCTAGTTGTCTTTCGATTGCATATCCGAGAATAATCGATACTTGCGCTTTCATATTGCTACAATGGTATTTTCTGATTGGTGGGACACTTGAACTTTAATGGATAGATGTACTTTAATGAGGTCCATTAAAGGGCTGCTGCCAGGTGTATAATTACTACATTTCGGGATGGTCGAGCATAAAATTTATTTTAACAGTTGGACGATAAGAGTTCGTGCTCTATTTTGTATTTTACACTGACTGTACTGCAACGTTACCCTCTCTCACAACACCAGCGTTCCCTTCTAATGTTCGAACTGTTGCCCTGGTCGGCCAGTTCGTATATCATTACATAAACATTACCGCCCCGGCGTAAAATCTCAGGCATTATTAAATGGGGCTGATTTTGCTAACCACTCCTTTTAAACGTAATGCTGTAACGCAAAAATAGGAGTCGTAATTATACTGATAATTATTTAATAAGTTAACGAATTTTTGTTAGTTTAAATACCCTTGGCAAATGAATATATCTTTTTTTATAGAGGTTGCACATTTTGACACAAAGGGAACCGATTTTGAACCCTTAGTGCAGAAAGACTATGGCTTTTAATGTTGTTGAGCAATGACTCGCTTTCAGAAGATCGGCCAGGTTTTATTGTCGGAGCCGTAAAGTTTGGTACACTGACAAATCACGAATCTTTTCACACTTACTGTTGGAATCATTGCGCAAGAGCCAAGGGAATGAGTTTGCGTTTTATGATTTCTAAGTTTATAGCTTCAGTTGTAATGGGATTGCACACTACACTTGCATATTGACTGTTGCAAATTAAGGTGTTTTAATTGAGTGTAAGTTCAGGGCTGTATCAGGCCAGACTTTCTAACTGGCTGGGTGTAAGTGAAATGAACAAGATCATGTAACCAAAGATTATTGTCCAGAAGTAAAGCAAAACATTTCGCCGTGCCGTGAGAACTCTTTCAGTAAAGGCTGGTTCAGAATAAACCGGGAACGAGAATCAGAGTGAAAACGAGAAGCAGAGGACGTGAATATGAAAATTTTTGGTTCACAATAAACCGAGACCGTAGACGACTATTCATATCGATATGTATGTCAATAACGCTATGTAAGGTCGATATTACGCATTCTAATGTTATTTGTGTATAATTGACCAATGGCGTTCTATCATGAATACAAGGCAGCCAACATAAACACAGGTTAACCAACTTCGAAATTTTAACTGAAACATTTCATTAGGTACGCCCATGCATCTTTATTATCACAACCTATTTTAAGTCTACCATAACCAAAGAGTTTGTAATTACAAAGTCTTTGACCATAACGTAAAATAATTAGAGAAGAAACATTTGTAATAGAACAAAAATGAACACAAAAGTAGTTATTGAATTGAAGCATGAATATGTAGTGTGTAATACAACTAATACAGTTATAAAATATGATTCGATTCCGATCGGTGTTCAAAGATGCAGCTATTGAAAGCCACGTATTCTCCTTCATTTTCTCATCTTTATACGAGGCGCGCCGCTTATCGTAAACGTGAGGATTTTCCTCAATACTCAATATTAGAATCTCATCAAATAAAACTTGCTCCATGATGCATAGCACAGAACAAAATAATGCGTAGGTTATGTCACGGTCTTCTTGCTACAAAATATACAACGACAAAATAGCTTTTAGATGGAAATAGAATGAATCGTAATCGTAGCATTGAAATGATGACGAAGACGTACGAAACACTTTGAGTGAACTGTAGTGAAAAATTTTATTGTGAGCTGGGACTAATTTCGGAATGTGATAACTAAAGCTAGGAAGTTGGCACCGAAACTGTTAAGTCTGTGAGCTTAGACTATATCTCTACCGAATGCAAAGTAGTAGCGCTGCTATCAATGTCAGTCTAGTCTAGTAAGTTGTCGAAGCTGAATCGTCTTCGCCTATACTGCAGGATAACACAACTGCACACATTGCGTTGCAATGTTACTATGAACGGACCGGGGTCCCTTCGTTCTGTACGCTGCTGTACTCGCCAGGTACACAAAAGACGGACGACACGGCACGTGCCATATACTCTGATACGAAGCAACTTCACTTTTCCTTAAGGTATATGTACACTTTTACATACAAAAATGTTGTTTTGCGTAATTTTGCTCTGTAAAATGTTTATACAATTGGGAATGAAGTGAACAGATCCCTTGAAATTATGTCTGAATTGTTTATAAAAATTATTTTGTTTATAATTTTGACATACAACTTGAAACATGATACTCATGCAGTTTTTAAGATAGAGCCACATTTTTTTCACTGTTTTATAGCTAAAACTATTCTTTACTGCCTGACATAGAGCTATTTTTTATTTTCATTTACATTAATTAAATATTACCATATATGTAACTTATACTAATATTTTATGTTCCATACATCATGTAAAAAATCCATAGATAATTATTAACTACATTAATGTTATTTTACTCATAGTCAGGCACTAGAGGACATTTCAAGCTTCAAAATGACACCAATATCTTCTTGGTATCACCATATTTGACTGAGATATCATGTTTAAAAGAATTAAATATTCTAAAATTACTATTTATAGGAAATGAACCACAAACTTTCAGAGCCTAGAAGACTGCATCATCATATGTCACCCCTTAAGCAGCTTCAGGTTGGTCCTGTTTCAGCTTCTTTCTGCCTCTCAAATACCTCCTCCTCGTTTTAACTTCAGGTGTTAAATGTTTTTTGGAATTTTTGTCCTTATTTTCGATTGATGCAACAAATTCTGCGATGGTGTTTGTCCCAGGGTTTATGCTCTTCCTCCTCAGAATTTTAACTTCTCCTTTTGGACTCTTATTCAAATGACGTACAACATCACTGACACACAAATTTACAGTTGTATTACTAACAGTAAAAGATTATAAATTACTTCATTATGTAAAAACGTGTTTTCAATCTAATGATCATGCCCTGATATCTGTGCATCTATTTTGGGACTAGAAAGAAGTTTATTTTACAAGCAATGCTGGACGAGGGGATTGACTGCTACGAGGATCACTCCAAAAGTAATCCACAATATTTATTTAAAAATTACACTTTTAGCCTACAGCTTTGCTATTTTCATAGAATGTAGATACATCCTTCAGCAACAATACGTCACTTTTCCACATAATCCCCGCACATTTCAACTGCCTTACGCCACCTTGGAATGAGGGCCTGTATACCTGCACGATAAAAGTCTGAACCAACACGTCTGAGCTAGTCTCTGGCGTCACTCACGAGAACGACTTAAATTAAATTTGAATACAAGGGGAAGGATGTATCTATGACCTCCATAAATTGCAAAGGTTTAGAATAAAAATAAATTTTAACAAAATGTTGTGCATTACTTTTGGAGTGATCTTCGTAGAAGTGACCGTGGCTGATGACGCAGAATTTTTGGAAAATGGGACTTATCTGAAAAACCATAAGGCATAAATCGAAAATTCTTATATTAAATTAAAGGGGAGAAAATTCTCTATTAAAATAGTTATGTTTTGAAAATTCTAATTTTTCATCATTTTTTGCGTTTTATGGGTGTAGGCCTACATATAGAGGGACATCACTTTATTTTTACCAACACTTTTAACATTAACCTGGCTATACTCGGAAACACTGTTGCCCCCTTCCATTACAGGAGTTTGATGTTACTACTGCAATATGTAAACAAATCATTTTACTAGGTATAGGAGGAGAGAAAAGTAGTGTATCCATTTATGTTGTAGGGAAATACGATTTACGATTTTCAGTTTGATCATCATTTTTACGAAATTTATCAAAATACAGTAGAGTAATAACATTTTTTTTTCAAAAACTCAACTTTTTAGGCGGCTATGTTCGTTATGTAATGTCTGCTTTATTTAGCATATTAATTATTGATATTAACATACAATATAGAGAGTGCATTTAAATTGAGGGGCTCATAAGTAAAGGGCTGTAAGTGCACTTGTTACTTTTGAGAAAATGGGGTTTAAATATTTAAGCTTTCGTAAAACCGGTGAAATTTTTATTTAAATTTTCAATGTGTGATGGGATTAAAATATCTCTTTGCCACTAAAATTTTAGATACTTTAGCTTACACTGGATGCACTTAACTCATGTTATTACAAATGTCACTAGCATTCCTTTGCTTCTAGCCACCTCAATTCAAAATAAGCTAATCTGAATTTTTAAACAAGTTGCTGAAAATGGTTGCCGTTCATTACAATGCAGGCTTCAATTCTTTACGCATATTATTAAAAACATTTTGAAGCATATTCTCTGAAATTTAATTTATCGTTTCTTCAATATAATTTTTTAGTACGATATTATTAATATAGGTTCTTTCTTCTATAGAAAACGCAACCATATTTCTGAAACACACTATACACTGCAGTGTTTACTTCACTGCTTGGAGACTTCGAATGCAACAGCGGCCGTAAGTTTGTGTGTCTGACGGGAGCAAGGACATTAGTGAAGGGGTGAGAGTGAAGTACATTCAGAAATGCAGGTACAATAAAAATGCAAGTAAAAATAAAATGATGTCCCTGTACCTTAAGTCATCCCGCATACACTGTCCAGTTATAATACTATAAATCAAAGCACTTGCTTGACTATGAATCACACCCTCTTTATTACCTGTCATGTTCACTACTTAGAAGTTGATGGTAACTAAATGATTCATACGATTCGTCATTAGATTACCTGACATTCGCCACACTGTAAGGAAAGTCTTTGAGCTAATCCAACTTGATAATAAGACTAACTGTTATCCGATCCCACTATTTTCTCAACCCTAGACCATGCTGGTGACATTGATAGCAGTATTGGTGGTGCTGGTGACGAATTATCAGACATTATGAGTGACAGACCTTTCTTTCGCGCGATTACCATACAATATATAGGGAATTGAAAGTACAGAAAATATAAGAGTTATTCCATCTCAAATCGACCGAAATATACAGAAAATTGACCTTACAATTTCTAAATACAATGAAACTTTTTTTGTACGTAGAGAACTGTGATACAATGCTTTGTGCAAAGTTTGAGGCATCAGAACTTCATAGTGTTTAAATTAAAAATATTTTTTAAATTTATCATATTTTCATAAAATTAGCAACTTTAAACTGTTGTAGCTCCGAAACCCTTTCACCCAATGATCAAAATCATGGTTTATTTTGATGCTGAGAAATTGAAGTTTATATTGACGTATAAACAGATTTTTTTACGATTTATGGAAATGGAGAAATTTAGATTTTTCCTCATTAAGTCGCCTTTGCCTACGAAAAAATATTTTAAAAATATATAGTTTGATTCCGCATTGAAAGTACAAATAAACACATATTTTTTTACCGATGGTATGTTGTTAAGAAAGTACTAAAAATATCAAATAAAGAAAATAAATAGTACGCACGTGAACTAACCAGCTGACTGTGAGACGGGAACTAGCCGAGACAAGCAAGGCCAGGAGACAAACATGTGATGTTTCGTCTAGTAGCGCATAGCTGGGCTAACTTTATCACAAGTTTTCATAAACACAGGAGTAAAATTACGCCCAACGCTCGCTTATCATCATCTCTCGGCCAGTGCGTGCGGTACTACGCCGTCCAAGTCTAGGCGTGTGAAAATAATTTAATACCCTCGAAACTTATTGCCGTACCACTAAGCAAACAATGCCGAATTCCTCTTAGTAATGCAAGGTTTTTTCTCAATATTTTTTTACATTTTTACAAATTGGCAAAAAGCCTAAAAGTAAGTAAAATCAGATTATCTGTCTCTCTGTGTACAATAAAAATAAGGATTACTTCTTAACATAATCTAACAAATGTCAGCTTCAAAATGAGCTCTCGTTCAATGTTCTACAGTAAATGGTTCCAGAGTTCTAAGAGCTGAAAGAGGCTTGTTTTTCTAAAATTTGTCGCTCAACAATACGAAAACCGTTTGACTTTCGATAGTATATTTTTGAAAATGCACTCTCCTCAGCACCTTCTATAAATAGGGAAAAAATTGGGGTATAAAAAAATGCGAGGTTTTTTAATGATCGATTTCATATGGAATAGCCCATAAGAAATCGTCAATACATGAATCCCATCATTAAATAGATCTCTACAATGGTCAATGCATGAGGATTGAACATCACTTGAGACTTTTAAGTGTTGTAAATGTCGTTTGCGTGTTTGTTATATAAAAGCGTAGCATTTACAACTGACAGGCAGAAAGCGTTAGAAATCGTGAAGGTATATCCAACACACAGTATTCTAGTTAGCACGTTCCCTTGGGTTGGAACTCCGATCACGTAATATTTGTAAACCCGGCGACACTTTTGTCGTTTATTTCCCCAACTGCTGACAGGAGGCTTCGATACTTCTTTCAACATGTCCGAACGAAACAATAAATCATATTTACTGCTCTAGAGCTCTCCTCCAGCCCGCAGAAACTCTATTTATTTTATCTTTTACCTATCGCAATTTACACGAATTTAATACAAACGCCAGCACACTATGATTTAAGAAGCATAAAGCTCTTATGAGATTCGATCCAATACTGTCTACTTAGGTCCCGCTGAAGTTGAAATATCGGTATGGGCTTGATAAACGACCTAACCTCTTCTACAGAGTGGTCCAAGTATCGTTACATGAAACAGCTGAAGTCACGTGATGACTGTTAATCATACAACATTTTCTTGTTTTCTTGTTACATAATTTTACTACATGTATTGTGACATTACAAAGCATGAATATAATATAACTCATCGGAATCTAAAAAAAAAAGTTAATAAATTGTAAAATAATTACAAAACATTACTTTGTTTTTGATATCACTGTTGCTATGGAAAAGTCTGGTCTGAACAGCGCCGTAGATTTTTTGCTTCATTTGATTAGCAATAATATTCTGACTTCATATAGAGTGAAGATCACGTAAGTGTAGTTCCTAAAAGGCTAATTTGACCGTCTCTTCAGTGTTGCCAACTAATACCAGATATCACCAAAGAGGTAAAGTCACGATGTCATGTACTGAAATAATAATAATAATAATAATAATAATAATAATAATAATAATAATAATAATAATAATAATATAGTATATTAACGATAATAATGTCTTGCTGACTTATTTATCACATCTCATTTTTATGTTGGGAGGTGTGTTCTAAATGGTTCAATAATTTGTGAAAGAATAGGCAGTATTCTCCTCCTGAACCTCTCGCACATGTTGGTAATTAGTAGATTAGTATGATCTAATATGAAGCTGTATTTTGTCTGACTACAAGAAATTCATTGCTTTGACTAAACAGTTTACGATTCACGAGACCTAACCTAAAAATATATTTTGTTCGAACACGTGACATGATTGGTACGAATTCCGAAAACAGAATACCATTTTGAAATGTAATACACTACTTAAGGGGAGAGGATGGTATTTTTGATGAAAAATGACTAAATTTAATATATATATATACATATATATATATATATATATTCTTTAAAATGCTCTGTGATATGTGTGGATCGCCATTTTTAAACTTCCTGCATTATGGATTTTTAAATCACTCGCCCACTTTTATTGTTGTTTCCGGTAAATTAAAATTTAAAAAAATTGTTTTTTTTTTCTTTAAAATACTCTTTGATGTGTGTGGAATGCATTGCATAACATTTTGGGGGTATTTGTGCCCTTATCGGATGTTGAGTCGTCATTTTTAAACTTCCTGCTCTATGGATTTTTAAATCACACGCCCGTTTTTATCGGTTTCCAATAACTTCATTTTTTTTTTTGCTACATTGCCAGACAAAATGAATATAATTTCTTAACTATTAAAGATACATGCATGAAATTTAGAACACACATTCTTTAGACCATTAGGAAACTTTTCTCTGTAACAGAATTTTGTTAATTGATTTCGTTTTAAAAATACGTCCGTTTGTTTGCAAGAAAGGAAATCAGAAAATTGTTACTAAATTTTAATTGTTTATTTTACAAACGTAGGGACTAATATAAAAATTCTGTTACAGACAGTTTGTAGAACATACGTTTGCAAATATATTGCAAAAACTGTTTGAATCTATCTTTAAAAGCGGTTTAGATATATCGGTTTTAGTACAATCCTGCATTGGGTATATTTTTTTCAAATTTGGGCCCCCAAATAATTTTTTTTTTCAAAATATTTTTATTTGGTTGAGTTGCCACAGCTATGAGCTCTCTACATACAAACAATTAATAATTTACACCAAATAGGAAAAAAGTTTAAAAAAATACCATCCTCTCCCCTTAAAATACATATCCCTGAGTCACCACCACTCAATTTCCTCTCTTGGATATTTTGATAAAAATCTGTCCATTAGCTATGTGCATGTTTCATACCAAGTAGGTCTATAAGTTATATCTTATTTAATAATTACACTTACCTGAAAATAGTGTTGAATTGAAATCACAACGCAACACAACTGAATTACATATTGATGTTAAAATTAATACCGGTATTACTAATTAATTATTAATTACGTTGAAATTTGACAATCGTAGGGACTTTCATTTCATCGGTTTCCTTTACTGCAAACAAAAATTATTGCTGCCAACATAACAGTTACAAAATAACTGTCAGTTGTCGTGTTTGTCAGTACTCGAAATTCGAAACAAAGTTCGTAAAATAAAATTCAACCTAACATTTAGAAAATCACTATAAAAAAACCGCATATAGGCCTATGTAGTAATAGGAGAAAAATGGTTAGGTTTCACACTTAGGGTGTTAAGTAAGCTGGTGCGGACTATACTGTCAGCTATACGTTAATTAGCAACTACATAACTGCGCTGCTCACTTGTTCATCATACCACAAAATTCAATTGTTTGGAACGTAAATAAAACAAATGGTTACGACGTCACGTTTAACTATTGTCGTAATAGCAAATAATGTGTTTGTTAATAATATAAAAGCTTTTATTATTTTGTGGAACAGAAAATACAACTCCATACTTTACAAGCTCTATTATTTGTAACTTGTAAACTGTTCGTGAGGTACACTGCAGAAGTATGCGAATTTTATAACAGAGAAAAGTCATGACGTAACATGAAATTCTTATGGAACTATTTTCTTCACTCGTTTTTCTCTTATTTTTACATATTGAATTAGTAAGACATATCACGACTTTTATACCTACACTACAGTTATATATCAGCACATTAGTACCTACAATAAAAACAAATAATACAAATGTTGTTATATATATTTTTTAGTTGGTTATTTAACGACGCTGTATCAACTACTACGAGGAATATCACTTTTGTTGACGTCGTACAAAATTTTGTCGAATATTCTTTTGAGAAGATTAACTCCATATGTAGATGAAATTATTGGGGATCATCAGTGTGGTTTTAGGCGTAATAGATCAACTATTGACCAGATATTTAGTATTCGACAGACAATGGAGAAAAAAAGGGAGTATAAGGGTACAGTGCATTAGTTATGCATAGATTTCAAAAAGACATATGACTCGGTTAAGAGAGAAGTTTTATATGATATTCTTATTGAATTTGGTATTCCCAAGAAACTATTTCGAATAATTAAAATGTGTCTCAGTGAAACGTACAGCAGAGTCCGTATAGGTCAGTTTCTGTCAGATGTGTTTCCAATTTGTGTGGGCTAAAGCAAGGAGATGCAATATCACCTTTACTTTTTAGCTTTGTTCTAGAGTATGCCATTAGGAAAGTCCAGGATAACAGAGAGGGCTTGGAATTGAACTGGTTACATCAGCTTCTTGTCTATGCGGATGACATGAATATGTTAGGAGAAAATCCACAAACGATTAGGGAAAACAATTTTACTGAAGCAAGTAAAGAGATAGGTTTGGAAATAAATCCCGAAAAGACAAAGTATATGATTATGTCTCGTGATCAGAATATTGTACGGAATGGAAATATAAAAATTGGAAATTTATCTTTTGAAGAGGTGGAGAAGTTGAAATATCTTGGAGCAACAGTAACAAATATAAATGATACTCGGGAGGAAATTAAACACAGAATGAATATGGGAAATGCCTGTTATTATTCGGTTCAGAAGCTTTATCATCCAGTCTGCTGTCGTTAGAATTTATAAAACGAAAAACTCTGAAAGTTTTGAGAATTTATAAAATATTTGGGGCAGTTATAGTACACAACACAGGTTCTTCACCTGATATGGTTTGAGATGGGCAACTTGGACTATAGAGTGTTAGTTGGAAGGCTCGGACCTTTAGGAAGGCCGAGACGTAGATGGAAGGATAATATTAAAATGTATTTGAGGGAGGTGGGATATGATGATTGAGAATGGATTAATCTTGTTCAGGATAGGGGCAAATGGCGGGCTTATGTGAGGGCATGAACCTCCGGTTAAAAGGGTGTAAGTAAGTAAGTAAATATCAACTACTAGGTTATTTAGCGTCTGACATTGGCGATAGCGAGATGATATTTGGCGAGATGAGGCCGAGGATTTCCATTCACATTACGGTTGGGGAAAACCACGGAAAAAAACCCAACCATGTAATCAGGGGGCGAAACCGCGCCGAACGCAATTTCAGACCGGCAGGCAAGCGCCTTAACCGACTGAACCTGTGGCTTGTTTACAAAGAAATGGATATAATATTAAAAAAATTAAAACAACACAAAGAATCTGCAATACCAAAATTTACAGACTATATAATCCAATTAAATCATTTGTCAACTAGTCATTACTACACATTAAATACATCGAAATCACAACCATGCATACTGACATTTTTTGTGCATCTAGAGACATTAAATCCATACGTTTGAGATGGGCCGCCCTCACATAAGCCCGCCATTGGTCCCTATCCTGAGCAAGAATAATCCATTCTCTATCATCATATCCCACCTCCCTCAAATGAATCTAATATTATCTTCCATCTTATTTGGCCTCCCTAGGTCTTTTTCCCTCCGGCCTCCCAAAACACTCTGTATGCATTTCTGGATTCGCCCAGGAAGGCCCATCTCAAACGTCTGTAAAATAAATAGTAGATGATAGATAGATAATATTAAATGTATTTGAGGAGGTGGTGATATGATGATTGAGAATGGATTAATCTTGTTAAGGATAGGGACCAATGGCGGGCTTATGATAGATAGATAGGGCGACAACAGACAGAACAGATAGATAGATGGTTCCTTAAAAGCCAGATAATGATATTGTAGTAATATTTATTGTTATTGTTATTATTATTATTATTATTATTATTATTATTATTATTATTATTATTATTTTATTATTATCATAAGAAAAAATTGCCTTTTCTAAATGTCTGTATTGTACCTAAAACGGTCTTAATTTGAAGTTTTATTTGAATAAATTAGTGTGTGAATATTTCACAATGAAGGAAATGGCTTCAGTATTGAGGAGAAATCGCGGCACTCGGATGGATACACAGACGGTATACCGAGGTTCACTTGTTCGGAGCCAATGCTACTGAGAACTCGTGAAAGTATTGAAATAGAATTCTACAGTCTCGTACCACTTTCAATTGTCTTGAACAAGTTCGTTGGGAATATTCAGTATTGTAGTGCATGGTGAGTATCCTTAGCAACTCTTTTTCAGTGAGATTGAGCCCGGCGCGTTACGTCCCCGTTGTAATAAATTATCCGCCATATTTGCATTAAAGATACAGCAGTACGCGAGATAAACGGCCGCATCTGTGAGGTGCACGAGAAGCTGGTCTGTCTCAACTGCTCTCCGCCCAAACTTTGGACCATGGTAACTCCTCGATAGCCATTTATTCTCACGACGGGGCAACAGTGTGACAGCAAGGGAAGAGAGAGAGGGAAAAAGTCCAACTTTGAGAGCCTGATTGTCAATTCCACCCCTCTTGTGTTTTCCACAACCTGCAGTGCAGGAAAAGTATACACAGTTGGCTATAAGCTGAAGTTCTTCAAAGCGAAGTGTGGGCTGAAAAGTGAAACACGAGTCCTTAAAACTGACCTGTGTAAGGCATCTCTCCTGAAGTCTCCTCGTTGCCTAGTAATTACATAGCTGCAGTGATGAGAAAATTTAGCTCAGCGGTAATGCAACTCCATTCCAGTCCCCCCTTCAAACTTTCCCACACTGGAAGTTTCTCGTAGGTTTCATAGTTTTGTAAAATATGTTTACTTTCGGTTAAGGTAATTATATTTTTATCATTAGTAGGCCTATATACAGTAATTAAAGAATCGGAATAGTAATATACGTTACAAGAGCGGTATGTTGACGTTTTCATGTTCGAGGAAAAGTTTGAAAAAGCGAAACGTAGTTGAGCTCTTTTAATTTCCGAGAACATGAAAACAAACATACCGCTCGTGTATTGTACATTATTTTGTGCGAAGATCGTTTATTACATACCTGAAAACGAATTTCTAATTAGTTGCAATGAAATCTCCATGTTGGTTTCTGTTTAATGACGCCAACTTCGGAACACCAAAATATATTTCTTCAACATTGTTACTATAAAATGTTTTCTGTGTTTACTATACTCCAGCAGGCCATGATATACGTCTGTCTTCCCCCTACCCAGTCTATAAATGCGAACTTAAAACAAACCGGTAAGGTTATGTAATGATTTATTTTTCATTTTAATATTTTAACAATATTATTTATATAACATATTGC
Source organism: Periplaneta americana (assembly GCA_025594305.2). Taxonomy (NCBI): domain Eukaryota; kingdom Metazoa; phylum Arthropoda; class Insecta; order Blattodea; family Blattidae; genus Periplaneta; species Periplaneta americana. Next base: position 104,773,723 of record JAJSOF020000027.1, read on the forward strand.
AGTAATAACATCGGCATCTGGAATCTTGTTGATTTTTTCACGGCTTCCTTAATGTTACTTGTATCAGCAATGCAATAAGTTTCGTGGAGTAGTAGACTTTACTTAATGTTTGCAAATATTTAAAACAATAATTAACATTGCAATTTAGGTGAAATTGCAGTGGTAAGTTTCAATTTATAATTATTACTATGTTAAACGTCTCTAAAAATAATATGTTAAAAGCCTAAAGCATAAAATGAATGTCGCGCTTAAGCGGTAAGAAGAGGGAAATTGTTATGTGTGTTACGTTGGGAATACTGAATGTGGTATTTCACACTTACCGCGTATTGGTTCTGTGCGGAAAACAAGCAAATACGCACAATCTCGCACAAATGATATTTATAGATCTGTTGTAAGCTACGTATACATTCATAGATAAAGAAATACTCAGCTATTATATCGGGCAGCAATTACGCACTTTTAATTTAAGACAAAATGAAATAGCACCAGCTGAACTGAATATCCCACGTTAATAGAATATGGGAAATTTAAATCCCATTGCAGCTCCGAACATACTCAAAGGGGCCCCATAAGTTAAAGTGAACAGATTTTTTTCACAATTTTCGGGGACAGGTTATTGATATATGAAAAATCTACCTTTAACATTTCTGTTAATTTGCTATTAACTTAGATTCTCTTTACGTACCTTAAAGACTTACACACTAAAAATGTTCATTCTATTTAAACTACTGGTATTTTTCAGAGAGGGTTTGGAATTGAACGGGTTACATCAGCTGCTTGTCTATGCGGATGACGTGAATATATTAGGAGAAAATCCAAAAACTATTAGGGAAAACACGGGAATTTTACTTAAATCAAGTAAAGAGATAGGTTTGGAAGTAAATCTCGAAAAAACAAAGCATATATTTATGTCCCGTGACGAGAATATTGTACGAAATGGAAATATAAAAATTGAAAATTTATCTTTTGAAGAGGTGGAAAAATTCAAATACCTGGGAGCAGCAATAACAAATATAAATGATACTCGGGAGGAAATTAAACAGAGAATAAATATGGGAAATGCCTGTTATTATTCGGTTGAGAAATTTTTATCATCCAGTCTGCTGTCAAAAAATTTGAAAGTTATAATGCATAAAACAGTTATATTACCGATTGTTCTTTATGGTTGTGAAACTTGGACTCTCACTTTGAGAGAGGAACATAGGTTAAGGGTGCTTGAGAATAAGGTTCTTAGGAAAATATATGGGGCTAAGAGGGATGAAGTTACAAGTGAATGGAGAAAGTTACACAACACAGAACTGCACGCATTGTATTCTTCACCTGACATAATTAGGAACATTAAATCCAGACGTTTGAGATGGGCAGGGCATGTAGCACGTATGGGCGAATCCAGAAATGCATATAGAGTGTTAGTTGGGAGGCCGGAGGGAAAAAGACCTTTAGGAAGGCCGAGACGTAGATGGGAGAATAATATTAAAATGGATTTGAGGAAGGTGGGATATGATGATAGAGATTGGATTAATCTTGCTCAGGATAGGGACCAATGGAGGGCTTATGTGAGGGAATTAGCATTATATAATGTAATTGGAACTGGCCCAAGCACTTTAAAAATTGAATTGTGTTTATAAATATGCAGATTAGAGGTTAGGTACAGCTTACAGCAGTAACATTTTGGAAATATTCAACATCTGTTTCTTCCATTACTGTATATTGTACAATAATGAAAAAATTATTATTTACATTCTTTTTTCAAAATTCAGTTCACTGTGCAGTGATGAAACGTTTCCCATTTAAGTCAAAAACTATCTATCATTCTGTGATGAAATTTTATGTGTATTTATGCATGCCTATCTACAATATGATGCAAGATCACTTCTCTACCTTTGATAGATTGTCTGATAAAAAATAAATTTTAAAATAATTAAATATCAGTATTTTCTTCTAACACAAAGTAAAAAAATATATATTATTTATTAATGAATGTAGTTGAAAGAACATGATATTGTAAACATGAGTTTCAGCAATAAAATAAAAGAGAGAGAACATGAAAAAGTTAACAAGTTTATGAGTTATGAGGGAAACGCTTCATCACTGCACAGTAAACTGACACCATTTTGAATTTTGAAAAAGTATATAAATAATTTTCTTTTTTTCGTAAAAATATATACAGCAGAAATTTTGGACCCAAAATATATAATGCATTAATTAGAGCTTACCCTGAACTAAGTACACTTAACACACATAGATTTAAGAAACAAATCAGATTAATGATTTAATTGTTTAAGCTAATTGAGTTAAAAATTGATACTCTAATATTCATGTACTTTTGTATTTTCTATTTGTATATAGACCCTATTATTACATGCTGTATTATTTTACCATTTATTAATGTTATTGTGCTCAATGAACTCTCTTAAGTTTGTGATATATTTTTGTATAACTGATCTGAACTGCGCCCGAGCACGAGCTTCTGCTACTTCGGGCTGCAATGCCTAATGTAGCTCAAGTGTAAATAAATAGATAGATAGATAGATAGATAGATAGATAGATAGATAGATAGATAGATAGATAGATAGATAGATAGATAGATAGATAGATAGATAGATAGATAGATAGATAGATAGATAGATAGATAGATAGATAGATAGATAGATAGATAGATAGATAGATAGATAGATAGATAGATAGATAGATAGATAGATAGATAGATAGATAGATAGATAGATAGATAGATAGATAGATAGATAGATAGATAGATAGATAGATAGATAGATAGATAGATAGATAGATAGATAGATAGATATTTTTTTCAAAAGGACAGTGTTTTACACATACCAATTTTCATTATTGCACAAGATACAGTAATGGAGGGAAAAAATGTTGAATATTTACAAACATTTTGCTGCTGTAAGCTGTACCTAACCCCTTAATAAACAAATAACAGAGCCGTGGAATAGAAGTTTATCGAGTGCAGCAGTCTTTGCTGGAAGTCCAGATGTGTTCGAACAACTGGTGCAGACTCTAAACGGAAGAAACTTGACTGTCGGAAGTGTAAGGTGAACGAAGACAAGTGGAGCATTCGGATATTCAGGAAGCGCCTGTCCCCTCTGTGAGAGAGACGAAGATGCTGTGGAGGCGGATAACCTCGTATAAGTCCGTTATTCTCTTCAAAAGAAAGTGAGACTTAATGGCGATACCGTTTTACGTGATGTGCATTTGATCACTTAGATCTGCCGTTAATGCACGTCGCGATTGTTTAAACTCAATCGATGGAGTGATCTGCCTGCAATTTAGCACGTAATAACGTAGAGACCGTCCGAAGCGACAAGGAAATTCCATTACACGCCAGCGAAATTATCAGTTTACAGATAAATAAAAACATTTGTCAGTGTTGGTGAAGCCCAGTACAAAGTGGAAAAATACAGATATTAGGAAATAAATGGGACATTCACTGCCCAGGAACTACTAAATCGTTATTTTTACGAAACATACGAGGGTCAGTCAAATAAAAAGAGAAATTTTTTTTCTCCGCAAAACGATTTCATTTCTCAAAACAATCTCCACCATAAAATCCAGACGCTTGAGATGGGCAGGACATGTAGCACGTATGGGCGAATCCAGAAATGCATATAGTGTGTTAGTTGAGAGGCCGGAGGGCAAAAGACCTTTGGGGAGGCCGAGACGTAGATGGGAAGATAATATTAAAAATGATTTGAGGGAGGTAGGATATGATGGTAGAGACTGGATTAATCTTGCTCAGGATAGGGACCAATGGCGGGCTTATGTGAGGGCGGCAATGAACCTCCGGGTTCCTTAAAAGCCAGTAAGTAAGTAAGTGTTCAGAGACTTACCCTACCTGCTCACCAGATTTTTGATACCTTGTTCATAAAAATCTTTTGGCTACTGGTGGCACCACTGCTGCACTGCCTCAATTACGTCACCGTCTGTCGCAAGCCGGCGCGCTCCCAGGTCACTTTTGAGCTTGCCGAAAATCTGGAAGTCACAAGGTGACAAGTCCGGACTGTAAGAGGGATGTTCGAGTACCTCCTAGCGCAGGTCCCGAATGGTGTCAATAGTGTGCCGAGCTGTGTGCGGTCTGACTTTCATTTGTCTGACCTTCGTATATAAAATTTTATACATCCCAGTTTCTTCTTATGCTTGATTTATATCCCAAAAGTGCGTATTGTAAAAGTTTATTCTAAGGTAAGTTACCAGCTTGAAATGGCTGTATCTTCTATACATATTAACAGTATGGCTCCATATATTGTAGATATCATTATCCTTTAGAGGGATTTTTTTTGCGATATTCTGTTGAGTAACCTTTATATGAATCAACGAGTCAAAAGTCAGGATAGGAGAAAAAATGTCGGAAGGAAGTGAAATAGGGAGAAGAGTACGACAAGGATGGCTTTTATCACCTGAGGATTTAGTGAAGAATTGTTTTCAGAACATAGAGGAATGATATTAGGAGGTAGAAGAATAAAATGCATATGATTTGCTGATATGGCGTTGTTAGCAGGAGAGGAGACGATACTGAAGACACCTGTAGGAGGAGGGAAAATCTCACCTTCCAACAAACTTTGAAAACAGTGGAATGAAAAGGCATTGCAAGAAGCCATAAAACAAGTCGAAAAAATACATGAGGAACGATTCATCTGGATTCAGTATTACGGTTGGGAAAACCACCTTCTAATGAAGATGCTGAATGCTTGTTCTATGTTTTTTTTTAGTAGAGGTCATTTTGAATTTGCAATATTTTTAATCTTGTAACCTGTTTGTATTTGATATTTTTATCTCCATTTTTATAAAGGAAATGTGTTAGATTTTGAGGAAATTATTTTTTTCAAACATTTTCTAACATCTTACGAACTTCAGAGGAACATTCAGCAATAAATAGGATGATAGTTATGTGCAGTATTCATGACAAGTTCCAAAACGAAAAAAACAAAATGTTATTCCATATTTGTAACACCTTCGCTACACATTTTTTTTTGTCGAATATGTTTCGCATTTTATCACATATGCAGAATTCATTATAAATGGATACACATGTGGAGAAAATGAAAATACGAAACCAAAGCGTTTTAGAGTCTTTTCATATTTTATCACCTTGCGAAAAGTCACCACTTCTATCAATAATATGTCAATGGGGTATCACATGAAATGTGTAATTTTCAAAAAATAATAATTACCATTAAATCCAAACGTTTGAGATGGGCAGGGCATGTAACACATATGGGCGAATCCAGAAAGGCATATAGAGTGTTAGTTGTGAGGCCGGAGGGAAAAAGACCTTTGGGGAGGCCGAGACGTAGATGGGAGAATAATATTAAAATGTATTTGAGGGAGATGGGATATGATGATAGACAGTGGATTAATCTTGCTCAGGATAGGAACCGATGGCGGGCGGCAATGATCCTTCGGGTTCCTTAAAAGCCATTTGTAAGTAAGTAAGTAATAATTACCAATAAATTTTTGGGTGCGCGGACAAAAGGGGATAAGTCAACTTTCAGCCAAAATTGAGTTGTCAATATTTCAATAGAGAAATGTGAAAAGAACATAGTATAGGCTAGTATGCGCTGAGTCATAGCTTTGAAATTAAAGATGAAAGAGAATTGCGCGTATGGAGTTAAAAAATTGTTTCAGCGATCCTACATATTTCGTCAAAGTGATTTTTTGCAGTTATCTCAAAACTTAGTTTTGGTGACTTATCCTCTTTTGTCCGCGCACCCACGATTTCTATTAAGTCATATTCTGTCACCTATGGTATTTCTAAACCTTGTAGTGACTTTAGAATACTTACTTACTTACTGGCTTTTAAGGAACCGGTAGGTTCATTGCCGCCCTCACATAAGCCCGCCATTGGTCCCTAACCTGAGCAAGATTAATCCAGTCTCTACCATCATATCCTACCTCCCTCAAATCCATTTTAATATTATCTTCCCATCTACGTCTCGGCCTCCCTAAAGGTCTTTTTCTTTCCGACCTCCCAACTAACACTCTATATGCTTTTCTGGATTCGCCCATACGTGCTACATGCCCTGCCCATCTCAAACGTCTGGATTTAATGTTCCTAATTATGTCAGGTGAAGAATACAATGCGTGCAGTTCTGTGTTGTGTAACTTTCTCCATTCTCCTGTAACTTCATCCCGCTTAGCCCCAAATATTTTCCTAAGCACCTTATTCTCAAAAACCCTTAATCTCTGTTCCTCTCTCAAAGTGAGAGTCCAAGTTTCACAACCATACAGAACAACTTCTAATATAACTGTTTTGTAAGTTCTAACTTTCAGATTTTTTGACATAAGACTAGATGACAAAAGCTTCTCAACCGAACAATAACAGGCATTTCCCATATTTGTTCTGCGTTTAATTTCCTCCCGAGTGTCATTTATATTTGTTACTGTTGTCCAAGATATTTGAATTTGTCCACCTCTTCGAAGGATAAATCTCCAATTTTTATAGTTCCATTTCGTTCAATATTCTGGTCACGAGACATAATCATAACATGCCGAAATTCGTCATAACCAGCTGCCAGACCACGTAGATGTTACTATGACAAACGTTATTTTCCTTTTAGTTCACTGATGCTATGCTCTGATAATGGATTTTGCCTACGACTCCCTGTACTGCTGGCAGTATCACAAGTTTACTTTCCGCATTCAGCTTCTTTCTTGCCTCTCGTATAAGCCATTTCAATTCAATACGAGATTCAAGAACGTTTAAAAATTCCAGTGTCAATTTGGTTTGAAAGGACTAGCTAGTCTTTCACGGTGGTCAACACACAGAGAACCTTCAGAGAATTCCACAGAGAGCGGCAGAGCCCGGAGTACATTGCAAATGTCCCTAGGGGGGAGTGGGCGAGGTACTCCGTACACTGCGAACTGAATTAGCTGTTTCGCTTATCTATTACGTACGCTGAAAAACTTCGGTAAGGGAACGGACGTGAATAGCGCCCGGAAATGACAGTTCGCGATCTGAATGTTGGGTTCGATAACAGACGCTTCAAGTGTGTATGTGTGTGTGTGTGTGTGTTTTTTTTTCCTTTGCACAATATATTGGTTACAATTTTATTGCAAACAGTAGCAGATTAGTTTCCGGGAGGGTTTCATTGATATGCAAGGAGCGTCGAGGTGGCTGCCGTATTGATGTGCATACACCCAGATAAGGGAATTCAACACTCTGCAAATAATGGCACTCCATGCTTGCACAAGGAAACTCTGAAATGACGTACTTCCGCACAGCAGTTCGGTATGTTTCTTAATATCTACAAGCTCACCGTCAGTCTAATCATTTGACCGTCGACTTTCCACGTGAGATCCCGAGTTCAAATCTGTGGAAGTTTTAAGGGGAGGGATATACAACTCTGAGCACTGAAAAAAAAGACCGTATTAAATATATTTTTCTCAGTATACGTAGCTGATACACAGTTACAAATTAATACACAGAAAACTCTATCTTTCTTCAATATATTAAAATACTCTTCAGTTTGTTTAATATGAATTTAAGTGCACAGTTCAATGATTAAAAAAGACGGTTACTCGCTTTGTCGGAATCCAGATTTTTTCTCTCAAATCAAATAATTTTATACATTGTCATGTTCTGTTACATTCGTCAGAAAGCTAAAATAGCTCTACAAGACCGACCACAATCAGATTTATAAGTAAATAAATAATGTTATTAATTTTTGTTTTAATTTATGTAACAGATTTTCAGGATATTTTAGTTCAAAATTATGCTTTTGTAGGTAAAGTATCTGACAAGGGCCCTTATTCTGGTAATTTTTGTGGGTAATATATATTATGTAAATACGCACAAAAATTAATACAATTCTGTTGGGTAGTTTAGAAACTATCATTGATATGGATTTTCGAAATTTAGTTAGCGGGAAAATAAGTTAAAGATATAACATGCAATGTAGTCTTGCATAAGAATTCATAATCGCTAAACTAATTCAAATTGTACTGAAAATTAATAAAAAAATGTTCGTTTTAAATTCTCTTGTAATTAATGAAGGTAAAGCAATAGCTATCCCATTTTCTTTAAATAATAAAGGTAATAAACCAATTTCATTTATCTGTATTAAAAATTAAACTGCATAATTTTGACTGTTCCGATATAAATTGCAATTGTTCAGTTATTAATGAAGTTAATGAGGTTAAATACTTACCTATATTCATTTATAAACATTTAAAATGGAAAAATCCTATTCATTATATTTCTAACAAATTACGTAAAACAATATATTACCGTACTTTGTTGTTCTAAGAAATATTTTCTCAACTAACTGTTTACGTACAATTTATTTAGCATTATTTCAATCTATATTTACGTATGATATTATAGGATGGGGTGGAAGTTAAAAATCCAACCTTTATCCGTTAATTTTACTACAGAAAAAAGTATTCAAAATTTGTTTATAAAAGCAGAAAGATTACTCAACTGAAATGTTTAAACATTTCAAAGTTTGCAACATTATAAACAAATGTATTATTTGATTTTATTAAAATATTTTCACAAAAATCTTAATAATTTTGAAAGGTATATACCTAAGTATGGAACTAAAAATATGAATTCTGTAAATGTAAAAACAATGCAGCTTTTTTATCATAGCATGAGTCAGGTCCTAGATTATTAAACAAATTTTATTCTAATATTATTTTAACCACTAATTCTCTCCGAATTAATAAAAATATGTATTGGATTAATAGTTTTGGTTTAAAAATATTTAACACTTTTTAATCTGTAGTTTATTCACTCTCAATTTTATTTTGTCTGTATTGGAATCCCTTCCTGACCACGAGTCTTACTCATTCAGGAGTGGGGTAGTTTATATTATATATATATTAACTTGTATTCATTTTAAATTTTAAGCTTAAAATAAAAATAAAATACTCCTTTCAAATAATTATTTAACACAAACTTAATTCTTAATCATTTTTAAAAATATTCAATGTCGATTTTTTTAAATTTTTAAGCCTCCATTACTGTTATGTTGTACAAAAATGAAAATTGGTATGTGTGAAAAAACACTGTCCTTCTGCTATATGAAAAATTATTTTTACAATTTAAAAAAATTTATATATATATATATTTATTTATTTTCAAAATTCAAAATTCAAAACGGTGGCAGTTCACTGTGCAGTGATGAAGCATTTCCTCATAACTCATAAACTTGTTAACTTTTTCATGTTCTCTCTCCTTTATTTTATTGCTGAAACCCATGTTTACAATATCATGCTCTTTCAACTACATTCCTTAATAAATAATATTTTTTTGTGTTAGAAGAAAATATTGACATTTGACCATTTTTAAAATGAATTTATTTTTTTATCAGACAATCTATCAAAGGTAGAGAAGTGATCTTGCATCATATTGTAGATATCACAACATTTCATCACAGAATGTTGGATAGTTTTTGAGTTATGAGGGAAACGCTTCATCACTGCACTGAACTGGCACCATTTTGAATTTTGAAAAAAAAATAAATAAATAATTTTTTTGAATCGTAAAAATATTTTTATGCTCGACCATGCCGAAATGTACAATTATACACCTGGTAGCTGTCCTTTAATGCATGTCAAAAGTACACCTAATTAAAGAAAAGGTCTTCGGCCAATGATAACTCAGCTTACATGTGTTTAGCCAATGAGAGACAGCTTTGTACCGTTATAAAACCGCAAGTATCGATAATTTTCGGATATGCAATCGAAAGAGAATTAGCGAAATCCAATACTGTCGCAGAAGGTTATGTTCTGTTACTATAATAATTAGCGTTAATTGTAAATAATATTCAAATAAATTCAATTTGTCATCTCGTTTTTCAATGTCGATTCAATAATCAAAGTTATACCACGTTTAACGGGATTACTCAAGGTCAATGACATTATTGTTCCTCGGAAAAAATCAATACTTTCGTGTCTGCGCACGTCTTACAGGGTTCAAACCTAAACAAGGTCACTGATCTTGATATACAAATAAAATGTATACATCTGAATATTGTAATTTCAAGTTAGAAATATGGTCGAGCATAAATAATCGTGAAACTCGCCTAAATGATAAAAGATTGTAATGAACATTATGAAACTCGCTACCGCTCGTTTCATAAACATCCATACTCGCTTTCTTAATTAGTATCATTATACATAATAATAATAACAATCGATAATAATATAATTATCATATAGCAGAAAGATAGTTTTACACATACTAAATTATAAAGATACAGTAATGGAGGAAGAAAATAAAATATTTCCAAAACCACTGCTGTAAGTTAAAAACCCTTAAAGAATAAGTTATTTCTCAAAACGCACTTTTCAACGCTGTGGAAAATCTAAGATACATGTTTTTATTTTAGTTGAACTCATGAAGGTGTGAGTAATTTTTACAATACATTTTCTTATGGATGAAACATCCAACGTTTCGAAGCCGCGTCTCCTAAAGGAAGAAAAGGAAAGGGAAATTTATCTGTTCGATTCATTACGAAGAACTACAAACAAAATACATTAAGTACCGTACTAATAAGAGGCGATAAATTCCTTAGGAGTACAGAAGAAACGTTGGAGTCCCTTGTTGTAGATTTATGTTATTTAAAAGAAACTGAAAGCGGTTTACAGGCAAAATCTGTCAGATTATCGGGTCATTGCCCATCCACTTCAAAATATGTAGGCAGCACAGTGAGCCTGCATCAGTGGCCTAATTCAGCGTGGGTTTATCGCCCTTCACCTCCAATCAATACTATCCCTACTATATAGAGGCGCATTTTGAAAGCAAGTCGACAGGATTTTGTGGAATATTTAGGGATTTTAATAGAATTTTTCGCAGCTATGGTTAAAACATTTCCATTAAAATGTTTAACAATACCCACATATTTTTATATCATGAAGTATTCATGTGAAGCTCATTTTTTCAACAGTAATCTCACTAGAGGTTTTGATTTATCTAGAGAAAATCAAAACTCGAGTGGGATTTAATTGACTATTACACGATTAGAAGAAAGTATATAAAGATTAGAAGTAACAAAGTACTCCAATACAATAATAATACATTATGCAACGAGCCTATAATGATAGTAATTAAGACGCGAGTATGTTTGTTTATGAAACGAGCGCAAGGGAGTTTCATAATTTTCATACGAGCGTCTTAATTACCATTACAGGCAAGTTTCATACCACTTTTATGCTCGACCATATTTCTAACTTGAAATTATTCAGAATTATTCATTTCATTTGTATCTGACTGAAGATCGGAAGTGACCTTGTGCATAGCTCGTATATTGTGAGATGTGCGCAGACGCGAAAGCATTGATTTTTTCCGAGGAAAAATAATGTCATTGACCTTGATGTAGAGAATAACATGAACTAATTTTGGTATAACCTGGAAATTGATTTAAAATTGAAAAACGAGATGACAAATTGAATTTATTTGAATATTATTTACAATTAACGCTAATTATTATAGTAACAGAACATAACCTTCTGCGACATTATTGGATTTCCAGCCTCCGTGACGTTTCCTCGTTATCTTTCGATTGCACATCCGAGAATAATCGAAAACCTGAACTTTAATGAATAGGTGTACTTTAATGACATGCACTAAAGGACTGCTACCAGGTGTATAATTACTACATTTCGGCATGATCGAGCATAAAATATTAATTGGCTTACGAAAATACAACTGTCTTCAAATGTATTATTGTACCATCTCAACATTACGCTAGATGGCAGTAGTGTTTTAGGATTATGCTTTCTTGTTATCAGTTGTGCCAACTGTGGAATCTTCATTGAACTCTGTGGGCGGTTACTAATCAAGAAGGCTTTGTTGATTCAGTTTCATTTTTATTAAAACATTTGCATTACACTTCAATCATCCGGATCCCAGTAATCAACGTCACTTGACAGATGATTTTAAATAAATCTTAGTATTAAACAATCTCTGATACGTGACTATCCATAATATCATATAGCAGAAGCTATAACAAACATAACCTAAATAATATAAACAAGTGTTAGAAAAGTTTTAATTAGGGATGATGAAATAAACGAGAAACGTTTTAATTAACGATGATAAAATAAAAAATAAACATGAATAATTTTAAAAGATCGCACCTCTGTCTAACACCTTGGTTTATTTGACTATAATTATTTATTTACTGTGCCACCTTTGCTTATATTAAAATGTTAATAATTTACATTGACGTTTTCGATACATTTGTATCATCTTCAGATGTAGAGTGTTAAATAAACATTTATGATGAAAACATGGACTGACAACATCCATCTTGTACCAATAACGTCAAACCACCGACACATAGCAACATATATCTATGATTTTCACATCAATCTATTGACCAAAATCGAATGAAATGCTTTAATAATACACATTGTTAATAATTATAGACATGTTAATGATAGAAACAGCACTCCGTTTTAGTTCGTTTTAAAATCAAGATCAACAGAAGCAGCCCTATCTAACGATGTTAAAAACTGGCAAACACAGCCAACAAGTGCTTACAGTGTTTTAAAGTGTCCTATAACGTTTTATAATCCTCTGATTATATTTATAGTTTTATATCACTTTTTAAATAATTTTAAATCTTTTAAATTGTACTATATGGACTGCAAATGATTTTAACTTAATGTAACATGTGTATTATAGACCAAATTAGGTCAAGTTGGAGCAATTCACTTTAGCAAGATCCGAAAATCTTAATAAGTCCCATACCATAAGGCAAGGTTTTCATCATAAATGTTTATTTAACACTCAACATCTGAAGATGATACAAATGTATCGAAAACGTTAATGTAAATTATTAACTTTTAAGATAAGCTAAGGTGGCACAGTAAATAAATAATTATAGTCAAATATTAATAGCTTATCGGCATACCACAATATGAAATTGACCTTGGTTTATTGAAAAATAAAGAAGGGAAAAGTACGAATTTGAAATGTGCCAGTGGAACAAGTGGACAGCTTCAAATTTTGGGGTATACTATACGTCTAAATACATGACGTCTACATAATCATATACTAAATGTCCTTGACTACGGTTACCATGAGAAGAAATGATATAGGAGGACATGGAATCTAAAAAAGGAGGACTTTTTAAAAATTGGTACGAAGAACATTAAAGATTAAAACAATGGCTCACCTTAGTCAGTTTTCTCACTAGTTGCTGGATCAGTATTACATCTGTACTCTACTTATCGGTGGAGCCCACTTTGTGCACGAGAGCCTGAATAGACAAACTTCTATCTTGTAACAAATAACTATGTAACTGTTCACAGGACATGTCCTTGACATTGTATTTCACCATGATGATACCTCTGACTGTCTCCGTTAGCATGCGATTTCGTTCTTTTGTCCATTGAGCAGATATCAGGGAAAATACTCTCTCAGCATTTCCATTGTGACTTGGGATAAATAAATAGAATTGACATATTTTTAAGAGTTCTGAGAAAGTTTCAGTGTTCACAGAACCATTGGAATTGAAGAATTTGACCATTGTTTATCTAAACTTAAATCTTAGTCAAAATTAATTTGATTGGCATATTTTTGTACATTACAGAATTAAATTGACTATTACACTTTTACTTTCGACCAATAAAACGGTACGAAAGGACGTCTTTCAACGAATCATGGCTGCTTATCGCACAATTTTATCGCGTCCCTGGCATTTGTTTAATTTTATCGCGTCCCTAGCATTTGTTTATTTTTATCACTACCCTAGCATTTGTTTCTTTGTTTGCCAACATTTCAAACTGCACTGGTCTGGACGTCAAAAAACACAGAAAATTACAAACCTCTCCAGTCGATGCACAGCACTTTCAAATATGACTCGCATTGGCATTCAAGAACAAGAATTAATAAAGATCACTGGTCATATATGAAGAGCACCATTAGGAAATCCTGAATAAGTTGAGGGATACACCATGTACATCAACGAGTTCACTTCTTTTACGCACACGTCCAATATAACATCAACTGAACCACCAACCACTAAAACACTTTCAATAATTGTTTCTTTTAAAATAATTCATGTTTATTTTTTATTTCATAATCGTTAATTAAAACGTTTCTTGTTTATTTCATCATTTAGGTTATGTTATAGCTTCTGCTATATGGTATTATGGATAGTCACGTATCAGAGATTATTTAATACTAAGATTTATTGAAAATCATCTGTCAAGTGACGTTGATTACTGGGATCCGGATGATTGAAGTGTAATGCAAATGTTTTAATAAAAACGAAACTGAATCAACAAAGCCTTCTTGACTAGTAACCGTCCACAGAGTTCAATGAAGATTCCATAGTTGGCACAACTGCCATCTAACGTAATGGTGCAATAATACATTTGAAGACAGTTGTATTTTCGTAAGTCAATTAATATTTTATTGTATTGGAGTACTTTGTTACTTTTAATCTTTATATACTTTCTTCTAATCGTGTAATAGTCAATTAAATCCCACTCGAGTTTTGATTTTCTCTAGATAAATCAAAACCTCTAGTGAGATTACTGTTGATAAAATAACTTAGAATAATGAATAGTGACATTTTTAGTGTGTAAGAATTCAATACATGTCAATAGGTCATCATATTTTATGTTTTTTATGTGCTCCATCTTCAACCATTGAAAGCAGTTAAATTCTTTCATAGGTTTTCACCATTTGTTTAGATATTCTATGCATAATATCGCACATTATTCAGTATTCATATTAATTCTTGTTGAAATGCGAAATGCCGGACATTTCAATTTTTTTCAGTGCCTGCCGGACAGGATAAAATGATTAAAAAATAGGACATGTCCTCCTTTTGCCGGACGAATGGTAACCCTACTACAGTACCATGTACAACGGAAAAACATCGATCTTTCAATAAGATGTGATGACTTTCCATTTCTGTAACATTTATTTAATAAAATCTTTCATTTTACGGAATGGAAGAAAGTAGTAGCTGACACTTCAAAATAACGAAACGAACACAATGTTTAAAATATTTCTCCTAATGGAGTGAACATTGCATTAAAAACTTAGGTGGACGCGTACGGTATTTACAAATCATTCAACATCTATATGAAAACAGTTACGGTATAGAAAATGTCCAAAACATCATTTTCAGAATCATTTGTTAATCAACCATACTTGTAGCCCTACTTGCATTTAACATGGCAGAGGGGTCGCTATAACCCAGCACTATGACCTATTTCTAGTAGACCTATTAGGCTTACCCTCGAACCCCAAGAAAAACTCCAACTGCGACCTTGCCGTTCACAATTTTCAAATGAAAAATCCCGGACCTCACCGAGACTCGAACCCAGATTGGTTGCTTGGCCACCGCAGGGATAACAATACTTAAAATAAGCGATTAAATGGCGATCTTACTCGTGTTAATTGTGTAAGCATGTGCGGCTTACAGCTGTTTCGGTGCTTCTTCACACCATCCTCAGAGCCTCCTAGATCTCGGCGTCATCTCGAACTTCGCTGCCTGTTGTGTGGGTGCGTTCGATTGTTGAAAAATGTTGAAATGTGGTGTCAAATCGTGTGTGTGTTCTGAAATTGATCTGTGTGTTGAGAATTTGATCAGGGTGTGTTTTAGTGTGTCTGTATATTTCATATTGTTCTAGTGTGTTGAGTTTTTGGTTTTTGGGTTGTATGTGTAGTATTTCCATGTCTGTATTTATGTTATTGTATGTGTGGTTAGCATTAGTTATGTAGATGTATTGTGTCCTCTGGTTACTGCTTTAATGTGTTCTTTGTATCGAGTTTAATGTGTTCTTTGTATCGAGTTTGGAATGATCTGCTTGTCTGTCCAATGTAGAAACTGTCGCAACTATTGCATGTGGGTTTGTATACGCCTGTGTGATTGTATTTATTTGTTTGTGTTGTTTGTGTGTTGAGATGTCTCTGTTGTGTGTTTTCTGTTCTGTATGCTATGTTGTATTTCTGTTTTCTGACAAATACCTGCGTCGACATTTTAGGAACCTCATTTGTTATTACGTTGTCTGCCCCGAGAATGGCTACGCAGTCCACCAGAAATGTAGTATATAAAAATAGTATATTTATACAGTTTGCATAGTGGGGTAGGCCTGCGGTTGATGACGTTAACACTTCAAGTGTGATTAAAGCGAGACATTACGGAGACTGCAGCCGCTGTTAAAGTATTCAGGTGTTACACGGCGCTCTATGTAGGCTACTCTGCCAGAGCCCCTTTCACTTATTATCGCCGCAGCCTCATGCTTAACATGTCGGCATCATACAATAACATGCGGTGTGCTTTTAAAACATAATTTTGCCGACTGATTGTTTCTCTGTAGGTTTCACTCTAAGCATCACGTCGTCAAGTCTACTTCCTCGATAAGAATAAGCACTAAAGTCACGTCGCTATTATTTCCGGCGTGGCTCCGCCTCTTTGCTTACGTCCTACTAAGAGTAGGTTCTATAAAGAGTAGGTACATATAATCGTTCGCCATTTTAGTTCTTTCATTGCCAGTTGCGGTTAGCAGACGACGCTATTTTCCGCACCGTTAAACATTATCACGTCATAGCACCTACGATAATCGCATTGTAAATTTTAGGTTTCATAGATGAATATCTAAGGAAAGCATAGAAAGAATTCGAAATCAAAATGTTTTTTTGGGAAGGGAGAAAAGATTACTAACTTCGAAGTGTCCTGTTCAAAATAGACATTGACACCTTTTTCTATTTTTAACTTTAGATGAGAGTCAAAGCGAGAGAAATGTTTAGAAAGAATTACTTTTAAAAGTGATTCCTATTCGAAATCTGTATTAGTTTCCCAGTTACTGGGAGTAACATGTGCGCAGAGTAACAACTTAGGTCTGTTAGAACTGTGGATTCTCATAGAAAGGCCGGCCCCTCGGCGGGCAAGTGGGGCGGTCACCCCAGGCCCCGCGCTTTGTGGGACTCGCTGCCGGAAAAAATTCAATCTGTCGATTACGTTCTTGTTATAATATTTAATGTGAGAAACTTAAAAATAAATAGCTAAGTGAATGTTGAGATAGCTTTTGTATACCTAACGAAATCAATTGTTAACTATAACGTTAATGTATGTGGATCATATGTTGCATTGTTTGTGGAACGTTTAATTACCAGAGTATCCAGCTACATGGCTCTAAGTCGATTGTTACCCTTGATTCTATTATTATCATTATTACTATTATTATTATTATTATTATTATTATTATTATTATTATTATTATTATAAAAGAAATACACCTAAAAGAGCGCGGAATTAAAATTTGTACTGTTGTAAATTCTCGTCTGCTTGCTGCAAACGGCAAGGAAAGAACGAAAATGGCGGACAATTATACTCAGTATCTATAGAGCCTTAGGAAGTCCATAGCGAAATCAACAGCGAATGAAAAGACGCACATGTTTAAATGTAGCCGACTTGCAACGTGATTGGCTGCCGGAAATAAGAGCGACGGGACTATAGTTTGTTATATTGTTAAATGGCTATTATTATTATTATTATTATTATTATTATTATTATTATTATTATTTATTTCATATACGAGTACGTTGACATTCTTAACTCTTAATAATAGCTCTTTAATAATAATTCTTATGCTCGACCATGCCGAAATGTAGTAATTATACACCTGGTAGCAGTCCTTTAATGCATGCCATTAAAGTACACCTACTCATTAAAGGTCAGGTCTTTCAGCCAATGACCCAGGTTACAACTGTTCAGTCAATGACAGGTCAGCTTTCTACCGTTATAAAACCGCAAGTATCGATTATTCTCGGATATGCAATCGAAAGAGAATTAGCGAAAAGTCACAGAGGCTGGAAATCCAATACTGTCGCAAAGGTTATGTTCTGTTACTATAATAAATAGCGTTAATTGTAAATAATATTCAAATAAATTCAATTTATCATCTCGTTTTTCAATGTCTAATTCAATTTCAATGTTATATAAAGTTCTTACGGCCTTACATCAAGGTCAATGACATCTTGTTCCTCGGAAAAAATCAATACTTTCGCGTCTGCGCACATCTCACAACATACGGGACATTGCTAAAAATTAATAATATCAAGTTAGAAATATGGTCGAGCATAAAAGTCGTATGAAACTCGCCTATAATGGTAATTAAGAAGCTCGTATGAAAATTATGAAACTCGCTTGCGCTCGTTTCATAAATATCCATACTCACTTCTTAATTACCTTAATTATAGGCTCGTTACATAATGTACTATTAATCACATATCTTAATGTTCGTCCTCAGCACAAGACATTGCAACCTCGGTTTTAGTCGACGTGGATTAGACAAGTAGGTGTCATTTAATAATTATGGAACAGCTTATTGGTTGCAATATTGAAATTGAGGCGAATGATTGGAGCGGCAACATAAGAAATTGAAAACAATAATGCAATTAAATTTCAAAGACCTGCCGAATGTTACACACGAGGCCGCTCAAAGACCTGCCGAATGTTAACCATGAGAGCGCTGCGATAATACAAGCCGGAGCATTGGTACGTTTGGCAACACTGGGCGGAGGCGAAATAGAACACGAAGTTTGACTGTGCCTTGCCATATAGTGCTTTAGTTTCTTTTTCAAATGTATATTTTTGACAATAATTTATTACGAAAGTAAGTTGATATAATCAAGATTCGGAGTATTGATGTACGCAGTTTATTACATAATCCGAAATGGTATTTTGAGTTTCACAATACCGCGTAAATGCTTGCATACAAAGATTGTGCCACTTAAAATAACTTTAAAAATTAAAAGCATGCGTGTTTTAGTGATGGTACAAGAGTGAATAAATAAACACATAAAGAAATTATTATTAATTTCGGAATATGTATGATAAGAACTTTCTTGTGTTCTTATCATACATATTCGGAAGTGATACAGCGTTAAAAGTGTTATAATATTAATTGTTATCATAACAGATATATTCTGTAAGACCAAAAGATAATAATCTTTACGTAGATTCTTCTAGCAACAGTGCATAATTCTGTACAAATTATGTACACATTCAGCGTATTCCGAATCTCACCGGACCGGTGGACAACAATGACGTCACGTTGCAGCGAAATAGGAACAAAACTGCTGGAAGGATCGATGGCTGTCATGGCGACTGTATAAGCTGTTGTCTGTGCTACACTAGCAAAATTTTGCGAAATTTCCGTACTGCCATCTCGTTCAAAGGAAAGACAGCATAAACAATTTCTTTCTTGAACCGGTAGTAATAACTGATCCGTTGACATGTTCGCTCATAAGCCATTAACATATTGTTTTTTCGTTGTGCTCATTACAAACAATACAGCAGAACTAAATCAGAACACACCGCCATGATATAACAGTGCACGATGTCATTCGTCTGCTAATTCCCGCCCTGTACAAGAACCAATCAGATTCACTGATGGCGGCTGATGGAGACTGCCACCACCTCTGCAAGCTCATGGCACCGGTGGAGCATCAGTGACGTCATCGGTGGAATTCAACACCGTGATGCCATCGGATTGCTCATCGGTGAGATTCGGAATACGATCATTACTGGGGAATCTTGGCCACCAAGTCACTCAACTGAGTGCGTTCCTTGTATAATGGCAGTTAACTTAGACTACGACGCCACGGCGCGGGTACCTTTACCTTTGACAATTACATTATCTGCACCTTTATCTTACACAGTTTCATTATCAGAATTGTTTATGTTGTCAAGGAAACTTTAGTGAAGTTCTAAGTATTACACAGACATAAATGTTCTGCCTCAGGAGATGTTACGCTTGAATTTAAAATGGTCCATATTTACCAATATCGTATTACTGTCTTTGTGTTAGTGCTGTGTATCTAGGACAGAGATGGGCATTGTGCCTCACTTGCGAATTTGTGCCTCACTGACCTTCACAGAGCTTATCGCTCTGAGTGACATCATCTTCACAGTCCCCGTTCCTCCCTCACGTAGCTCCTAGGCGTAGGCAGGTTCTATATCAGTTTCATAAGCAATATCAGTGGTGGCATAATGGCATTATCAAAGCAGTGTGTACGCGTTAGAAAACGATTATTTCATGACAAGTGGGAGGAAGAGTTTTTTTGCTGTTTAGAAAGGGAGAACATACGATGTAAGTTATGTTATGTTCGAAAATCGTATTAGGCATTAATAAATTTAATATAGGCTACAACAACATTACTCCTTATGTCATAAAGAACATGCTGAATTAGAAGGTAAGACAAATTAAGTGTTATTTTTCGTACTATTCCGAAGAAAATTTATGATCTTAACATTTGCATAGTATACTAAATACAACATTATACCTTAAACACGCTGCATTAAAAGGTACGAGGAATTAAATGTTGTTTGTACGTATTATTTCCAAAAGAAATTTATAACAAAAAATCAAATGTGCGTAAAAAACGAAATATAATTTTCTGAAATTATTTTGGGTCGAGAACGTGCATATCTATTAAGTAATCTTGAGAAACGCCAGAATATTCAAGAAAATAAACGTAGACAACGTGATGGAATATTATTGGCTAGTTACGCAATTTCTCGCCTGTGATTTAAATCAATTCAGCTATGGAGAAACAGTAAAGAGGTTTGTGATTAAAGCTGCCGAATTAATTTGCCAAATTGAATAAAAGTTTTCGAGTCTCTCACGTTAACCAAGCGCTTTCCTAATAATTCGCCACTGACCGCCTTAGCGATTACGATAAGGTGACGCAGGTCACAGCAGTTCATATTTCCCATCCTACTCTGCAGTTTCCTCTCCTAGTAAACAAACTATTTCAAATCGAGTGCCTCACGTAACCGAAAATTCTGCCCATGTATGATCTAGGATATGTGACGTGGTAGAAAGAAACTGGTTTTCCCACTGAATTCAGCACCCCAAAATTAGGTAAATCTACCCATTTACACACCAGACACACGGAAAGTGTCTCAATTTTTCGACAGTGTAATCTGTAAAAGTGTTATCTACAGTTTCATTTCACTTCCTCACACTTCGTACAATATTTCGAATAGGTATGAACACATCCGAATGCTACTTGTTATTCCAGATGGAGATCCGAACTTGATTTCGCAACGAGGACATGCCTGTCTTTCATTGTGCATTTAGCGTCATCTGATGAATGGCGGACGGGGGAGTTCCCCACGGCTACGGGCAGACAGCACATTATTCATGTGCTCTGTATTGTGAAGCATGGCGGGCACCCTGTTGCTGTGGAGACTTAATCTTGTGACGTGTCACCAGCCAGCTGTGCAGCACGGATTTCGCTCAGTGCTATTGCGGTATTGCAGTGGCGTATCGTGACTTTTGAATTTTGAGCTGTTAATTTATACGAAGTGTGTCTGGCCGCACAAAACAATGGAAACTTTGCCCCTCCTGTTTCTCTTTTTTGACACTCTGTTTGAATATCATTGTACTCGTAGCATGGTCTTCAGCATTTGTCACAATCGTCACATCACGACCTTTACCGTAATTGTCAGTCTTTAGTTTTCTCATTGTCCTTACTACCTTCATTTTCGTCTTTATCTTTATTAATATATTTATTTTCACCTTTTTCCTCATCTATTTTGTCTTTATCTTGTTAACATTTCAATAAAACCTTGCCTTAACACTTTCCGGTTCCATTCACACATCATTCTCATCTTCCCCAATTTAATTTCCGTCATCTTCGATATATTCATTATTTGCACATATCTTCGATGCTTTCATTATCTTCACAATATCTCCGATATTTTCATTAGCTGCATCTTTATCTCGGATATTTTCATTATCTGCGATATTTTCTTTATCTTCTCATTATATTTCATATTTTCATTAGTTGAAACACTATCTTCCATATTTTTAGTATCTGCACCCTTAAGATCTGTCATATTTTTGTTAGCTGAAACTTTATCTTCGAAATTTTCGATATCTATCATCAATACTTTCATTACATGCGCCTTTATCTTCGATATTCTCATTAACTGCGACTTTATCTTCGATATTCTCGTTAACTGCACCTTTATCTTCGATATTTTATTATCTACACCTTTATCTACTTACATTATTTTCATTATCTGAACCTTCATTTTCGATATTTTCATTATGTGCACCTTCATCTTCAACATTTTCTTTATCTACACAATTTTCAGTTTCTATAGCAGCATTCCATATCTTCAACATTTTCATTATCTGCACCTCTATCTTCGACATTTGGAATATCTGCATGTTCATCTTCGATATTTTCGTTATCTGCATCTTTATCTTCGACATTTGGAATACACGCACCTTCATCTTCAACATTTTCATTATCTGCACAATTTTCAGTATCTCTATCTCTATTCCATATCTTCAACATTTTCGTTATCTACATCTTTATATTCGACATTTGGAATATACGCACCTTCATCTTCAACATGTTCATTATCTGCATAATTTTCAGTATCTCTCACTATTCCATATCTTCAACATTTTCATTATCTGCACCTTTAGCCTATCTTCCGAATTTGGACTATATGCACCTTCATCTGCGACATTTTCATTATCATTATCTGCGTCTTTAACTTCGATAGTGCCATTATCTGCATCTCTATATTTTCGACAATATCTGCATCTTCATCTTCAACATATTTCATTATCTGGGCTAGTGTCCTGCAGTGTTCGAGGCAACCGAGATAAGTACAAAACTCGTCTTATTCCATATGGAAAACTAATCACAGGATATGTGCTAAAATCCCTAAGCGGTTAAAACATGAAGGGTTGAGAGTTGAGGACAGCGAATATTTTCATAACAGGACCGAACAAACATGACAAACCTCCATCTGCAGAGCGAACATGGGAGAATATCGAACTTCACCAGTCAAATTTGAACCGAACATACCGCCTGTAATGCACGACTCTAATCTGGACCTTTATCTTCAACATTTTCATTATCTACGCATTTATCGTCTACATTTTCATTATCTGCAACTTTATCTTCGATACTCCCAGTGTATACACCGTTTTCTTCGGCATTCTGAGTCCAATATGTTTTTAACACTTTGACTATGTTTAAAAATTCTATCTACATCACCTTCGCCATCATTCACATTTTCAGTCTCATCATTTTCTCACGACAGTTATGTACTTGGTGTCTATTCTTTTTCATCTCTGTCATCTTCACCAGAATATACTCAATATCTTCTTTCTTTCAATGTAATTCCCACCAATTTCTCCATCTTTGCTTTCGCTGTCTTTATCCGCAACATTTTGTTCGTTTCACCACTATATTCATTGATTTCATTTGTAACCTATTTATTGTCATCTTTTTCATCCCCACCATCATCTCCACAATTAAAATCTTCATTACCACCATTTTTATAATCTCCGACTTCAGTTCCAAATTTAACTTCCTATTTTAACCTCGAGAACCCCTACCTGTAGGACGAATGTCAAATATGTTTCCTGTTTCGAAATTAGTTTTCTTCTTCCGGACTGCCACTGATTTCGTTGTTTGTACAGTAGCATTTTCATTTGCTGTCTAGAATGATTCATTACCTGAATAATACTCCCTCTGAGTTCTGAAAGTTTAATACATTATGATTAATTATTTCGTGTTTCAAGTATTTTAAGAAATTCCATTTCCTAGTCGAGAAGCATGACTTACTTTTATTGTTACTTGAACATTGATTGAGTAGTTCTGACATTGATCTTGTGCTTCAGGTTATGACACTTTGTTCAAAAGATTACTTGTTACAAAGACAAGATCTCATTTTTGTGGGTGAAAAGTAATAGAGACTTCAAAGTGCATTATAAAGTTTATCTCGTTTCTTTCGTGACTACAGGGTAACAGTGAAAATTACTTGATTATATCAACTCCGCAGTTTAATATCCGCAAATCACGAGCTGGAAGTTCGACCTTAAATACATTACCTTTACAGCTTCTTAGGGAGATCAATTAATGCTACATAAAATGGGAGCTCATCAGACACTTGATATCCCTTTGATAGTTTAACGTGTGCATCCCAGCTCCCCCTGCGACTTCTTGTTAATTCATAGGGGCCGTGGTCCTCGTCTCCTTGGTGATATTGATGTAGGCTTAGATTGATTGTATTTGATATTTCTGATGAATTAATAACTTGCAAGAAACAATCCCTTCAGTTAAAATACAGAGTGATTTATATAGAACTGACACATTTCTTTCTTTAATTATTCCGTTGGAAATTCATTAAATGACCCAATTTTAGCACCAAATTCAGCAGAATGTTCTGGAGTTTCGATTCCTTGTCACTAGATGCGCAGATTTTTATGTTTTATTCCTAGTATTGGCAGCACTGACCCAATTTTAGCACCAAATTGAGCAGAATGTTCTGGAGTTTCGATTCCTTGTCACTAGATGCGCAGATGTTTATGTTTTATTCCTATTGTTGGCAGCACTAGATGCGCAGATGTTTATGTTTTATTCCTATTGTTGGCAGCTGTTTTCGACATTTTGTGTCAACGTGAAAATGCAGTACACATTAAATCAACGACTCTTCCTTGTGAAGCAATACTGGATTACGAATTCAATTACAGCTACTCAAAGGGCATACCAGAGAGAA
Organism: Periplaneta americana; assembly: GCA_025594305.2. Lineage (NCBI taxonomy): Eukaryota > Metazoa > Arthropoda > Insecta > Blattodea > Blattidae > Periplaneta > Periplaneta americana. The sequence continues at coordinate 104,798,253 of JAJSOF020000027.1, forward strand.
TTTGGTGTTCGCAATCCTCCCAAAAGAAACACAATACTGGGACTGGTAGGAAATAACTGGATCTCTGGTGAGTGAAAAGGGCAAGCATCGTTCATCTCGAGGCTTCCCACGGTTGTTGTTGACGTAAGAGCACGACTGGAGCAGTCACCCAAAAATCATTAAGACGTTTGTCGCAGGAAACAGGGTACACCTACTCAATGTGTCAGAGAGCTGCGAAAAGTTTCTTTGACGACCGAATAATTTCCAGGAACCTGTGGCCACCGAGATCTCCGGATTTGACAACGCCGGACTTCTTTCTATGAGGTTACTTAAAAGACAGGGTTTACGCCACAGGTCCCCAGACATTGGACGATCTGAAGCACAACATCACACAGGAGAATCAAGCTATTGACAACAGAGTCCTCCAACGAGTGGCCAGTAACATGGAACGACGTGTTGAGTTGTGCCTTATGCAGGATGGAGGACATTTTCAACATTTGCTATAGAGGTAAATAATCTCCCAAAATTCCTCTACATTTTAGGTACAATAAGTTGTCGCTAGCACAATTCGTTTTGAAACAATTAATAAAAGAAATGTGTCAGTTCTATATAAATTAGTCTGTATAAACCAAGCATCATACTAGAATACTCCAGTTGTCTGTTTTGACAACGTATCCTGTGAAAGTAAGTGCAAAGTGTCAAAATTACCATTTTCATTTATTATAAACTCTTCTCATGCCCGAAATTTCCTCATCTTAAGGGGAGATATCAATGAAAGTGCAATATATTGCTAAAGATTTCATAACTCTCTTAGTTTTTGCCATAGCGTTATAACATTTTATTTGTGTACGATGTATGTAACATGTGAAGATTGTGTGATAATTTTAATGAACATTGAACAAATATTATTATACCAGAGTGACTTAGAGGGTTTTAGATTTTTTAATTTTACTCATGTACAGACCCAGAAACAAAATTTAGGCCACTTATAATTTTCAAGTTCCAGTTGTAACATACTTCGCATGTTCAGTGTTTAATGAGCATGCGCAGTAAGTCATAATTGGAACTTGGAAAATTCGGTGGCCCAAATTTTTTTTTGGTCTGTGCCATTTTTACAAAAACCAATGGAAATAATTAATTGGAATTTTGTACGCTCTTATACTCAAATTCATATATTATTTTTTATTTTAGTAGGTTATTTTACGACGCTTTATCAACATCTTAGGTTACTTAGCGTCTGAATGAGATGAAGGTGATAATGCCGGTGAAATGAGTCAGGGGTCCAGCACCGAAAGTTACCCAGCATTTTCTCATATTGAGTTGAGGGAAAACCCCGGGAAAAACCTCAACCAGGTAATTTGTCCCGACCGGGAATCGAACCCGGGCCACTTGGTTTCGCAGCCAGACACGTTAACCGTTACTCCACAGGTGTGGACAAATTCATATATAGTCAAGCAGTTCGTTGTCAGGAGTGTTTTTGTACTACACTTGGGTTAGCTTATGTGATTTTTGGAAATAATTTTTCAAAATTTATTTTTCTCTTCAATAATAAATTTTGGCTAATTAGAAATGTACCAGCTATGAAGATTTATTTGACATTGAAATGAAGCATACAAAGGTAAGCAAGTGTGCAAATTTTTAGCAAAATCCTTCACTTAGTTTCCGAGTTATGGGTACATATTTAAAAAAAGAAAATAGAACTTTTGGAAAATGAAGCGTTAAGTTAGGGTTATAAAGAAAAGTGTCAATGCAGCATGATATTTAATTTATTATTTGGGGCACTTCCTGATGGAATTAGGGAATAAAATTTTAGGAACCTAATCTTCAAACATCCTAGACTAAAATTAAAATAAAAAAATCGAATTTTAAACGTTTTTAATTGGAACTTTCCATTAATGGCTGTCTCCGAAGTTCAAGAACTTACTGTGTAAGCTATGTCGGTTGCTATTAATTGAACCTAGTGACGTACATCTGATATTGAGATTTTGGTGAAAGTTTATCCAAATAATTCTAAAAATTAGTGACTGTAACTACATATAGCAATGAACTTTTTTTTGAGTAGGTTATTTTACGACGCTTTATCAACATCTTAGGTTATTTTTATTGTCTAAATGAGATGAAGGTGATAATGCCGGTGAAATGAGACCGGGGTCCAGCACCGAAAGTTACCCAGCATTTGCTCAAATTAGGTTGAGGGAAAACCCCGGAAAGAACCTCAACCAGGTAACTTGTCCCGACCGAGAATCGAACCCAGGCCACCTGGTTTCGCGGCCAGACTCGCTGACCGTCCACAGGTGTGGACAGCAATGAACTAAATGTGAAATATGAAATATCTTAAAGAAATCCATAGGCATTTTACATAATCATTTATATAATATTTAATTTTTTTGAACTTTATACATTGCATATTGTACTATGATTGATACCTACTGTATTGATTTCTCTCTCTATTCCATTTACGAATTTATTTAATTGTTTTCCGGACCTGTATAGTCACCTGTTATGACAGGCAGAAATAAAATAATATATTTTCGTTCCTAGTTTTGAATGCAATAGCCTACGTGGATGTTAATTAATAATATATTTAGTAGAATATGTGGTTATGAAACTAATCAAAATTTTAGTGGTATAATAATTGTTCCTAACATATTACTCAGTTTTTCAAAGTGCTACATGTTTATTGATGGGTGATATATTGAGGATAAACTTCTTACCGTCCTCGATTTCTTGTAGTTTCTTCTCAGAATGACACAAATTTCAACATGCGTGGAGCTCATATCTACATTACTACTCCATCTGTCCTGAATCTTTTTATATATTTAACGTTAAAGAAGTTGAATTCATTCGTTTGGTTTTTTTCTTCTCAGAGTGAGGCGAGTGGCAACATGCTTGGAGCCCACATCTATCCGATCCCCTGCATGATATAATAATAATAATAATAATAATAAATTTTGGATAATTTATTTATTTATTTATTTATTTAATCTGGCAGAGCTAAGGCCAGTAGGCCTTCTCTTCCGCAGCCAGACTCTAATTCTAATTGAATACAATTGCTTACATAGTTATTACATTAATATCTAGATCATAAAACAACATGAAAGTAAATAATGAAAATTGAATAACTAATGTTAGTGTGACAATAATAAACATTGGCAAGAAATAGTTATAATAATAATATAATAATAATAGTAATAATAATAATAGTAGGCTAATAATAATGAGATAATTTAGATATTTATCTGTGATATATATATAACCATTAAATATTGAGAAACCTGAAACAGCTATTAAAATTAAAAAATTGTTGTTAGAAAAATATTTCTTTAATCTATTCTTAAATTGGTTTGATGTCTGACAGTCCCTGACATTACTCGGTAGGGAATTCCAAAGCCGAGGAACAGCCACAGTGAAAGAAGATGAATATGAGGATGTTCGGTGGGAGGGAAATAATATTGAGGAGTGTTGTGATCGTGTAACTAGGTTATGATGGGTGGATAAATTTTGAAAACGAGACGCAAGCAGGAGTGGAGAAATGCAATATGTGAAAGAGAAGGGAAAGACAGTGGATTTTCCTATGATCTTCTAAAACCCAGCATTTGCCAGGACAACATTTCGAGGGATGGTGTTACGTGATCAGCCCGGCGAATATTGCAGACGAAACGGACGCACATATTATGAACACGTTGTAGTCTCTGCGCCGAATAACGCTTGGGTCAGTAAGCAGAATATCACAGTAATCGAAGTGGGGCATCACGAGTGTTTGCACTAACATTTTTTCATGGAAAAGGGTTTAAAATTCTTCAATCGCCTAAACGAGTGGATTAATGAGAACACTTTTTTGCAGGTTTCTGCAACTTGAATTTCTCTTCCAATTTAAACTTTTATCCATTTATAAATACCTAGATTCTTTACTGATTCACTGAACGGAATTTCGGTGCCGTGTATTTTAATCGGGGACAAATTTGGTATGGTAACAGTGCTTAACAAACGTGAATGGCCCACAATAATTGACTGTGATTTTTCTGGATTTAATTTAAGTCGGAATTTCCGTGTCCATGTCCAGATTGAGTCCAGATCGTCATTAATTTTAGTTATTGCAATTGAGGCGACGCTATAAAACGCATCGTTATTTATTTCGTCAGTGTGGAATTTTATGTATATTTTTGGACGTCGTCTGCATAGAAATGGTGTCGGCAGTACTTTAGAGATTCTGATATGTCGTTGATATAAATTGTAACTAGTAAAGGGCCAAGAACTGATCCCTGTGGAATCCCTGACCTCACGGCCTGCCAAGTGGAAGAACGATTTCCAGCTATCACACTTTGTTGGCGGCCATTAAGGTACGAGGCAAACCACAGGACAACGTGCTCTTCTAGGATATAGGATATCGCGTAACATTTTATGTTTTCGCAGCATTCCGTCTGGCGACAAACAAGATCAGAGAGGACAACTTCCCTGTTGTCTGTTAATTTTCAGCCTGAGTTCGATTCGCTGGCTCCAACATGTAGGAAGGAGTCTGTGTGTTATGCCAGGCTGAACATTGCAGCTGCCAATAACAGCAGGGCATGGGCGATGTTGCCAAGTCGGTCAGAGTTTTGGCTAAATCAGGCCCATTTGAAGTGCATACGACCGGAAAAACGTATTATTAACCGATTAACGGAATATACGGTACAGAAACGTTTCCATCTGCGAATACAAGTAACAAGGGGTCGATTCTCTGTAGGAAAGTGAAAATGTATGTATCTTCCACAGGCTCTCTGTTTGCCTCTTGGCTGGCTTTTGATCTGTTCATGGACTCGTTTACCTAACGAAGAGTCCTGCCGTCCAATAGATTGCTATTAGTGTGTCTTGCCATAGTAAAGTCTGTACTCCAGTATGCTGCAGTAGGATGGGAAGAGGTACTAAATAATAATAATAATAATAATAATAATAATAATAATAATAATAATAATAATAATAATTTTATTTAATAACGGTCTTACTAATAAAAACTCTATATACAGACGTTTAACTCTCTTATACTTATACATTGAGTAGCTCGTTTATAAGTCGTGTGTAAATTCCTTATTAATAATCACTACATACGTCGTGTATAATAGTACAACTGTTACACAGCTAAATCATAGTTTCGTCATTACTTCATTACGAAAGGTAATAGAATATCTGAGGTTCTCTATTGCATCCGGTAGAGCGCTCTAGTGTGGCGTGTTAAATATCGATAGTACAACTGGCTCTAATCGATTACCACGCTACATTTTGGTCAAAGAGTACAAGCTACAGCAATATTATTCTAATAATTCTATGATCTTTGGTTTGTTCTTCTGTGGTTACAAGGTAACCATCATCATAAAAAGACAGTCGATACGAACAGCTGTTAGAGAGGCGGCCATTTTTTCTCTATATACAATGCTTAAAGAAGGGGTTTCGTGTATATAACTACTGCAAAGCAATTTCCATTGTATAGTTAGAGCCTGTTTATACGTCCATAGCTTATTCACGGTTTATTAGTAAAGTTTTCTGTCTCAACTTTGCCTACGTCTCGTATAAAGACTATACACGGTTTATTAGTAAGACTGTAATAGTTTTATTTTCCCTGGCAGAGTTAAGGCCATCAGGCCTTCTCTTCCATTCAAACAGGTTCAAATCACATACAGAAAAGAACATACCGGTATACAAATATGAATCCATTTTGAATCTTACTCAACAATGAACACAACAAATATGCAGACAACATAACATACTGGCACAGATACGTAGACGACATACTCATACTATACAAAGGAAACAAAAGACAAATACACGAACTACACCAATACATAAACAAATTACACCCAAAACTTCAATACACACATAACATACAGAACAGAAAACACACTACAGAGACATCTCAACACACAAAAACACAAACAAATAAATACGACCACACAGGTGTATACAAACTCACATGTAATAGTTGCGATAGGTTCTACATAGGGCAGACAGGCAGATCATTCCAAAGACGCTACAAAGAACACATTAAAGCAATAACCAGAGGACACAATACATCTACATACGCCGATCACATAACTAATGCTAACCATGCATACAATAACATAAATATGGACATGGAAATCCTACACATGCAACCCAAGAAGCAAAAACTCAACACATTAGAACAATAAGAAATATACAAACACACTAAAACACACCCCGATCAAATTCTCAACACACAGAGATCAATTTCAGTACACACACACACTATTTGACTCCACTCTTCAACACCTTTCAACAATCAAACACACCCATATAACAGGCAGAGAAGTTCGAGATGACGCCGAGATCTAGTAGGCTCTGAGGATGGTGCGTGAAGCACTGAAACAGCTGTAAGCCGCACAAACTTACATAATTAACACGAGTAAGTCTGCTAGTTAATCAATTAATTACAAATATTAACTTAAAAATAATAATAAACATAATAAAGTAAAAAAGACAAATTGAATACATATACACAATCAGTATTAACTTTAAAATAATAATAATAATAATAATAATAATAATAATAATAATAATAATATATATATATATAATAAACAAGAGACTGAATACATAATCAAAAACAGGAAAATAATTCTAGTGTACAAGTATTAACTTAAAAAAGAATTAATACATAAATATATTATAAAGACTTTAAATTTGCTTGAGAAACAGATTTATTAAAATCTGTCTGAAAAAAACTGACTATTCAACAAATCTTCTATATGCAGAATTTAAATGACTTAGCATCAAAATAAAAATGTGACCAGTTGCAGGAACTGGGATCTCAAGTAGGATTTTTTTTTTTTTTTGGTGGTTTCAAAGAGGATGGAATAGAAATACTGAGCATTTAAAAAAATCGTGGTTCTAGGTGCTATAGTTTTTAATATACATACTAGGTTCAAAAAGTTCCCGGAATTTGCTAGCATCATAAAACAACGTACTTTATTCTACAGCATTCCCTTCAAAATAGTTGCCTTCCGCAACAACACACTTTTGCCAACGCGTGTAGAGTTCCTGGAAGCAGGCCTGGAAGCCATTTTGTGAAACCCGTCTTAGTGCTCTCGTCGCGTTTGCGATAACCTCTTCAGCATTGAATCTCCGTCCTTTCAGATGACTTTTCAGACGGGGAAACAGAAAGTAATCAGGTGGTGAGAGATCAGGAGAGTATGGTGGGTGATCCAAAGCAGTTATGTTGTGCCTGGCAAGAAAATTCTTTAAATAATTGCGCGATGAGCAGGTGCATTGTCAATAAAACCAGTTGTTTTCTACCCACTTTTCTGGACGTTTCCTTCTCAATTCCCAGAGGCGACGGAGGGTTTCTACGTACAATTCTTTCGTTACAGTACGACCTTCTGGAATGAACTCATGGTGCATGAGACCCTGAGAGTCGAAGAAAACTTCCAACATAACTTTGCTTTAAGTGTGCTTAAATGCGACAGGCTCATGTCAAGATTTACTGGCATGTCAAAGAACTCCTGCGGGACAAAATTCCGGCACATCCGGCGATGCTGATATAACCTCTGCAGTTGCGAGCGTCGTTAAATAAAACATAACATTTAAAATAACTTTGCCTTTGGAAGTGTCCCTAGGAAATTTTTGCTTCCGAGGAGATGTTTTCGATTTCCACTCAGATGACTGTCGTTTAGGGACTGGGTCGTACAAGTAGCACCAGTTTCATTTTGTTTAAGAAATCACCATCTTCATCAGCCATACTGATCATGTCCCCAGCAAAACACAGAACTTGATGTTTGTACTTTGCTCTGTGGACATAATTACAAAATGCGACGAACAAACAAAACACTATGATAAACAATTGCCTACAACTCAAAACCAATAATTGCCATTATCAGCAAACTTTAAGGAAATGACATCATGAATTTTGTATAATATCCTTGTTATATATTAATACGAAAAATGGTAGTAAAATTCCGGGAACTTTTTGAACCTAGTAGTATTACTTATTGCATGTTGATATTACATTATGTACTTCTCGAGAAAAATGCAATTGAAGTTTTCACTTGTTTTGCTTAGCAACTATAAGAAAGATTTATGTATTTAAGAAACACTGAGTAGCTATTATGAGTTATACATGAAATAAGAAGGTAAAATAACATTAACATTGCTTATTTATGTATTAGTATGTTGCAGATGTGTTTGATTGATAATTAATATAAAAGTAAATTTTTCTGCAAAATGAATTGAACGTAGAGTGAACATAAATTAATATGAAAAACAACACACACATTAAACATTAAGTTACACATACAGAAATAATAAAGAACTTAAAAAAAATAATTGAAACAATGTCTTCTAGCTGGCCATCAGATTTTTCATTTTCCACACCACTTTCTGTTTCACTTTCACTGTCACGTGATGCAAAATAATCATTATAAAGAGTTTGAAATTCGTCACTTAAACCTTCTATATTAATTTCTTTCTCCATGACATTAAATCAACGACAATAATTCCAACAGCTGATTATGGTTATGTTATAATCCCATGAATGACTTTGGGTCCCTTTTCTGCTGTCGGCATTCTGTCTGTAAAACTAATTCTGCACCACTCTATGTCAAATAATAAAACTACGTCCTAGTTTGGTATGTAAAGAAAGCCTACAGGTAGTGTAAGATGTCAAAACATATATACTGTAATAAATTGAAGCGTCGGCTGGAACAACGTTGTAAGTTACAAAATTTTCATTCGGCGTGTTTCCGTGTAATAATGTTGTATATCATGTTACTTTGCTATACTCCTTGGCTTGCAACTGTCCATCAATGCAGTACGTGAAATTTGCCCACCCAAAACTTTGCTACCCCCATAAGAACAACGTTGTACGCGTACACATTTTTTGTAGCTCCTGTAAATTTTACCAAATGTAACTTATAACGCTGTTCCAGCCGAAGCTTCAATTAATGAAATACATACACAAAAAACAGAAATAAATTCAATTTATTTTCATATAACTATCATACCATACATGCTGACACATTACATTGACAAAAACGAGCAATATACCAAATACAGACATAGGAATAGCGCCAGTTTTGGTCCAAGATTATATATTCATTCATTCATTCATTCATTTATTTAATTCGATAGATCTCACATGAGCAATGAAGCTTTAAGATGTGGAACAAGTCAAAATTTTACAATATTACAATTACAATTTTTACAAATTTTTATAGTTTTACAATTTAATAATTTTCTACAATTTTTACAATTTTGTGCAATTTTTTACAATATTTTGGCGAGATGTAGTGAGATGAGGTGAGGTCCGAGGATTCGCCAAAATATTACCCGGCATTTGCCTTTTGGTTGGGGTCATTGAAATATTTTCTTACCTTGGAAACACAACTGTTCATAAATTTAAACACAAAATTAAAAGACATTACTTACGACAATTTCATTGAATACTTACTTCTTAATAAATGATATCGGCCGGCACTGTTGATAGGGTCTCGACATAGCTCAGATGGTAAGAGCACTCAGCGCGCCAACCTCAGTGTCCTAGGTTCGATTCTCGGTGCCAGAACGAATTTTTCTGCATTAATAATTGTAACTTTCTCGCACTATGGACGGCACAACTTTGTTTGTAGCGCTGTTGCTAATTCTTTTGGTGCTTTAATCGTGTAGTCATTGGCGCTTGTGATAGCCTTTATAAACAATGGTTGGAGCAAATGTAATCCACTGGTCCAAGTGAGATGTGCACTGGATTGCAAAGAAAATGCCGAGTCGAAATTGCTATCGATTTGAAATATCGTGTTACGAGGATTTCGTTTACGAAACAATACAAATAGAGATATAGAAGGCATTGCATTCAATTTTCAGTTCTATATCTGTATTCACAATAAAATTTTATATTTATATTTATAATAAAATTGATACATTTTTGTTACTTCAATATGAAACTTAACTGGCAGTATATATCGACTGTAAGAATGACAACACAGTCTAATACAGTCGCGCAATTCATACGTATAAAATATACCAACATTTGAAAACTGGTGCGACAGTAGCGCTCTAGCGGCAGGCAAGTTAAGTGTGCAGACTACATATGATAACACATCAGAGAACGGGTTTTGCGTAATTTATTACATATTTTTATGCTATACAGTAAGTGTATATGGTTCTTATTAATTTTACTTTAGAATCCTAGAAGAATTTCACACGCAGTTAATCTACAAGTTTCAGAAGCTGGGAATAAACGTAATTCCTTCTGCTCCTTACAACTGAATCATGGCCCTGATCACGTATCATGGTTTGAAATAATATAATTGTTCGTACGTGGACGGTTAATTCAATTCATTCCTAAATTTATTTATGCATTATTGGAACTCTATATTTCCTGTAGAAGAGTCAAAATTAGTAGCTTCAAAATTGTAGGGCATATCTCGTAGGATATATTGTTGAACAAATAATCTACGGTTTTGTTCCTTAAATCTGATCTTCTAAGATTTATCAGCCATTTTATACTCCTGAAAGAACAAACAAAATACAAGATAAGATGGACAAGTAACGACAAATAACCTGTGTTACTTTAAATAAAAATATACGCCGATTGTACATGTATTTCCGTATGTATTTAAACTATCCTTCCTGACATACAAATAGGTAACTGATAACTAATAAATGTTTAATTGAACACAATACGTAGGCTACCTGCAATGTGGATTATTGGTTATGACTGAGTTATGATTTTTAAGTATACAGTTACCTCTCTTGGTCTTTAGGGAATCTGAAGAACGACAAATTCGGAGATTTAAATTTGTTGTTACTGCAATTTACAGCACTGCATACATTGCCTTTATTCCGATGCATGATTAAAACTTTATTATAACATCTCGCATCCCTTAAAAGCGCGTGCTGACTGTATCAACCCTATGACCTGTGCCTTGCCTGCCGCTTGGGCGCTAGTGTTGCGAATGTTGGCAAAAAAGTGTTGAAGTTGCACGACTGTATGTATTAAGGTACGGTTACACGTCACTACTTTTGCTGCGCAACTTTTGTACTGCGGCTGCAAAAGTTGCGTGTCGTGTTCACACGTAAGCCAAAAGAGCGCGCTGCTGCTACTTTTCCTGAACCCGTGCTGCAAAAGTTGCAACTGAAGGTTGCGAGTCTGTTCACACACAAGGCGCTACTTTTGCAGCCGCAGTCATGCTGCAGATTTCCATCTCCGTGTTGACTTCTCAATATACATTTTGTGGTTATGTTCGCATTATTAAGAAACTCATGCGAAAGCTTTCTTATCTATTATTTGCTTTTCTGTCCTAACTAGTATTCAGAAATTGGCATTATTTTTATTAAAGCTTTTAAAAACGCCTTTATACTTAAATGATAACCAACAGCATATTCACGTAATCAATGTTGGCAACCCTCCTGTTTGGAACTACGCTACGAAAATTAAAAAAGTGAATTATATCGTCAGCAATTATGCTCAGACTGTGTTGTGCATTTAATAACTGTTACAAATAATTTATTTTCATCAAATTTAACATTAAAATACATCCAAACAATAAAAGTATCATTGGCACATTTGGGTGGCAAACTGGTCGCAACCGCAGCAAAAGTTTCAACAAAACCGATATCAAAATGCTGCGGCTGCAACCCTGAGAACCCTGTTCACACGTCGCTACTTTTAAGTTGCGCGCAGCATGGAAAAGTAGCGGGCAGCAGGTTCGGCAGCCGCTACTTTTCGGGTTGCACCGTTGTTCACACGTCGCAGTACGAGAGTTGCGCAGTTTTTTGTACTGCAGCGATGCAAAAGTAGCGACGTGTGACCGTACCTTTAGACTGTGATAACAGCATCCATTGATAATAAGGAAGGCTGTGGAATACCATATGAACTGCAGTTTCACTATTTTCGTATAGTATTTTTAGTAATGATGTAAAATCTATATATATATATATATATAATTCGAACTGGTAATGGAAATTACGGGAAAACGGCTGAACGGATTTTAATAAATGGCCCCTCATTTTGAAGCTTGGAACCCAAAGTTTTTCGAAAAGTAGTAGTTTTCAGTGAAATGTCAATTTTCCTACATAATTTTCCTATTTTCCAAAATCCATCTGTTGTCACTTTTGAATCTAATTTTATTGAATCACGACTTGATTGAATTTCAGAACAAAACACACACTACAATAAACAATAGGCTATTACACGAAGGCCATGACCTGCAGGATTGCCGACATATTTAGAGCTCAATTCAATTTGTTATTAAAAACTGATTCTGCAGTGTATAATTTTCTGAGTACAGCTGTGTATTGGATATTCAAATCTACGAAACTTGAGGTGGTTTGATGACATTGTTACCATTAGAAATTAAATATTAATATCATGATGCGTCTATTTTTCATTAATTATACATCATATTGATGCTATATTGATGACATGAAAGTGAAACGTTTTGAGGTTATGTAAGTAAATGTAGAGAATATCTTAATTTAGATCTTCATTTCTATAATTTACTGAGTGGTTGCTATATATAACTACAAAACTTAAGTAAGATAATAATATTGTTATTAAAAATCAAATATTTTTATACTTATTAACCCAGTGGGGTTGGGTCTTTTCCATATACTTAATGGCGGTGTAGTGTAGATATTGATATGTGTCATTGTCTTCAGTATTGGCTCGAGAGAGCGCAAAAATTACAGTTCCTAAGGAAAGATCAAAAGGTATTACTTACTGATAAAATAAGAGGCCTAGAAAATTTTGTAGTCTCCAGATCATTTCAGCAAGATCTCTTAGTAGGATAAAATGATTTTACGCTCTACATTTCAAGTTATACATGCAGCAGCTATACGAAAATGCTATTGTTCGAAAGCTTAGCAAACCTGACATTTTTTTAACTTTTGCCTACAATCCACAATGACCTGAAATAGCTACTGCTATCGTCCTGACATTGATACTTGCGTTTTCGCGTTGAAACTCAAAAACTGAAGTTGAATAGGTTTAAGAAAAAGTATTTGGCCTAAAAAAATCCATTCAGAGGGAGTATGTTTCATTATTATGGAAGCAAATAACTATAAAAAAGACAAGTATTCTTCATTGAAAATAAATCTGAAAAATTTTTATTTGAACGTCTAACGAACTTAGTTTGCAGCAGCATTTGCTGCACAAGCCACTAGTAAAAGTATATGACTAATTTAAAATCAATTAACATAAAATAATAACGTGAACATGTTATAAAAGTCTTCTTTACATGTTTTTAAACTGATATCAGGAAAATAGCTTTCCACCTAAAGTCCTCGGAAAACGATATAATTTCGTATCGGCATTTCTTTTGCAGCCCAATGTACAAACATATTAGATCTGATATCTCAACATACTCCTATTTAGCCCATTCGGCCATTCCCTAAAACTAAACTGATAACAAGCGGACTGACAATTATCTATCCCTAAAGGCCCATTCACAATGAAAATTAAACATAACCGTAACATAAACACAGAAGTTTGCGGCCAGGCTACCAAATGGGATCATTCACAATGATTCACATAAGCATTGACATAAACATTACCGTAAGACGTTAACATGAAAGTTCGCGAACTCCAAACTTTCATGCTTATGCTTACGTGATTTTCAAACAGAACACAATCGTGGAGCGCTGAAGTATACGACAGAATATGAGGAAATGGCGTCGTTGTTATGTTTCCATGGTTACCAAGTATGTTTGCTGTTATGTTTATGTTCCCATCGTGAAAAGATAGTATGACTTCTTGATTTTAACGTAACGTTTATATTCTTAAGTTAACGCTTACGTTATGTTTAATTTTCATTCTGAATGAGCCTTAAGACATAGTCGCGAACCCAGACTTGAGTTGAACACAAAGGGAAGAAGTAGAAAGAGAGAACATTGGTGGAAGTGCATTATGAACTATATAACAGGAGAAAACCAGAAACTCTGCAACACAACCGATTCATCCAGCGTAAATTTAATTGTATCTGTCGGGAATCGAGCACCTGATCCACTAATAAAAACCTGCCAGGTGATTCAGTCCCACATCGCTCGACTGTAGGTAAATTATATTCCCTCTAGGATTAGCAGCAGTTTGCAACAAACAAGCTCAATTTGAATTAATGATAACTATAAATTAGCACAGAATTTATAGGTTTTTATGCTGGCTGATTCATCCATTGTTAATAGCACATCAAAGATTCCGTTTAAAATTTAAAGGATTATGAAACATTGATGAATTCTGCATCGCTGTAGAAAAGAAGTGAAAAATTTCAGATAATTAAAATCTACTCTGCCGAGCAGCAGCTAGCCTTTATATAATTTCGAAAAAGGGAGTCCAATTAGCTGTCTTTGTGATAAGGTAGGGCCACAGTAATAGCTTGCTCAAGGGCTTGTGACAAATATTGGAATTTTTGCGTTGTCCCTGTTGCGCTGACGTATCGAGGTCACCTCAGAGTGCGAACTGAGTTCTCGGAACACGAAACAATATTAACACAGTTTTCAGTTTACCCTCATCTGTTACAAAAAGCCATTAAAGTGAACATTTAATAGTAAAAATATATTTTTTACTATTACGTCATTGCAGAAGTTTAGTGAATGTCCGCAGCACAAAATGAACAGACATAACAATGTGACTCGGGCAATAAAATATGTTAGTGCATTTTCTGTACAGTACAGAGTAGAAACCAAAGGTCTGCATCGGACGTTTTCGCTCGAGCGCCAAGTAGTTCATAGCATAATCCGATAGGTAGCGCACATGCATGATGGGTAAAATTGTCACGAGCGATAAATCCTCGAACGGTATAAGCCGAGCGTTGGACATTTATTCTTGTTACAGTGATGAACTGTGTAGTAACATCATAGATGTTTATCATTTCAAAACTTTGCAGTGTTTAACTAACCTCTCCATAGTACAACTACAAAAATTGCTTTAAAATGTAATATAAATGTTGTAGGTAAATGTTTTTCTTTTTTTCCAAACAGGAGTGATTTTGTTTTTGCCACATCTGATAGATGTTATTGGATGTAAATGTAATTATTATAAACGGAGAACACAATCACGATAATGCAAGAACTGTATCAAGTTTTCTAGTAGTAGTAGTAGTAATAATAATAATAATAATAATAATAATAATAATAATAATAATAATAATAATAATCTCTAATAATTAGTGTATCAATCTTTGCGTCTGTAACAGTTGTGTAGCATGATTATTCGTTTTATTATATTTTCTGTGACGTTATCTCTGTACTAATATTGTTATTAATCTACTGCTATATCAATAATATTTTGTAAAACGTTACTACATTGTCGCAGTATATAGGCGGAACACTATGTATGGACCTATCATATTATATATGTGGTAAATCAAATATTGAATAATTATTAATTCGCAATAACAACTGTATATCGAAGTTTTTCATACTATTTTATTTATAACTTCATGTTCCTGTTTTGGTACGTTCCATTGACTGTTCCATTAGATGTTTGTCATAAATGCAGAAAATAAAGCCTTATTTTTACCGTGTGAGCAAAACATATGTGTATCTTATCTGTCGCCTTCCATACAAGATAAGACATGTCGGTGAGATGACCTTGTACTGTGCTTCTATTTATTACGAGCGTATCACGACCGATCTTATCTCGCTCGAGGGTGCGACATTCGACCGAGTTCAAGCGAGCGATTTAACTCCAATGCAGCACTCTGGTGGAAGGTAACCTTCTACAATCCTTCACAAACATAACAAATCATGTCATTTGGGAACGTTTTGTCAGATAATATTTTTTCATACGACCCATAATTTTTGTAATATTTCCAGAAAACGAATGTTGCAATGTTGCAGGCAGTAGCAGTATTTACGTCGCGAGATCATTGCATCCCAGCATAATGAATGCCGCTCCAGTCATCTACTTGGCAGAGGTTTTGAGTGAATGTACACACATACCGTTTTGTAAACAAAAACATCTGTTGAGAATGCAGACAAATCAAAGTTTATGTAATCGTTATATGTTAATTACTTGAACTATGTTATTCGTTATCCTTGATGAAACGTTCGTTATTGTATCGTTTCAGCACCAAATTTAGTACGAAGAAACACGTAGTTTCCGTTACATTTTAAGGCAATTTCATCAATAATACAGTAGAATAAAAATTATACATAAAAGAAAATTAATCCTTTAAATAGACAACAGTATTACTTTACATTGAGTATCACACAGTTGATGTCACTCCAACTCAATTACAATACAATGTAAATAATTGATTAAATGGTGATCTTACTCGTGTTAATTGTTGTAAGCATGTGTGGCTTACAGCTGTTTCGGTGTTATTCAGAGCCTACTAGATCTCGGCGCTATCTCAGCTCCGCTGCCTGTTGTGTGGGTGCGTTCGTGTGATGAAGAGTTGTGTCAAATAGTGTGTGTGTTCTGAAATTGATCTGTGTGTTGAGAATTTGATTAGGGTGTGTTTTAGTGTGTCTGTATATTTCACCCACACAACAGGCAGCGAAGTTGAGATAGCGCCGAGATCTAGTAGGCTCTGAGGATGGTGTCAAGTAACACCGAAACAGCTGTGAGCCACACATGCTTACATAATTAACACGAGTAAGATCGCCATTTAATGAATTATTTATATTAAAATATTAAAAATAGTGTACGAAAGATTCAACGTGGACAATACAATGTTTGGAAGAAATAAACAACTTTGAAACTAAATGAAAATGATACACATTAATGTGGGGTACACTGTTAAATTTTGTAAACCATTCTCTACACTATCTTTTAAAGGTATTGTTAAAAGTGTCCATCAGTTGCGTGTCTACAACTTTCACAACCCTGATCCAGTTATCTGTCACGGTATAAATGCGAGCAGCTGCAGCGGCATTGTGACCAGTTTCGCCATAAATTAATAAAAACGGTATGCCCAGATACTCAGTTTCGACTTGAAAACTGTGGTATCTCGCGTTCGAAGAATAACCCCTAATTAATTAATTATATCACTTACGGTTCATCCTATATAATAGTGATGTCGAAATGAGTCCAAGGTCCAACGCCGGAAGTTGCCAGCTTGAATTGGTTGAGGAAAACTTTGGAAAAAATATATATTTTTTTATTCTTCAAAATTCGAAATTTATTACAAATCTCATAGTAAATAGTCTACATATTACAATTTATTGTATAAATACAATGTAACTGGGTCACACCCGAAAAGGAAGATGCTTGAGGTCGGGTGTCACCAATAATGAAAACTGGATAGATGAAAAAATAATAATAAATAAAATAATAATAGTAATAATAATAATAATAATAATAATAATAATAATAATAATAATAATCTGATTAAAACTGTTAAATGTAATTACACATAGAGTTTAAAAAGAATGAGAAAAAAACAAAAACAAACAAACAAAACAGTACCATAGCCTATACATGAACATACTAAGTTAAGATTACAACATTGTTAAAGTGACAGAAAAAAAATAAATAAAGAATAAGAATTTACATGATTATAATTTTAAAAACAGTTCAAGCACTTGTTTTTTGAATAATGTATTGTTTAATAATTTTAGTTTAGGATTCCTCTTTATAAAATCATTATATAATCTTGGACCGTAATTAGAACTGTGCCTTAGACCTGCTTCAGTCTTACATTTAGGTTCAATGAAGGGGAGCGAAATATTGTATCTTCTTGTCTTGTGGCCATGATCGGATGATATGAATTTAGCGGGATGAAGCTACAGGAGAATGGAGAAAGTTACACAACACAGAACTGCACGCATTGTATTCTTCACCTAACATAATTAGGAACTTAAAATCCAGACGTTTGAGATGGGCAGGGCATGTAGCACGTATTGGCGAATCCAGAAATGTATATAGAGTGTTAGTTGGGAGACCGGAGGGAAAAATACCTTTAGGGAGGCCGAGACGAAGATGGGAGGATAATATTAAAATCGATTTGAGGGAGGTGAGGTGTGATGATAGAGACTGGATTAATCTTGCACAGGATAGGGACCGTGGCGGGCTTATGTGAGGGCGGCAATGAACCTTCGGGTTCCTTAAAAGCCATTTGTAAGTAAGTAAGTTTATAGTAGTGATTCAAAATAGTGTACATATAAATTTGCTTGATATTTAAAACATTAAATTCTTTATATATGAGATGAGTTCGATGATCAAGTTTTCTTCTTAAACATATTTTAATAATTCTTTTATGTAGTAATATTAATGGACGAATGATAGTCTGTGATAATCCACCCCATCCTATAATTCCATACTGTCTGTTATTTAATAACCCTGTTCCTCAGGGTATGAGTTTTCAGTGGCGTGCAGTAATAGAAATAGAGGTTCTAAATGTAGTTAAAAAATGAAAAACTCCAATAGTATGGATATTTATGGTATAAGTACAGACGTGGACAAATTATTAGCAAAATTGGAGATTTTTATTATATATTTTTACAAAATATGATTCTTCAATTTAGACTACAGTTGACATCTTTGCGTATTTCCAAATTATTAGAAAAATTTAAGATTTGTATTGTATGTTTTTAGAAAATTTGACTCTTCAATTTAGACTACAATTGATATTTTTGCATATTTACAAATTATTAGCAAAAGAGAAGATTTTTTTGTACATTTTTACAAAATTCGACTCTTCAATTTGGATTACAGGTGACATTTTGGATATTTCCAAATTATTAGCAAAACTGAAGATTTTATTATATATTTTTACAAAATTTGACTCTTCACTTTAGACTGCAGTTGACATTTTGCATATTTACAAATTATAGCAAAATTGAATATTTTATTATATTTTTTTTACAAAATTTGACTCTTCAATTTAGAATAGCCTACATTTGACATTTTTGCATATTTCTATCTACTGTAATGATAGAAATATGCAAAATTGTCGACTGGGGTCTAAATTGAAAAGTCAAATTTTGTAAACAGAATTATCATAAAATCGTCAATTTTGTTAATAATTTGTCCACGTCTGTAATACTTTAGTAAAAAATATAATAAATCATATACTTTTGCCATTTACTGTTTGCATTAACAGATGTTTAAAAGATGGAATTTTTCCTCAGAAATTTAAATTAGCAAAACCTGTCCCTATTTATAAGAAAGGTGAAAGAAATTATGCTGGAAATTATAGACCAATTGCTATTTTACCCATTTTTGGTAAAATACTAGAAAGTGTTCTACTCTTACAGTTGAGAGAATATTTTGAACTACATGACATTATTCCTTCACAATTTGGGTTCTGTCCAGGTAAAACTACTCAGGATGCAATTGATGAATTATTGAGAACTATATATACATCCTTTGAAAATAGAAATTATACATATGCTATATTTAATGATTTAAGTAAGGCATTTGATTCCATTCCGTATGATGTATTGTTAATGAAACTTGCATACTATGGCATAAGGGGGATAGAATAAACATTTTTCCGTTCATATTTGCTTGGACGTTCCCATATTGTTGATGTAAATGGAAAAAGAATTGCTGTAGCTCCAATTAAGTGTGGTGTTCCTCAGGGCTCTATTCTTGGTCCATTCCTGTTTCTTATTATGATAAATGACTTGCCATACAATGTGTCGGCTAAAACTATAATGTATGCTGACGATACAACTTTTGTTATCACACATAATAATACTGCTGAGTTAGATTTTATGAGGCAAGCTGTATTTGCTGAAATAAGAAAGTGGTTTTCAATTAATGGATTTATTGTTAATGATGAAAAACTCATGTGTTAACGCTAAGTTTGAAACAAACCCAAAATAATGTGATAAATGAATCTGTAAAGATGCTGGGTATGTATCTGGATCCTAAACTAAGGTGGAACAGCCATATCAGTCATGTATGTAAAAGAATTTCTAGAGTAATTTATATCTTGAGAAGTATCATGTACAAGATTCCCAAACATTATTTAAAACAAGTTTACTATGCACTATTTGAAAGTGTTATTAGATATGGATTACTTTTATATGGAAATAGTTCTGATCTTCCAAACATTCTGTTACTGCAGAAAAAGGCAGTTCGTATTTTAACAATGTCACCACCCAGACTATCATGTAGATCTCTTTTCAAAAATGAAGAGATTATGACAATCTACAATCTATATATTTTCGAACTTTCAATGTATGTAAACAAGAATATTACTAATTATACAAGTATAGCTGATCTCCATCGCTATGAAACCAGAAATAATGATCAATTAAACGTACCACATGTCAGGTTGCAAAAAACACAATCAAGCTATGTAATTACTGCAATAAAAGTATATAATAAGATACCAACAAATATAAAGGCACTTAATGAAACACAATTTAAACTTCAGCTTAAGAGATGGCTACAAAATAATCCCTTTTATAGTATGAATGAATTTTTTGAAAATGATATAGTATTTTAGTTAAATTTTATTATTTTTTACTCTTTTAATATTTTAAATATTGACATATTATTTTTTATATTAATACATTGACGAGGCCTCTTGTATTCTTGTACTTTCAGGCAAATAAAGAATATGAATTATAGACTGAACTAGGGCTAAAAGTGCTGTACCATATCTACTTTTCATTAACACTTTCAGACTATACATGTTTTCCGGAATTCAGAATCTTTATGTCGTCTAAAGTGTCTGTGCTGAAGTACTTCAAAATTTTTAAATAACATATATAGAAAAGTCAAACTTCAATAACGCTGAACCATTTTAATCAGCATGATTGTAGCTATGACTGAGGTACGTAGGAATAAGGGCTGCGCTTCGGAAGTTGTTTAAAATTAGACTAGCTGTCTGGATAGAGGGACTGCAACTATCGAAGTTGGCTACAGAAAAGTGCCGTCTAATTGCGACAAGAAATCGTTATCACGAAGACTACAATAAGTAGTAATTCAGTTCCGTGTAGCCAATGATATTGCAGTGTACAGAACGTCTTGATGAATTAACATGTAGATGGAATAAGGAAATGTAGTAATGCAATGAACACCTAAATAGTTTTCTTTATTTGCACATGGAAATCAAGTTCTCTAATCCAGAATGTCAGATTTACAAATTACAATAATCCTATTTATTAGATAAATTTAACTTACATTCCACAATTTCCCGAACAAACATTAAACAAGTCTTCAAGGCGTAACTGTTTCCATTGCAATTTGATCGGACAAATATTTATTTATTTATTTATTTGTTTATTTATTTATTTGTCGTTGGGGACTTTACTGCTGTTAATTTCCCTTGCATAGGTCTCCTGTTATTCCAGAGAATGGATCGTTTTTTCTCGTTATATCTTATTGAGTAGCTAGGCAACGATAGAAAACAATAGATGTGAAAAAAATTAATGAGTTGTGTAAACAATTGAATACATTTGAAATTTTAAGAGGACACTATGGTGAAATAATGGTGAAAAATTAAAAATTTATTATGACTCTCTATTTAGACCGAGCTCAAAAAGCTAATTAATTCATATTTCCAATACTATTTTGAAGCTTTTGAGCTAATAGAAACTAAAAATTTGTGAAAATTGTGACGCAAGGAGCTTTTCTAGTGGTCAATATAAAATATATTGAATAAATATCATTCCAAAACTATTAGCCCTAATGGCATCAAATTTTGTACAGGTGATAGTCTTGCAGGTATGTCTATGTAGTTTAAAATTCATAAATTTTGGACGAAAATTATAGAAGATTTAAAACTCACATAAGTGTCCCCTTAAAGGGATTGAAAGAGGGATAAAACCTAAAATGCAATTAAAATGGTTTTGAACTTTTCCCTGAATACCTAAATTTACGCTTTTCTTTTAATTAAATTTAATTACTTACACTGGAAAGTCTTCCCATATGTGGCTACATATAGATTATGGCATTGTTCGAGAATAACCCTGCATATTTTATTTTTAAATTATAAGAGGTGTATATATCTAATACCTACTCACTTCACTTGCTTGACTCGGGTTCCGCATATTGCGGACAGATTGTGACCCATCTTCAACTTGCACACCACTTCGGCGGGTCACGCTATGCATGTTGTGTATGTGTGAAGAGTTGTGTCGTGTACTAGAGTGAATGTATGTGTAAATGTTCGTGTAAATGTAGTGTAAGGTATGGGGTAAGGATGATGATGAAGGTGAAGAAGGGAGAAGGGGAAACTTGGTACCGGCACGTAGCCTACTCCTGTCGAATATCATCAAGGGGACGCCGGGACATCCGACGGACGAATCACTATCGACAGTGACATATGCCTTCTCTTCATATGCACTGCGGAGAGATTTGGGGTTTAACCCAGGCATATTTCTGACCCCGCCAGGAATCGAACTCTGGCCGGCTAGTCTGAAGCCTTAAATTACGTCAAAGAAAATTCACATATGTTGACACATAGGAATAGTGTTCATATATATAACACCAGAAACCGTGACCTTTTTGACATACCTAAATGTAGACAAACTAAACCAATGAATAATTATTTTATTATGTCTTTAAAAATAGCAAATAAATTTCCGAGATATATTTTTAATCTGGAAAGGAAGTCTTTTAACAGGCTTGTCTCTGGTTGGTTAATCAACAAACCATTTTATGAAATTAATGAGTTTTTAATGTCAACGTTGTTGAGAGTTTTTGAATTAATTTTATTGTTTTGTTGTTTACTTTTTATTACTGACTATGTCAACTGCACAATTTTATGTGCTCTAACTGTATAACACTGAATATACATAGAATATATAAAAATTTATATTTAAATATCCTAATCTTGTCAATTCTAATAGTTCTAGTATTAAATTTAAAAAGTTATGTATGGATTTTATAAAAATTGAAAAATTTAAAATTTAAAATTATATACTATAATTGCAAATTGTATTGCATAATTATTAATTATAATTGTATTGTATAATTATTAATTTCAATTCAGGAATCCGCCCCTGAGCACGAGTTCTACTCTTTCAGGGGCGAGCTAAAGTTTCTCTGTATATTTTATAATTTATGTTACCATTATTAGCAAAATAATAAATAAATTACTTACTTACTTACTTACAAATGGCTTTTAAGGAACCCGAAGGTTCATTGACCGCCCTCACATAAGCCCGCCATCGGTCCCTATCCTGTGCAAGATTAATCCAGTCTCTATCATCATATCCCACCTCCCTCAAATCCATTTTAATATTATCCTCCCATCTACGTCTCGGCATCCCTAAAGGTCTTTTTCCTCCGGTCTCCCAACTAACACTCTATATTCATTTCTGGTTTCGCCCATACGTGCTACATGCCCTGCCCATCTCAAACGTCTGGATTTAATGTTCCTAATTATGTCAGGTGAAGAATACAATGCGTGCAGTTCTGCGTTGTGTAACTTTCTCCATTCTCCTGGAACTTCATCCCGCTTAGCCCCAAATCTTTTCCTAAGCACCTTATTCTCAAACACCCTTAACCTATGTTCCTTTCTCAGAGTGAGAGTCCAAGTTTCACAACCATACAGAACAACCGGTAATATAACTGTTTTATAAATTCTAACTTTCAGATTTTTGGACAGCAGACTGGATGACAAAAGCTTCTCAACCGAATAATAACACGCATTTCCCATATTTATTCTGCGTTTAATTTCCTCCGAGTGTCATTTATAATTGTTACTGTTGCTCCAAGATATTTGAATTTTTCCACCTCTTCGAAGGATCTATTCCGAGACTTATTGTAGGGATTCGTAACAAGCTGTTTTTTACGGTGATGGGTTGGTAGCCCTTCGCCCAACCCCCAAGCTGGAGGACCACCCCTTATCGGTTGTCCACGACTGCTTATTCAATATATTCGCAGCTACCCTCCATATCTGGAGGCCTACTCCTCTATCCGCAACCTGAGGACGCGCCATGCCGTGGTGATAGGGACCCACAATACATGGATAATAAATAAATAAATAAATAAATAAATAAATAAATAAATAAATAAAATAAATAAGTACTGAATATACGGACCGCTACCACAGAGCTAACTCGGCTGACATGAAGTAAAGGTATGCTTGTCATATTAAGGTTTCAATCAGGCATTGACCAATTAAGAACAAAAAATGATCTAGATTCCAAGCTTTGAGTTTTGATTGCATCACACGAAATCTTTCTTCTTGAAACTTACATCTTGAGTATAAAAGAAAAATGACTATTAATAAATCTAACATCCTGTGTACAGTTTCTCTGTCTTCTACTTGTTTGAAATAGTTTTTACTCTGCCTCCTACACACGAGAAAAAAATTGATTTAGCGTTGTAGTTGTTCTTTGCTAGGTTTGAAGAGAAGCAGTGTGGGAGTTGTGTGATATGGTGACATTCAGACCAATTTTTCAATAAGATGGCTATCTGCCCCACTTAAATAGCGTCATTCTATTCGACTTATCGTGTAGACCTTGCGAGACCAACTTCGGAAGTCACAAGAACAAGGGGAAAGTTTCTTCGTAGTTCATACAACTCGTTTGAGGTTTTTCACATTCGAACTGGAGTTAGCCGTGAAGGCAGGCTGCCCTGTTTATCAATCGTCCGGTGTAACAAATGTCACGAGACGAAGGCGAGTTGGCTGCTTCACCATTAATTTTGTGAAGAACGACGACGGAGACAAGGTCGTTAAAATTAACAGATGCTCCTTAACCTACACTTCAGCTTCTCCTTCCTTCCTTCCTTCCTTCCTTATTTGATTCTTACGTTCCTTTTCTCTATATTTCTCACCTATGTTTGTTCTCTGCTTTCTTATTTTCCTCTTCGCTCTTCCATTTAAACTTTCTTTCTAAGTTTCTACTCTCCCTTACATCCCCTTTCCATTATCCCTTATATTTTCTTTCCATTCTCCCTTAAATCTTTCTCCATTCTCCCTAACAACCTCTTTCCATTATCCTTGTATTCTCTTTCCATTCTCCCTTCTTACATCCTCTTTCCATTATCCCTTATATTCTCTTTCCATTCTCCCTTAAATCTTTCTCCATTCTCCCTTACATCCTCTTTCCATTATCCCTAATATTCTCTTTCCATTTCCCCTAAAATCTTTCTCCATTCTCCCTTACATCCTCTTTCCATTATCCCTTATATTCTCTTTCCATTCTCCCTTAAATCTTTCTCCATTCTCCCTTACATCCCTTTTTTATTCTCCCTTTTATCCTCTTTCCATTAACAAGCTAATGTCCAGTGCAAATAATTCATTATACTAAAAAGTTCAACACATATCATCTAGGTAACAAAATTGGCATGCTGTAAAGTCCATAACAAATTAATCCAAAGAACGAAATGGTTCAATGTGTGTTTTGTCCAGAAAAACGTATTGCCAAATTAAGTGAAGGTGTCCACACCTGTGGAGTAACAGTCAGCGCGTCTGGCCGCGAAACCAGGTGGCCCGGGTTCGAATCCCGGTCGGGGCGAGTTACCTGGTTGAGGTTTTTCCCGGGTTTTCCTCAACCCCATACGAGAAAATGCTGGGTAACTTTCGGTGCTGGACCCCGGACTCATTTCACCGGCATTATCACCTTCATTTCACTCAGACGCTAAATAGCTTGAGATGTTGATACAGCGTCGTAAAATAACCCAATAAAAAAATAAGTGAAGGTCAATGGAAAATTAGGCCCAATAGAAATGCGGTACAAAATACGGATCCGTTCAAGCTGTTATAATAGACAGTTTTCGCACCCTCGTCTCCTGCTATGTTAACGTCAGTAGTGACGTATTTAGTGACGTATGTTCACGTTCGTAAAACTTCGGAAAGAATCGTAGGGGATCGGTGCACGTGTTTCTTTAATAGAAGGCTATTATACGATACTTCACGCTCCGTTAAAGATTTAACATGTCGTAGCTTCTATAATACAGCGTATTCCGAATATCACCGGACCGGTGGACATCAATGACGTCACGCTGCAGCGAATTATAGTCCCGTCGCTCTAATTTCCGGCAGCCAATCACGTTGCCGGTCGGCTACAATTAAACGTGTGCGTCTTGTGATTCGCTGATGCATTTCCTAAGGCTCGATAAATACTTAATATAATCGCCCGCCATTTTGGGTCTTTCGTTGGGTTCGCAGAAAGCACACGAGAAGACGTTATTTGCCGCTCAATTATTTGCTGAATTACAGTGCGTTTGATTTATTATCATAGGAGGTACGACATGATAATGTTTAACAGTGCGGCAAATAGATCCCTCGTCTGGTAGTTCGGCAACGAAAGAACAAAAATGGCGAACGATACTATTTACTTAGACTTTATAGAGCCTTGACTTCCTAAGACGTAAGGAAAGAGGAGGAGTCACGCCGGGAATAACAGCGTCGAAACTATAGGAACAAAATTGCTGGAATGTTGAATGGCTAACATGGCGGCTGTACAAGTTGTTGTCTGTGCTACGCTAGCAAGATTTTGCGAAATTTCCGTACTGTCATCTCGTTCAAAGAAAAAAAAAAAGAGATCATAAACAATTTATTTGTTGAACCGGTAGTAATAACTGGTCCGTTGACATGTTCGCTCATAAGCCATTAACATATTGTTTTTACGTTGTGCTCATTACAAACAATACAGCAGAACACACCGCCATGACACAACAGTGCACGATGACATTCGTCTGGTAACTCCCGCCCTATACAAGAACCAATCAGATTCACTGATGGCGGCTGATAGAGACTGCCACCACCTCTGCAAGCTGATGGCACCGGTGCGACACCGGTGGAGCATCAGTGACTCCAGCGGTGAAATTCGGAACACCGTGATGCCGTCAGATTGCTCAGCGCTGAGATTCGGAATACGCTCGTAGTCGGTTAATAGCACTGTAATTTTTAGTTGATAGCTCAATGTCTAAGCAAAGTATAGGTAAAGATCCGAAATGAAAACCATGAGACAAATATTAACTTCGATGTGATCTGTTGTTTCTCGTGCACAGTGCCTCTTCATTCCTCCTCATCTTTTCCCTCATATTATTTCTTTTCGTTCTCTTTGGCTCCCTTTTCTTCCTGTTAGTTCCATCATTTCTTCACTCTGCTCTGATTCATGCTTCCACAGTCCACAACTCGCCCATCCAGTACGATATTTCAAGCGGACTATAGTTTCCGGAAGCTTGTAATTTCAAAACATTGCTTCTCCTCCTGTCTCTCTTACATGCAGTTATGTACTTCCGGTGAAATTTACGTCACGATATTTTCGATGCCAGCAAGCTGAG
This sequence comes from Periplaneta americana, assembly GCA_025594305.2. Taxonomy (NCBI): domain Eukaryota; kingdom Metazoa; phylum Arthropoda; class Insecta; order Blattodea; family Blattidae; genus Periplaneta; species Periplaneta americana. The sequence continues at coordinate 104,825,359 of JAJSOF020000027.1, forward strand.
AACTCCTGAACACTGAAAAGGGCTTTAAAATCCCTTCCTAAGTGAAGTCTTCAAAATACGTCAGCTTTTAATTTATGTCTCTTACTGGAACTCGGTGCATTTCTACTTGGAAGGGAGTCAAGTGTATTCTCCTTTGTGTTCAGCTATCGCTGTGTGATATTTCTCTGCTGTCGAAACGAGGCGGGACACCGCGCATGAGCGGCGCGATAAGTCTGATATCGCAGAGCCTCGGTTCTGTTCCAATCAGATTTGGCAACGAGACAGAATGCCTGAAAATAAGTGCGAGATAATTTAGAATAATTCGGGTGCCTGGTATAAAATTTAATAGGGGAACAAGGCAATGGATAGAGAAGATGTTAAGCTAGATTTCAAGCGTTCTCTATGGTATTTATTCTTTGTCTCTAGTAGCAGAGCTTCACAATCGTGCATAGTGGACACCAGAAACCTCGAATGTATTGAGAATTTGTAAAAACGTATTTTTGTCACGACGTATTACCTACCTCTGTTTTCATTCCATAATTGTTACATTATCGTCATGCATCAGAAAAATAAATAAATAAATAATCAATAAAAATATATAAATGCATAAATAAATAAATAAATAAACAAACAAATGAGTAATTGAATGAGTGAATGAATGGCCTACTGAAGGATTCACTGGAAGGAATGCTGAACGGAGAAGAGATCGGGGCAGAAGACGATATCAGATGACAGATGACATTAAGATATATGAATGATATGAGGAGACAAAGAGGAAGGTAGAAAATAGGAAAGACTGTAGAATGCTGGGTTTGTAGTGAAAGACCTACCCTTGGGCAAAACGCTATTAATGAATGAATGGATGCATGAATGAATAAATAAATGAATGGAGGCTTGAATGAATTGATTAATTAATTATTGCATGAATGAATAAATGAATGGATACATAAATGAATAAGTGAATGGATGCATGAATGAATAAATGAATGGATGCATGAATGAATAAATGAATGGATACATGAATGAATAAGTGATTGGATACATGAATGAATAAATGAATGGATACATGAATGAATGCATGAATGAATGAATTAATTAATTGATGCATAAATTAATAAATGAATGGATACATGAATGAATACATGAATGAATAAATGAATGGATGCATGAATGAATAAATGAATGGATGCATGAATGAATAAATGAATGGATGCATGAATGAATAAATGAATGGATGTATGAATGGATGCATGAATGAATAAATGGATGCATGAATGAATAAATGAATGGATGCATGAATGAATAAATGAATGGATATATGAATGAATAAATGAATGGATACATGACTGAATAAATGAATGGATACATGACTGAATAAATGAATGGATACATGAATGAATGCATGAATGAATAAATGAATGGATGCATGAATGAATAAATGAATGGATGCATGAATGAATAAATTAATGGATGCATGAATGAATAAATTAATGGATGCATGAATGAATGCATGAATGAATGAATTAATTGATGCATGAATGAATAAATGAATGGAAACATGAATGAATAAATAAATGGATGAATGAATGAATAAATTAATGGATGAATGAATGAATAAATTAATGGATGCATGAATGAATAAATTAATGGATGCATGAATGAATAAATGAATGGATGCATGAATGAATAAATGAATGGATGCATGAATGAATAAATGAATGGATACATGAATGAATAAGTGAATGGATGCATGAATGAATAAATGAATGGATACATGAATGAATAAATGAATGGATACATGAATGAATAAATGAATGGATACATGAATGAATGAATTAATTAATTGAGCACGAATGAATAAATGAATGGATGCATGAATGAATACATGAATGAATGAATTAATTAATTGATGCATGAATGAATAAATGAATGGATGCATGAATGAATAAATGAATGGATACATGAATGAATAAGTGAATGGATGCATAAATGAATAAATGAATGGATGCATGAATGAATAAATGGATGGATACATGAATGAATAAATGAATGGATACATGAATGAATGCATGAATGAATGAATTAATTAATTGATGCATGAATGAATAAATGAATGGATGCATGAATGAATAAATGAATGGATGCATGAATGAATAAATGAATGGATACATGAATGAATAAATGAATGGATGTATGAATGAATGCATGAATGAATGAATTAATTAATTGATGCATGAATGAATAAACGAATGGATGCATGAATGAATGAATAAATGAATGGATGCATGAATGAATGAATGAATTAATTGATGCATGAAAGAATAAATGAATGGATGCATGATTGAATTAATTAATTAATGCATGAAAGAATAAATGAATGGATACATGAATGAATAAGTGAATGAATGCATAAATGAATAAATGAATGGATGCATGAATGAATAAATAAATGAATGGAGGCATGAATGAATGAATGAATTAATTAATGCATGAATGAATAAATGAATGGATACATGAATGAATAAGTGAATGGATGCATAAATGAATAAATGAATGGATGTATGAATGAATAAATGAATGGCTGCATGAATGAATGCATGAATGAATGAATTAATTAATTGATGCATGAATGAATAAATGAATGGATGCATGAATGAATAAATGAATGGATGCATGAATGAATAAATGAATGGATGCATGAATGAATAAATGAATGGATACATGAATGAATGAATTAATTAATTGATGCATGAATGAATAAATGAATGGATGCATGAATGAATAAGTGAATTAATACATGAATGAATAAATGAATGAATGCATAAATGAATGCATGAATGAAGTAATTAATTGATGCATGAATGAATAAATGAATGGATGCATGAATGAATAAATGGATGCATGAATGATGCATGAATGAATTAATTAATTGATGCATGAATGAATAAATGAATGGATGCATGAATGAATAAATGAATGGATGCATGAATGAATAAATGTGATGGATGCATGAATGAATAAATGAATGGATGTATGAATGAATGCATGAATGAATGAATTAATTAATTGATGCATGAATGAATAAACGAATGGATGCATGAATGAATGAATAAATGAATGGATGCATGAATGAATGAATGAATTAATTGATGCATGAAAGAATAAATGAATGGATGCATGATTGAATTAATTAATTGATGCATGAAAGAATAAATGAATGGATACATGAATGAATAAGTGAATGAATGCATAAATGAATAAATGAATGGATGCATGAATGAATAAATAAATGAATGGAGGCATGAATGAATGAATGAATTAATTAATGCATGAATGAATAAATGAATGGATACATGAATGAATAAGTGAATGGATGCATAAATGAATAAATGAATGGATGTATGAATGAATAAATGAATGGCTGCATGAATGAATGCATGAATGAATGAATTAATTAATTGATGCATGAATGAATAAATAAATGAATGGATGCATGAATGAATAAATGAATGGATGCATGAATGAATAAATAAATGAATGGATGCATGAATGAATAAATAAATGAATGGATGCATGAATGAATAAATGAATGGATACATGAATGAATTAATTAATTAATTGATGCATGAATGAATAAATGAATGGATGCATGAATGAATAAGTGAATTAATACATAAATGATAAATGAATGAATGCATAAATGAATGCATGAATGAATTAATTAATTAATGCATGAATGAATAAATGAATGGATGCATGAATGAATAAATGGATGCATGAATGATGCATGAATGAATTAATTAATTGATGCATGAATGAATAAATGAATGGATGCATGAATGAATAAATGAATGGATGCATGAATGAATAAATGTATGGATGCATGAATGAATAAATGAATGAATTGATGCATGAATGAATAAATGAATGGATTAATACATGAATGAATAAATTAATGGATGCATGAATGAATAAATGAATGGATGCATGAATGAATAAGTGAATGAATACATGAATGAATAAATGAATGAATGCATAAATGAATGCATGAATGAATTAATTGATGCAGGAATGAATAAATGAATGGATGCATGAATGAATGAATAAATGAAGGGATGCATGAATGAATAAATAAATAAATGCATGAATGAATAAATAAATAAATGCATGAATGAATGGCCTATTGAAGGATTCACTGGAAGGCATGGTGAACGGGAAAAGAGTTCGTGGCAGAAGAAGATATCAGATGATCGACAACATTATGATAAATGGATCATATGAGGAGACAAAGAGGAAGGCAGAAAATAGGAAAGACTGGAGGTTACTGGGTTTGCAGTGAAAGACCTGCCCTTGGGCAGAACACTATGAATGAATTAATAAATGAATGGATGCATGAATGAATAAATGAATGAATGGATGCATGCATGAATGAATAAATGAATGAATGAATGGATGCATGATTGAATAAATGAATGCATGAACGAATGGATAAACGAATAGATGAATGAATTAATGAATGAATGAATAAGTATATAAGAAAATAAATAAGTAAATAAGTAATAAAATAAGATAAATAGGAAATAAATAATTAATAAATTACCAAATAAAAGAAATAAATGATAACATACGTACGTACAACATACAATATCTTAGCGACACATTCTACATCTGTATTAAATATCAAATATCAACACTAGAAACTCACGATGCCTGTTATTGCCTCACCATGAGCCAGCGCTAAACAAAACGCGCCTTTGAAACAATATAGGACGGCTGAAAAGAAAGAATACCCATCCAGTTTCCGTTGAAGGGGGATATATTACAACTCCCTTCGTTCAGTTCAGAATTCTGCCCGAGTCTCCAGGGTTTGCAGTCACATCTACTACCGCTCTACACCAGACTAGAGAAAAAATTTGCATTAACTTGCAGACCAGGTTCGGATTGGCAGACTTGTTTCTGAATTTGTCTGAATTGAGAACTAATATATAAACTATGACTATGTATATAGGCCTGTAAGTGCCAGAGAGAGGTTTATATGTGACATTAAGTTAATTAAAAATCATCTTCATCATCATTAAATATTTGGGATTGCATCATTGGATCTGAATCTCAAAGAAGTAATGGTACATGGACCTTTCTTACACTACTGATTTCAGATTGGTTATTTAACGATGCTGTATCAACTATTCGGTTATTTAGCGTCGATGGGATTTGTGATAGCGAGATTATATTTGGCGAGCTGAGACAGAACATAGATTACCTGACATTTGTCTTACCGTTGGGGAAAACCTCGGAAAAAACCCAACCAGGTAATCAGCCCAAGCAAGAATCGAGCGCAATTCCGGATCGGCAAGCAAGCACCTTAGCCGATTAAGGTCATATTCAGGGACCGGATTTTTATATAATTACATATTATATTCCTTTCCACCTAACCGTATATAAATAACAAATCTTTGCGAATCTTGTAATTACCATTAATATATTAAAATTTGATACTACATATTTTTACATATTTACCCCACATTACATATTATGGCTTGGTATTACATAAATCTACATATTTAAGGGTTTTATTCATTTCTACTTCTCTAAAAGGAAAGAAAAAAAACTTCTTCTGGGGAAGTTTACAATTTGAAATACACAGATTGAAGAAGCTTTTTTGCCTACCCAAGAAGGGATATATTTCGGGACGAAACATAACGTCCTTAGTTTCAGGAAGTAATAGAGGCACTCACCCCATACCGCCCACTGTAAATGAGTGAACAAAAGGTATCCTTTCTCATACAACTGCCTTGTATTGTAAAAAATCACTCAGAAACTAGCATTGCCTTCATGCAGTGGAGTGGGAAAATGACGACATGATTTGTCTCGAACTATAATTGTTCTGCACACGTCTTAATAAGCCGTTCCCATGCAATTTGCAACCTTGTCCACCCTCTTCCTAATCCTTCCATGGAAAACCCGTGTCAAATCTAACATGAGCCGCAATAAAGTAGCCGACTTTTGAAAAGAAGCTGGAGTAAAGGAACAAACTGGAAAGATGTTGAAAGATTAAAATAGATAGCTTTTCAGGTTATTGCTTGACTTGTTTACTTTAAATTTAGTAGACCTACACGGAAATGGAATTTTCCGAGCAATTAGGAAGTATGGTTCTCGGTTGGAATAATCCTATCCTTTTGGATGAGACAGCAATGTCACTTTTCAAACAACAGTTTGTAAATGCCTACAGTTTTAGGTTTTAGTAGGTACTTTATTTCTTACAGGGAGCAGCTAAAATGCATGTGTGCCACATCTCCTCTCATTTTCTCCTAATCGAGTAAAGCGAAACAGTCCTTGCAGTTCTGTTGTGTCATTCATTTCGCTCAGTTCTCTAGTTTTAGTGCTTACAGTATAAAGTGCGAGTTTATCTACTGATTTTTAACTAACTAAAATGGCCCCTGTATCTTCAACCCTAGCAACAAAAATAAAATCATTGATTACGATGGACGAAGATTTCACTAAAGATGGAAATAGTAATATGCGTTACAAGAGCGGTATGTTGAAATTTTCATGTTCGAGGAAAAGTTTGAAAAAGCGAAACGTATTTGAGCTTTTTTAATTTCCGAGAATTGAAAGAAAACATACCGCTCGTGTATCGTACATTATTTTGTGCGAAGATCGTTTATTACATACCTGAAAGACGAATTTCTAATTAGTTGCAATGAAATCTCCATCTTGGTTTCTGTTCAATGACGGCAAATTTGCAAAAAAAAAAAAAATGTATATCTATCTTCAACATTGTTGCTTTAAAATGTTTTCTGTGTTTACTATACTCCAGCAGGCCGTGATATACGTCTGTCTTTTTTTTTTCCCCAGTCTATAAATGCGAACTTAAAAGAAACGGTAAGGTTATGTAATGATTTATTTTTCATTTTAATATTTTAACAACATTATTTATTTAACATATTGCAGTAATAACATCGGTATCTGGAATCTTGTTGATTTTTCCATTTGCTTCCTTAATGTTACTTGCATCACGAATGCAGTAACTTTAGTGGAGTTGTAGAGTTTACTTAATTTTTGAAAATATTTAAAAACAATAATTAACAGTGCAATTTAGGTGAAATTGCAGTGGTAAGTTTCAATTTATAATTATTACTATATTGAACGTCTCTAAAAATAATATGTTAAAAGCCTAAAGCAGTAAAATCAATATATCACTTAAGCGGTAAGAAGAGGGAAATTGTTATGTGTGTTAGGTTGGGAATACTGAATGTGGAATTTTAGACTTACCGCGGATTGGTTTTGTGCGGAAACCAAGCAAATACGTACGATCTCGCACAAAATAGTAATGTGTCAAGTGTGCGGTAAAAAAAAAAGTCGAGTGTTCTATGAATTCACAACTGGAAAGTCTTACCTATCTTATATCCTATACCTGCGAGATATTGATATGAAATATTTTCATGATTTTACATATTTTGGTACATATTTAGCTTATTTTCTTACATAAATATGTACATATTTCACACCTTGATATTACATAAAAATCCGTCCCTAGTCATATTATTTAGGTGCATATGAAATAGCTTTATTTAAACCTATAAGTATGTAAGAAAATAAATAAGTAAATAAAAATAAACATGTGAATAACGTCGTGCTTCTAATGTAAGTCTAAGGAAATAACTACGAGCAATATCTTTTGCAACACGACAGGACAATTGAATTGTAATGTAGCGCATGAGACATATGGAATTGTGGGCCTATATATCAACTTCCTAACGCTCAATTTTGTTTATTGTAAGGTGAAAAGTGCCTCCTGTGGATTTCAATCATAGGAAATATATGTTTTTATTTTCGTTAACTTGCGACCCTCGTCTGAGCGATGGTAATAAAGATTAGTTCCTGTGGACCTACCCTTATTGCTCTCCACGGAGCAGTTGGAGATATTTTCGATGTGGAGAAAGCTTCTGCTCCTGCAGTCCCTCGACAATGTTAACAGTGTCTAGATTACTCCTTCTCGCATACCGCCGAAGCCCTCCTTTCGCTTTATTTTCCCTTTGGCATTGAGGAAAGTAAAAACCTTTGCAGTCGCTTGTAACGCTTTCAGCAGTCGTATTACATGTCACTTTAATAGTACATTATGCAACGAGTCTATAATGGTAGTAATTAAGACGCGAGTATGTTTATGAAACGAGCGCAAGCGAGTTTCATAATTTTCATACGAGCGTCTTAATTACCATTATAGTCAAGTTTCATACGACTTTTTATGCTCGACTATATTTCTAACTTGAAATTATTCATAAGTATTCATGGTATTCTTATCTGACTGGGGAGCGGAACTGACCTTGTGCAATATCTCGTAAATTGTGAGATGTGCGCAGACGCGAAAGTATTGATTTTTTCCGAGAAATCAATGTCATTGACCTTGATATAATCTAGAGAGTAAATTAAAAATTAATCTTGATATAACGTTGAAATTGATTTAGACATTGAAAAACGAGATGACAAATTGAATTTATTTGAATATTATTTACAATTAACGCTAATTATTATAGTAACAGAACATAACCTTCTGCGACAATATTGGATTTCCAGCCTCCGTGACATTTCGCTAGTTGTCTTTCGATTGCATATGCGAGAATAATCGATACTTGCGCTTTCATATTTCTACAGTGGTGTTTTCTGATTGGTGGAACACATGAACTTTAATGAATAGGTGTACTTTAATGAGGTCCATTAAAGGGCTGCTACCAGGTGTATAATTACTACATTTCGGCATGGTCGAGCATAAAATATATAGACCTACTGTTTGTTTCTTAATTGTTACTGTATTGCTTATTGATATTCATATTGCCAATTATTAATCACGTTAAAATTTCAAATAACATTCGCTAGTAACTTTCGTTTCATGGATGTTGGCAGCTTCTTCGAAGGCAAACGATGCTGTCAACATAACAGCTAGAAAGTAACTGTCAGTTGTAGTATTTCTCAGCACCGAAATTCGAAACAAACTTGGCAAAAGCAAATTCAACATAACTAGGAAATCATTACACTGCTCCTCCGATTTAGTGCAATGCGTTTGAGACTAAAGGAAGCAGAAAACAGTACAACGTGGTCTGTTGTGACGAGAATCAAAGCCCCCGCACAGCGGTAAGGCATCATGTCACAATCACGTTCACGTCTGAGTATTTTTGACAAAGTAAATATTATTCAACGCCTTGAAAATGACACAAATGTTAAGGATGTTGTTGGAGAGAGTAAGGTAATATTTATTTATTTATATTTTTTCTTTATTTAGGCCTGTTTAATTGTCTCTCTCTCTGTCTCTCTCTCTCTCTTTCTTTCTTATTTATATATATATTTACTTAAGGTCTTAAGTAAAAATTTTATACTTTTCAGGAGAACAGTAGAATGATTGAAATTTAATTAAGAGGTTTTTCCTGGATATTATTTGTTTATATTTCTTCTAAAATAGGTAATGTTGCTCAATTAAAAATGTTCTTGATTATTTCCAAAACTAGCCGCACTTAAGCCCTTTTAAGACTAGAAGCCAAACTGAGTAGAAGGGACTATTAAACATAAGACCTTTTTCATGTCAAAATAAATGAGAAATGTAAATTATTAGGAATGCAAATGGGTCTTAAACAATTATAGGACTGTTTACCCTTGTGATTAAAGTTTTAAAAGGAAAGGGCATGAGCATGTGATAAAAGGGCTAAAATACATTTTAGACCTTTTTAATAGGGAAGCATGAAAAGTAAACATGTGATGGTTTGTAAGGAATAAAGTATTAAATATATTTAAGTCCTTTATTCTGTGTGTGCTCGATTCAAAAAGTACTTAGGGCATTTAGCAACGCTCTGTAAATCCAGTCAGGAGTCTTATTTGACGCCGTTTTACCAGATTGTAGAGAATTGTTTTCGCTTTCAGATATATAAAAATCTCATTTTCACAAAAAATTGACTTAAGACCTTTTTCCTCCCGGCCACAGATATATATGTATATATATATATATATATATATATATATATATTTATATTATATATATTATATATATTCGTTCATTCATCCTTCATCCTTTCTTTCTTTTGTTAACTTATTTACTTATATATATATATATTTATATACATATATATATTCATTCATTATTGTTATATTTTCTTAATATACATACGGGGTGACTAAAAAGTATGGAACAATGCTTGTAACTTACTTATTTCTAATTTTATGAAGAAACTATTAAATTTATACAAAAAGTTGTAGGATATCAAAGAAAGAAGACGCCCTCGGTAGCGCAGTTGGTATAGCGCTGGCCTTTTATGCTCGAGGTTGCGGGTTCGATCCCGGCCGAGGTCGATGGCATTTAAGTGTGTTTAAATGCGACAGGCTCACGTCAGTACATTTACTGGCATGTAAAGAACTCCTGCGGGACAAAATTCCGGCGACACTGATATAGTCTCTGCAGTTGCGAGCGTCGTTAAATAAACCATAATTTATTTATTTATTTATTATCAGAGAAAGAATATTTTGGACATGTTTCCAGGTACTATACTTTTCATTTATAAAGTCTGTGCCAATGAGTCTGTTTTTTAAGGGCACCATGTACTTATGTCCCCATTTTTGGATTCTTCAGGTCTCAGTACGTACAAAATTATATTATTATTTTATAAAAATTACCTCTT
>JAJSOF020000027.1:104840998-104853498 GCA_025594305.2 Periplaneta americana
CATAATATAGAGTGTTAGTTGGGAGGCCGGAGGGGAAAAAGACCTTTAGGGAGGCCGAGACGTAGATGTTAATGTTATGTTTTATTTAACGACGCTCGCAACTGCAGAGGTTATATCAGCGTCGCCGGATGTGCCGGAATTTTGTCCCGCAGGAGTTCTTTTACATGCCAGTAAATCTACTGACATGAGCCTGCCGCATTTAAGCACACTTAATTGCCATCGACCTGGCCCGGGATCGAACCCGCAACCGTGGGCATAGAAGGCCAGCGCTATACCAACTTGCCAACCAGGTCGACCCGAGATGTAGATGGGAAGATAATATTAAAATAGATTTGAGGGAGGTGAGATATGATGACAGAGAATGGATTAATCTTGCTCAGGATAGGGACCAATGGCGGGCTTATGTGAGGGCGGCAACGAACCTCTGGGTTCCTTAAAAGCCAGTAAGTAAGTAAGTAAATAAGTATGTAAGCAAGATGATTGAATGGGAAAGCGAGTGAAAGGCGAACAAGCAAACAAATAAACAAACAAACTGTAGAATGAATAAGCAAAATTACAAGAAATTATTGTGTTATTAAACAAAAAGGAAATGAATAGATACAATCTTGATTGAAATACTTTCATTGAAGTAATTCGTAAGAGTAGATAAAATACATTACATTTTCTACTACTATAATTTTCCCCAAGATTATTATTTTTGTAGGCATGAATGTGAAATGAATGCTAGATTCAGCATTAATAATAATACTAGTAACAGGCCTAATACTACTTACTTACAAATGTCTTTTAAGGAACTCGAAGGTTCATTGCCGTCCTCACATAAGCCCGCCATCGGTCCCTATCCTGTGCAAGATTAAGCCACTCTCTATCATCATATTCCACCTCCCTCAAACCCATTTAAATATTATCCTCCCATCTACGTCTCGATCTCCCCAAAGGTCTATTTACCTCCGGTCTCCAAATAACACACTATATGCATTTCTGAATTCGCCCATACGTGCTACATGCCCTGCCCATTTCAAACGTCTGGATTTAATGTTCCTAATTATGTCAGGTGAAGAATACAATGCGTGCAGTTCTGCGTTGTGTAATTTTCTCCATTCTCCTGTAACTTCATCCCTCTTAGCGCCAAATATTTTCCTAAGAACCTTATTCTCAAACACCCTTAATCTCTGTTCCTCTCTCAAAGTGAGAGTCCAAGTTTCACAACCATACAGAACGACCGGTAATATAACTGTTTTATAAATTCTAACGTTCAGATTTTTTGACAGCAGACTAGATGACAAAAACTTCTCAACCGAATAATAACAGGCATTTCCCATATTTATTCTACGTTTAATTTCCTCCCGAGTGTCATTTATATTTGTTACTGTTGCTCCAAGATATTTGAAATGTTCCACCTCCTCGAAGGATAAATCTCCAATTTCTATATTTCCATTTCGTACAATATTCTGGTCACGAGACATAATAATATACTTTGTCTTTTCGGGATTTACTTCCAAACCTATCGCTTTACTTGCTTCAAGTAAAATTTCGTGTTTTCCTAATCGCTTGTGGATTTTCTCGTGACATATTCACGTCATCCGCATAGACAAGCAGCTGATGTAACCCGTTCAATTCCAAACCCTCTCTGTTATACTGGACTTTCCTAATGGCATATTCTAAAGCGAAGTTAAAAAGTAAAGATGATAGTGCATCTACCTGCTTTAGCCCACAGTGAATTGGAAAAGCATCAGACAGAAACTGGTCTATACGGACTCTGCTGCAAGTTTCACTGAGAAGCATTTTAATTAATAGAACTAGTTTCTGGTAATAATAATAATAATAATAATAATAATAATAATAATAATAATAATAATAATAATAATAATAATGATGATGATGATAATAATAATGATAATAGTGATAATAATAATAGTAATAATAATAATAATAACAACAGTTTATGGATGGACAAGATTGACCAGCCAAATGCTGAACTCACGTCCTCATGCCTCAGCAGAGACAAAGGATCATCCAACCAGTACGGAGGTAACGTGTGGTTAGGTCGATGATCTCCCCAGCTATTCTTATACGATTACTTCAGTGCAGTTATTCAGTTTTTTTTATCTCACTATGAGTATCATAAATATTTATGAAAATATTGACAAACAGACTGACGGACATCACCCAAATAAGCATACCAGCAAGTCAGTTCGGATTCAGGAAGGGTATGTCCACCCTATAAGCAGCGTCAGCACTATTATACGAGATCGAAGAAGCCCTTAGTAAGCCGAAAGGAAAGTACTATGTAGTTTTCATAGATTATGAAAAAGCTTTCGACTACATAAATAGGAATATACTACGCAGGAAGCTAAAGGACATGATTGGGAACGATCACCCCATTGCTGGAATAGTGGAAGACATAATGAGGCGAAATTGGCTCGAGATAAGCGATGAAGTGGCAGCATCAGACGAGGTTATACAGACCAACGGGGTAATGCAAGGAGACCCAATTAGCCCGCTGCTATTTAATATAATGACAGCAGACATTGGGAAGGCAATGGAAGGAAGCACGCTGATAATGTACGCGGACGACATGGCCATCGGCTCCGCAAACAAAGAGGCAATCCAGCACGGCATAGACGCAGTACAAAGATGGGCATCCGAAAATGAGTTCGTGATAAATAAAAACAAGACAGTACAAATGGTCTTCAGGAGAGGTGGAAGAGTAGCGGCAAGTGACACCCTCAAGCTAGGCGACGAACCGATGCGACTAGTAAATAAATTCAAATACTTAGGCATTACACTGCAGCCAACCGCAAAGTCTTTCAGAGCTCACATACAGGAGAGAGCATCAGCAGCCATAAGAGCAATCTGTAATATCAAGGACATTGCAAGACTAAAGCTCGAGACAGCCATGCAACTATTCGAGACAGTGATCACCCCAATCGCTAGCTACGGGCTAGAACTAATATGGGAGAAGCTTACGGCGAGCGACATGGAGAGGCTGGAGAAAGTAAAAACTAGATTCATGAAGAGGGCACTAGGTGCAAGCAAATATACACCGAGCAGAATGGTCTACATGTTGGCCAGAGAAACACCATTCCTGGAGGACCTGCGAATCAGGATGATGCTGCCAGCAACGGAACCATACAAGGATGTCGCAGAGAGAAGAAAACAGAAGGAAAGAGAGATAGAAAAGAATTCTTCGCAACAGACGCCATGACGAACAGGGAGTGGACCAGCAGCAACCAACCACAAAGACATGCTATTATAGGTTTGGCCACGCACGGTTTCCACCATAAATTGTGCAAGACAGTGAAGTTCCACCAACCGAGTGACTCGTGTGAGTGCAAGTTATGTGAACAGAAGTGCGGCAGATATCACTTCAAACAGTGTAGAAGATGGACGGGGTCGTTGAACGACTTGATAAAACAATAATGTGTATTATCAATGCTCTTTCGAGCGCATTTTTACTTATTGTTATTATTAGTATCATTACAGCGTCGATTAGTTAGTATACTCTGTTTTTCTAATGAAAATGTGTTACGGTAATATTTTTGAACTGGCAGTGCTCAGCATGAACGCCAGGTGAGTCGCGGACTCTTCATAAAAATTAAATTTGAGAGCTGCCGCTACGTGCGAGGCGCGTCGCTCAAATATTCAAGCGGAGCCGACGAGACAGCAGGAGCTCGGATGCAACACACCCGACAGGATTCTGTGTCACTGACGAACTTATTGCGGATGGATCTTTGGCTGGCTGAGGCTGGTTAGATAGGTTAAACGGAACTATTCGTGTGGCTTGTTTTGGTTGACTGCTGGCTGGTTGATTCGAATCTATGATTACAATGATGTCCCTACACCGTGTGTTTTTCTTGATATAGGTCATAGCGATTTAGCATTTCCATAAGACTTACTTACTTACTTACAAATGGCTTTTAAGGAACCCGAAGGTTCATTGCCGCCCTCACATAAGCCCGCCAGCGGTCCCTATCCTGTGCAAGATTAATCCAGTCTCTATCATCATATCCCACCTCCCTCAAATCCATTTTAATATTATCCTCCCATCTACGTCTCGGCCTCCCTAAAGGTCTTTTTCCCTCCGGTCTCCCAACTAACACTCTATATGCATTTCTGGATTCGCCCATACGTGCTACATGCCCTGCCCATCTCAAACGTCTGGATTTAATGTTCCTAATTATGTCAGGTGAAGAATACAATGCGTGCAGTTCTGTGTTGTGTAACTTTCTCCATTCTCCTGTAACTTCATCCCGGCCCCAAATATTTTCCTAAGCACCTTATTCTCAAACACCCTGAACCTATGTTCCTCTCTCAGAGTGAGAGTCCAAGTTTCAAACCATACAGAAGAACCGGTAATATAACTGTTTTATAAATTCTAACTTTCAGATTTTTGGACAGCAGACTGGATGATAAGAGCTTCTCAACCGAATAATAACACGCATTTCCCATATTTATTCTGCGTTTGATTTCCTCCCGAGTGTCATTTATATTTGTTACTGTTGCTCCAAGATATTTGAATTTTTCCACCTCTTCGAAGGATAAATCTCCAATTTTTATATTTCCATTTCGTACAATATTCTGGTCACGAGACATAATCATATACTTTGTCTTTTCGGGATATTTCCATAAGATAGCTATGTATAAAAACAGTGAAGAAATAACTTGATCAATGGACCATGTTTAGAAACTAGCAGACTTCGACAATTTAAAAAAAAAGAGACAGAGAACATTAGGCTTTGGTTTAGCAGCTATAAAATAAATTATATTATCTTGTTTTACAAATTGTCAATGTCTGATAGTTTATAAACTTTAATCTCTGATAAGGTTATTGTCTTGTTTTACAATTTGCACAAAGCCTGCTAGTTTCTAAACATGACCACTGATAAAGTTATTTTCTTGTTTTACAAATTATTAAAGCCTGCTAGTTTCTAAACGTCCACTGTTAAGTTATTCTCTTGTTTTACAAATTGTCAAAGCCTGCTAGTTCCTAAACATGTCCCACTGTTAAGTTATTCTCTTGTTTTACAAATTGTCAAAGCCTGCTAGTTTGCTTGTTCTGTATGGTTGTGAAACTTGAATTCTCACTTTTAGAGAGGAAGATAGGTTAAGGGTGTTCGAGAATACGATGCTTAGGAATATATTTGGGGCTGAAAAGGATGAAGTTAGAGGAAAATGGAGAAAGTTACATAACGTAGAACTGCACGCATTGCATTTTTCACTGACATAATTAGGAACATTAAATCTAGATGTTTGAGATGGGCAGGGCATGTAGAATGTATGGGCGAATCCAGAAATGCATATAGAGTGTTAGTTGGATGGCCGGAGAGAAAATGACCTTTGGGGAGGCCGCGACGTAGATGGGAAGATAATATTAAAATGGATTTGAGGGAGGTGGAATATGACGGTAGGGACTGGATTAATCTTGCTCAGGATAGGAACCGATGGCGGGCTTATGTGAGGGCGGCAATCTCCGGGCTCCTTAAAAGCCATTAGTAAGTAACTAAGTAGGCTTTTTAACACAGTGAAATTATAAAAGTTGTTAATTTAACAATTTTAACCCTATCATTAGTGATATACAAGTGTTAAAAGTTTGTAATCTAAGTTCTATACCCAGATAAAATCAACCCTACAGCAGAGCTGGGCACCAAGAGCGAATTTTATTCTACTCTCTCACAGGGAGCCATATGACTTCGCTTCAATCCCTTTTTCCCCTCCCAGCACCGCGCACACCGCGCGGCGTTGATGCCGTGTCAAGTTTGGATTCGCTCCCGGCGTCCAACCCTGTATGACCCAACCAGCATAGAATATAACATATTTATCAACCAGTAGGGCTGTATCTTGTAGGTCTACATCATGAATGAATAAGTAAATGTCTGGAGATACGAAACAATGTCACTGGGAAAGTCTTCGAACTCAAACTGAGAGCCTAGGGGGTGCATTTTTGGTGCAACGGGGGAGGGGAACGCGTTGAGACGTATATGAGATTACAGGGATGTGCATGACAAACATATTTTGGAGTCCGGAGAGCTTTTACATTGAGTCGCTCTTTGTAGTGTGGAATATCTGTAGCGTCATTTATTTTGTATTGTTCCGCATCAGAATGTGACATGCCTGGAAATACTCTGCGGTATACGGACTTAAAATTTGAGTCGTCTCTTCTAGAAACTGTCTCTGGCTACGCTGGTCTGTGACAACAAAAGATAAAACCATCTCGGAATTAATTATATGAATCGTGACACGGGGAAGTCCACATTAGTGGCCCCACCTGTCAGTCCCTACCGCACCAGTGGCCTTGCTTCTCGGCAGTTATTAATAAGGAAATCGCACTCAGATATCCAATTCATTGTTCGCCGTGTCTTGTCTGTAGCTGTTCGCCGAGGAAAGTGGAAATTTTCATGACGAAAGCATGAGTAAGTGGAGGACAGAATTTACATGTGCGTCTCCATACCACCTAAAATTG
Organism: Periplaneta americana; assembly: GCA_025594305.2. Taxonomy (NCBI): domain Eukaryota; kingdom Metazoa; phylum Arthropoda; class Insecta; order Blattodea; family Blattidae; genus Periplaneta; species Periplaneta americana. The sequence continues at coordinate 104,847,462 of JAJSOF020000027.1, forward strand.
AATTTTAAACTTTTATTCAACTATTGACCAGATATTTTGTATTCGACAGATAATGGAGAAAAAAATGGGAGTATAAGGCTACAGTGCATCAGTTATTCATAGATTTCAAAAAGGCGTATGATTCAGTGAAGAGAGAAGTTTTATATGATATTCTTGTTGAATTTGGTATTCCCAAGAAACTAGTTCGATTAATTAAAATGTGTCTCAGTGAAACATACAGCAGAGTCCGTATAGGTCAGTTTCTGTCATATGCGTTTCCAATTCACTGTGGGCTAAAGCAAGGAGATGCACTATCACCTTTACTTTTTAACTTTGCTCTAGAGTATGCTATTAGGAAAGTCCAGGATAACAGAGAGGGTTTGGAATTGAACGGGTTACATAAGATTCTTGTCTATGCGGATGACGTGAATATGTTAGGAGAAAATCCACAAACGATTAGGGAAGACACAGGAATTTTACTGGAAGCAAGTAAAGATATGGCTCTGGAAGTAAATCCCGAAAAGACAAAGTATATGATTATGGCTCGTGACGAGAATATTGTACGAAATGGAGATATAAAAATTGGAAATTTATCTTTTGAAGAGGTGGAGAAGTTCAAATATCTTGGAGCAACAGTAACGAATATAAATGATACTCGGGAGGAAATTAAACACAGAATAAATATGGGAAATGCGTGTTATTATTCGGTTGAGAAGCTTTTATCATCCAGTCTGCTTTCAAAAAATCTGAAAGTTAGAATTTATAAAACAGTTATATTACCGGTTGTTCTGTACGGCTGTGAAACTTGGACTCTCACTTTGAGAGAGGAACAGAATTTGACGGTTTTTGAGAATAAGGTTCTTAGGAAAATATTTGGAGCTAAGAGGGATGAAGTTACAGGAGAATGGAGAAAGTTACACAACGCAGAACTGCACGCATTCTGTTCTTCATCTAACATAATTAAGAACATTAAATCCAGACGTTTGAGATGGGCAGGGCATGTAGCACGTATGGGCGAATATAGAAATGCATATAGAGTGTTAGTTGAGAGGCCGGAGGGGAAAAGACTTTTGGAGAGACCGAGAAGTAGATGGGAAGATAATATTAAAATTGATTTGAGGGAGGTGGGATATGATGGTAGAGACTGGATTAATCTTGCTCAGGATAGGGACCAATGGCGGGCTTATGTGAGGGCGGCAATGAACGTCCGGGTTCCTTAAAAGCCAGTAAGTAAGTAAGTAAGTAAGTAAGTAAGTAAGTAAGTAAGTTTATTCTGTGTACTACTCGAACTATCGGGTGTCTCAAAACTCTTGGGTGTGAAGTAATACAGACGATAGACGAGTCTAAACTGAGTATTTTCAGGTCAGAAACAAATGGTCAGAAATTAATATTTCAGGCGCCACGATATTTTGAACGAGAAATACGTTTGAAGAAAGTTCCGTAAGCTGCTTTGGTTTTAATAACAAACTGCCTACCGCGTCGCCGTTTGGTGGCGCTAGCTTGCTAGAGAATAACACAATCGCCGCAGGTAACGTGGACCTTTCAAACTGGATGGCAGGAGTTAAGTTTCTGTTAGGTGATTCCGTACCATTCCAGGCCACACGTTGATAGAGAATTGCTTCTGTTGATCAGATACGAGTGTGGTAAATGGATTTTAGTCACACCATATATGGCTATTCTAGCTGTTTTAAAACATCACGAGTGGAACAGACCTCATCTGTGAGTAGTACAAACTGTAGGAATTTCGGGACAGTAGCTCAGCGCTGGATAAACCATTGAAAGAACTGAACTCTGTGTGCGAAATCATTTGGCCCCATTACTTGCATCAGTAGTAGTAGGAAACTCCAGTCCAAAAATTTGGATGAATTCATGTTCCAAATTTTTAAAATCATTCAAAGATTTGTTCTTCCTCAGTACTCGCCACACAGCATGCATTTCAAGGCAAGTTAACCATTTTTCCTTCACTTATTCCCTTTTTCCTCAATTTCCCTCTCTTCTCTTCATTTCTTTCCTTTCATTCCTTCTTATTCTTCTTCACCTCTTCCTCCCCCTCCTCACTTCCACTTATCTTCCTCCTCTTCACTTCCTTTTTCTCATCTTTACTTCCTCTTTTTCCTCATTTCTTCTTCCTCCCCTCACTTCCTCTTTCTACTCTTCACTTCTTGTCTCATCTTTACTTCGTTTTTCTCCCTCACTTCCTCTTCCTCGTCTCCCAGTTCCTCGTCTCACTTCCTCTTCCTCTTCCTCCCTCAATTCCTCCTCGTCTTCACTTTTCTCTTCTTCCCTGTCACTTCCCCTTTCTCGTCTTCTCTTCCTCTCCCTCACTTCCTCTTCCTCGTCTTCACTTCCTCTTCTTCCTCACTTCCTCTTTGTTTTTACTTCCTCTTTCTCTCCCTCACTTCCTCGTCATCGTCTTCACTTCCTCTTCTCTCACTTCCTCTTTGTTTTCACTTCCTCTTCTTTGTTTTCACTTCCTCTTCTCCCTCACTTCCTCTTCTTTGTTTTCACTTCTTCCTCTCACTTCCTCATCTTCACTTCCTCTTCCACGTCTTCACTTCCTCTTCTTCCTCTTCACTTCCTCTTCCTCGTATTCACTTCCTCTTTCTTTTCCTCACTTCCCCTTCCTTGCCTTCAGTTCCTCTTTTTCCCTAACTTCCTCTTCTTCCTTCTCACTTCCTCTTCCTTCCTCTTTCACTTCCTCTTTCTTCCTCCTCACTTCCTCTTCTTCTCCCTCACTTCCTCTTCAGTTCCTCTTTTTCCTAATCTCCCTCTTCCTCGTCTTCACTTCCTCTTCTTCTCCCTCACTTCCTCTTCATCACTTCATATTCCTAATCTTCACTACCTCTTCCTCGTGTTCACTTCCTCTTCTTCTCCCTCACTTCCTCTTCATCACTTCATATTCCTAATCTCCACTACCTCTTCCTCGTGTTCACTTCCTCTTCTTCTCCCTCACTTCCTCTTCATCACTTCATATTCCTAATCTCCACTACCTCTTCCTCGTGTTCACTTCCTCTTCTTCTCCCTCACTTCCTCTTCATCACTTCATATTCCTAATCTCCACTACCTCTTCCTCGTGTTCACTTCCTCTTCTTCTCCCTCACTTCCTCTTCATCACTTCATATTCCTAATCTCCACTACCTCTTCCTCGTGTTCACTTCCTCTTCTTCTCCCTCACTTCCTCTTCATCCCTTCATATTCCTAATCTCCACTACCTCTTCCTCGTGTTCACTTCCTCTTCTTCTCCCTCACTTCCTCTTCATCACTTCATATTCCTAATCTCCACTACCTCTTCCTCGTGTTCACTTCCTCTTCTTCTCCCTCACTTCCTCTTCCTCATCTTCACTTGCCATTCCTCATCTTCACTTACTCTTCCTCGTCTTCACTTCCTCTTCTTCCTCCTCACCTCCTCTTCCTTGTATTCACTTCCTTTTCCTCTCCCTCACTTCCTCTAACTCGTCCTCAATTCCTCTTCCTTCCTTGAATTTCTCTCCCTCGTCTTCACTTCCTCTTCTTCCTCACTTCCTTTTCCTCGTATTCACTTCCTCTTCCTATCCCTCATTTCCACTTCCTCGCCCTCAGTTTTTCTTCCTCTTCCTCGTCTTCAGTTCCTCTTCCTTCCTTCACTTCCTCTTGATTCCTGTCGTTAATGGAGGATAAATTATTATTTAAATGGCCAAATTTTAACCAATTTAATTAAATGCAGCTTAATGAGAGCTTAAAGCCCAATTTATGTTGAACTGCATTGTCCCTTTAAGTGTCAATTAAAAATACTTTAAGTGACAACTAAAATTAAATATACTGTATTTGGTGAATTCAGTCCTTAATGCTTTTGGTCTAATTATGCATTTTGAACTTCACAACGCAAGGTATAACACTGACAATTGGAAAGCAATCCTGAAAGGGATTCGAACCCACGAATGTGACTTATACGCAGAGTTCAACCATTTTGTACATTCCAGTAGCGGCGGCGCGGCAGTTTTACAAACATCGTACACAGCGTGAGCTCGTAGTCGGTATTGAGGTTCGATAGTTCCTTTGTCAAGAAACAAATCGGATGTTATTCTGTGTAAAGGAGAGGTTTCTTCTGTTGCAGAAATAGGGTCATTTTTAAGCACGCGGAACCGCTGTGCCATCACGAAGCAGGGAGAGATTTATCTGAAATCAATCGAAGTGTGGCTTCTCCGGGCTGAAATCTCCTCGTCCGGCGGTCACGTTCCAGGAATCCGCTAACTAAATTTATTTCCGCGGTTCACCAATGTTCATCACCACCGAAGATGTAAACTGTCAAAGAACCTGCCTGTCCGAATTGCTTATGTATGTATTTATTCACACTGCAATGGGTATATACCCGGTGGCAGTGGTAACTAATTACACTCAATAATGACAATAATAAACTTATTAATTAAAAATGCAATTAATGATAATACTAATAATTAATAATAATAATAACAACAACAACAACAGGAATATACTAAATTAAATGAAACGATCACTTAAAATAAATTTGAAATATTGTAGTTTGTATCTTAAAACTAAGATCGAACTAAAATCACGAGTATATGTTCATATCTGCACAAGTACCTTTCAACATTACACTCATTTCTCTGTCAACTCACTCACTGCACTGGAATTACGACACATTTAACTGATTCTATCCTGATTTCACTAACACTTCAAAAACATTCACTGTTCAAATACTTTGCACTGCCACTATAAACTATAAAGCTTCACTGACAGGAACACGTTTCACTTACTCAACACACTTCACTGACACAACACACTTCACTGACACAACATAATTCCACTGATAGACTTCAATAACAACATATCATTTACACCCTTTAAGTACTGTGATAGTAACGTCTATTAGTAAGGTCCTTAAGCCTATTTTTAAATACATTTTTGGTTGTTGGTAAAGCCTTTAGTAAGTCTGCAGGTAAAGCATTCCAGTCCCTGATAGTACGATTGAGAAAAGAAAACTTTCCAGTGTCCGTCCTCTGTCTTCTTTCCTCAATTTATATGAGTGGTCGTTCCTTGAAGAGTAATTTGGCAGGCTGCAACCTATTTTTATTTCTTTCCAGGCAGGCTCACCTCTGCATGTTTTGAACAGTGCTAATCGAATTATGATAGGCGGACTATTCTCATTATAATTATATGAAACTTACAGCTGGCCTATGTTATCAAAATGAATATTAGGGATTTTATTCTTGGAAGAAAAAAATAAAATCTGTAACCGAGTCCCGGATTTTGATGATCTAAAATTGTTTTAAAAAGGCCTATAAAATGACAAAAAAAAACAAGAAAACTTAAGAAATGACCCTAACATCTGAAATATATTTACTTATTTGAGTAGTAAATATGCAAGTTGTCCACATAATCCGCAGTGAATACAATACAATGACGTGAAAACAATTTACATTTGCAATTCATACAAACATTAGAATATTCCACTTCTGGAATGATTATATTATTCAGTATATGTGTACAAATGTAAAATGTGAAGTTATGGCTTCTGTGAACATTCCTAATTGTAAATTACGTTTAAATTAAAATATTTTTACAAAAATAATGGCATTTCAAGGCAAAAATACTGTAAGATCTAAGATTGAAATAGATAATAAAGCAGCAGAACAAGTAACAAATTTTAAGTACCTGGGATGTGATGTGAGTTACAAAAAGGATAATGATATAAAAATAAAATTACAATCATTCCAGACATTATGTGCAGTAAGTTCTATTAACTTTGAAGAATAAAAGCAGAAAGGAAGCAAAAATGAAATTCTACAATGTAATGGCAGTCCCTACTCTTTTATATGGAAGTGAAAGTTGGGTTACAACAAAACCTGAAGTTAGTAAAATACAAGCGGCAGAGATGAGATTCTTGCGGACAGTAAAAGGAAGCACGATATTAGATACAATTAGAAATGAAGATATTAGGTAGGAACTATGAATACGTGTATACCCACTTATTGATAAAATAGACAATTACAGACAAGATTGGAAATTACATGTAGAGAGAATGGACGACTACAGACTTCCTAAGAAAGCAATAAATTAT